>JARKHS020011592.1:0-406177 GCA_030143305.2 Amblyomma americanum | reverse complement strand
CACTGTGAGGTCGATCACGTGCCCAGTCCGTGGGCTGCCAGGACGCGTCCCCAACACACTCTCGCCACTTCCGGCGCATTATGGTTCCTGCTGTCTCTGCGGCAGTGATGAACAGCCCTAATGGGGGCCCACTCGGCTTCGAAGGTCAGGCACCTGCGCTGCACAACGCTGCGCGGGGACCGAAAGGCCGATGCTGCCCTCGCGCAGAAGGTTTCATTCCGGGAAAACGGGGTCTCTTTCCGAGGCGGGAGCATTTAGCTGCTCGCCTTAAACAAACACAGCCGCGTCCACCGCCGATGGCTCGCGGCGCCGCGGCCCGCCGCCCTTGCCGACACCCGACACACTGTCGCTGCGTCCCGCGGAGGGGTCCTGTGCCGTGAGCTAATGGGGACGTCGGTTTCGGGGAATTGTCCCGGGCGGCGGACGTCCATTTTAACCCCCGTAAACAACAGATGCGGATCCCTCGTTGACGCCGCCGCGTGCATTAGTGGCACCGCGGACACGCCGGCGCCTCCTTGAAGCATCTGTCGAGAGACGACTCCCAGTCGCTTGGACCCTCCCGGAATGTTGTCGCGCCTCGTCCGTAACAGCGGCAAGCTAAGCCGCGTATGCGCACGAGAGGCGCCCCGCTGTGGTCCGATGACAGGACTAGGTGCGGAACAGCTGCGGGCCGGACGAGAGTCAAAGGAAAACGATTGCGCCTGCGGGCACAATGGGAGGTTGTTTTTGCTTTTTCTTCTGGGGGCGAGAGTGTGAGCAATACTGTGAAGGCATGGGGCGTGCCACCTAAACCTGGTGGGCCAATCATTTCGAGTGTCTATTCCCGGAATGCCATGTTCGTATAGCTATTTTGATGTTCTTTTCGTGTTGGGCATTTTAGGGAAAGGGTTTTGAACCTTGCCGAAGCGGGAAGGCGTGCCATACAGTTTTTGAACCAATCAGGTGTTAGTTGTTTGTGATTGGGTGATGCAAGGGGTGGGCGAGTCTCCTAGGTCTTTAAAACCAGGTCCGGAGCCGGGAAAAGGCGTGCTGAGCTAGATTGAGATCCCTTGCATCTTTGGCGATGCCAAGGAGGGAAGATTTTCCCTTAGCCAGTTCCATGTAATCATGCTTGCCGTTTATTCTGTTGTAAATATGTGAATTCCTGTATAAAGTTTCAGTTTTCCTTCCTTCAGTCAAGTTTTGCCGGATCTCGTCTGTTATACCGTCTCGTCTCGGACGGTGGGGCACCCGGTGGTGGAGCCCGGTATACGAGTTATACGAAATCTCACCACGACCAAGAAGAACGAACCTATCTTTACTGGCGCAGTCGACAGGATCCTTTCGTTATCAGGAGATAGCAAAGGAGGAAGAGACGACGTTCCGGCAACGGGCCAAGCATCGGCGGCTGAGGAGGAGCAAGAGCTGAAGGCAGGAATCGGCAGCTTCCAAGGGAACCAGCAGCGGAGACTCCAAGGGTGGACCAGCAGCGCAAGGCGGTAGCCGGTCGGGAGAAGCTGCGTGGGGAAGCGGGCGGCGACAGAGAGACAGCGACAGCGACGAAAGTCGGACGCCAGCGAGGTGCATCTCATCAGTGGGTGAGTCCTCTTTGCCTTTCACCTTGGCGGGGGCATTGCTGTCTGGATAGGCGGTCTGGGAGTGCATGAACACCCGGTTCGCACACTTAAACCCGGACAGGCGGAAAGCGAGCACGATGAGTGAGGGAGAGGAAACGGTTGTTTCGGAGGACAGTTCGTCTGTGTCTGACGCTCAGATTAGCAAGATGGCTCTGGAAATGAAAAAAGAAGAGGCCAGAGCTGCTGAGGAGCACCGTCGAGCTCTCGAGGTCCAGCTTGAACTTGCAAAATTCCAAGCAAGCAACAAAGGAGTAAGCCTGGAGCAGAACGCCACGGCGTTGGAGAGAAGCGACTCGCGAGCGGAGTTCTGTCGGTACTCGAAATGGTTGTCGGGAGTGCTCCCGAAGTTCCCGGCAGAGGCAGAAGTGCCTGTCTGGTTCGAGTCGATTGAACACACCCTGGAGGCCTACGCGGTCCCGAAGGAACAGTGGGGCCAAATTGTATTTCCGCTAATAGTGGATAAGGTGCGGTTCTTGTCGACGCGCTTGACACCTTCGCAGCATAAGGAGTACGAAGTCCTGAAGAAAGTGGTGCTAGAAGAGCTTAAGCTCTCAGCGGGAGAATATCGCAGAAGGTTCATAACATCGAAAAAACTGCCTAATGAGAGCTGGAGGGCGTTTGCGACTCGCCTGCAGAGTTATCTCAATTTCTATGTGGAGGAAAGGGGGGTGAAAACGTTGGAGGGAATTGTTGAGTTGCTAGTGGCGGACCAACTAAAGAACACCCTGTCTGAGGACGCCCTTCGATACGTAACTTTGCAGGAGGGTGAGGGATGGAAGAAAGCGCCAACGTTGGCGGCATTACTGCAGACGTTCGAGGAAGCGCAGGGAAAGAACAGCGCAGTGAAAAAGCACGAGCAGAAAAAGGGGGAGAGCTCAAATGGTCGAGACGGAAAGCGAGATACGTACCAACCCAAACGGGAGGCGACAGGAATACAAAGGCCGGACACGAAGCAGAAGTATAAAGGGTGCTTTTCGTGTGGGTCGATGGGTCACAGGAGAGCCGAATGCCCGCATGGCTCGGGACGAACACCCACGAAAGCGCTTAACGCTAAAGGGGAAAGCCTTACTGCACGGGTGGCGACACAGGCACGAGCGGCCGCACAAAACGAACTAAGACCGATAACTCTGTCTTGTCAGAATAGGCAAATTAATGCAATTCTGGACACAGGCGCAGAAATCACGGTTGTGCGGGAGAGCATAGTACCCCCGGGACTGGTGGAGCCACATGGGTCCATCGAATTGGTGTCAGCCTTTGGTGAAAAGGTACGGGCTAAGCTTGCAGTTGTGCCCCTGATGTTAAACCGCGGGGCAGGCATTTTCTCCGAGATTAAAGAAGCGGTGCCAGTGGTATGCGCTCTGACCGACAAGCTAGCGTCGAGAACGGACTGTTTGCTTTCGGAGGAAGCATGGGAGTCACTGAGGGAGGAGTGTGATATGAAAGGGCTAGTAGAGGCGAACGACGGTCAGGTGGCAGACCACGTGGGGGTGGAACGGGACAAGTTACACGGGCCGCTAGAAGAGAAACCAGTCAAGGAGGGCGTAACTCCCCACGCGGAAGTGCACGCGGTGGTCGGCAGGGCAAGCGAGAGCGGCGCACTAATCGCCGAAGACACAGCTCGTAGTGTAACCGAGGAAAGCAGCGCCTCGGCGGTTTTCAGGGAGGAGCAGCGCAATGACGCCACATTGCAAGAAGTGTGGAAAAACGCCAGGGCTGGGAAAGGTGGCATAACTGAAGTAGACGGTCTCCTCTACCATAAGGAAAACTTGCTTGGGCAACCAGTAATGCAGCTGGTGCTCCCTAAATCCCGACGTCAAGAAGTACTTAGGTTAGCCCATGAATCAAACTGGGGCGGTCACCTTGGATTCAGGAAAACTAAGGCGCGAATCAAGTACACGTTTTATTGGCCAGGTATTGAAGGGGATGTAAGGGCATACTGTAACAGCTGCCATGGGTGTCAGACAAGGGCGGATCGCCGCCAGACGGACAGAGTGCCGATAGAACCGCTAACGAGGCCTCGATACCCGTTCGAACAGGTCAACGTCGACGTTATAGGTCCATTGGATCCACCCTCAGGAAGGGGTCACAGGTACGCGTTGTGCATCATCGATTTGTGCACACGATGGCCTGAGGTGGTGTGCTTGCGCTCCCTCAGTGCGAAGACCACCTGTGACGCGCTCCTGACGGTGTTCAGCCGGACGGGAATTCCGGAAGTAGTCGCCTCAGACTGCGGGACAAACTTTACGGCCGAACTCACACAAGAGTTTCTGAAGAGGCTAGGATGCTCGCCAAGGTTTTCAACGCCGGGGCACCCCGAAAGTAACGGCGCGGTCGAACGTTGGAACCGGACATTTAGGAACATGCTGTATCATATCATCCAGGAGGAAGGAAAGGAATGGGACAAGTTTGTGCCCTTCTTGTTATGGGCGTACCGCGAGGTACCACATGACACGACGGGCGTCGCCCCGTTCCAGATGCTGTACGGGCGAGAACCAACCGGTCCGCTGGTGGTTTTAAAGCGCAGCTGGGCGGGACAGATAAGTGTACCAGCTATGCTGGGGCCGTCCCCATCACAGTATATGCGGGAGCTGAAGAGGCGCCTAGAGCATGCAGCGGAGGTGGCACAATTAGTGAGCTCGAAGCAGCAGAACGCGTACGCGACCCAGTACAACAGGCGGGCGAAGGACAAAACTTTTCAGATAGGAGACAGTGTGCTGGTGTTTGACGAGCAACGTCCTGGAAAAATGTTCCCGCAGTGGAAAGGGCCGGGCAGCGTTGACGGAAAGTATCGCGAACACTCGTACTTCGTGCAGATGCCAGGAGGTGCCCGAAAATTAGTACACGCCAGCAAACTACGGCCGTATCAGAAGCGCGTAATGACAGTTGGGGTGATATTTGATGAGGACAGGGCGTTTGGCGAAGTAGAGTACGTGCCTCGATCGGTGTCAACGCGGGCTACAGTATCGGTCCTCCCCAAGGACATGACGGCCCATCTGAAGGCGGAAGAAGGCGACCTCATTCGCAAAGTGTTCACCGAACACCGAGGCCTATTCGACGACAAGCCGGGAGTAGCGAAAATAGGAGAACACAGGATCGTTTTAGAGGAGGGCTTCACACCGAGGTCAGGTTACCCTTATCGAATACCCGCAAGCCTAAAAGGCGAAGTGGGCAAGCAAGTAGATGAGCTACTTGAGATGGGTCTGATTTTTCCCTGCGAAAGCCCCCACGCCCATCCCGTGGTCTGTGTCCCCAAAAAGGACGGGTCGATGAGAATGTGTGTGGACTTTAGAAAGCTCAATGCGGGGACAGTGGCAGATGCCTACCCGATGTCGTTGCAGCAGGAGCTCATTCTGAGCGTAGGAAGGGCTAAGTACATTACGCTCCTCGACCTTAGAAGAGGGTATTGGCAGGTGCCCCTGGCACAGTCGGCTCAGCTACTCACCGCTTTTGTCTGCCATCGGGGGCAGTTTGCGTGGACGGTAATGCCGTTTGGGCTGAAAAACGCGGCCCAGACGTTTCAAAGAGCCATGAACGAGCTTTTACTCCCGCATTCTGCCTACGCGTGTGCGTACTTAGACGACATCGCCGTGTTCAGCGAGGCGTTGCCTGACCACATACGACACTTGCACGCCGTCTTCGCAGCGTTAGAGAGGGCGAACCTGAAAGTTAAGCTGGAAAAGTGTCAGGTGGCGAGAGGGTCAATCCGTTACTTGGGACACATAGTGGGCTCGGGAAATCACGCACCCGATCCCGAAAAATTGAAAGCCATTAGGGGACTGAGGGCACCGAAAACGAAGAAAGAGCTCCGTAGCGTGCTCGAACTGTGCGGTTATTACCGGGGCTATGTGCCCAACTATGCGGAGGTGGCAGCGCCGCTGACAGAGCTAACGGGGAAAAGGATTCCTAACAAAATTCCGTGGCCCGCGGAAGCTGAAAGTGCGTTTCAGCGACTCAAGGCGGCACTCTGTGAAGCTGCGGCTCTCGGGACGCCCGATGCTGGCAAGCCGTTTTGGCTGTACACGGACGCCTCAGCGGTTGCGGCGGGAGCCTGTCTCTCCCAGTGTGCCGCGGATGGCTCCGAGCGGCCAATTGCGTTCGCGAGTTGCAGATTTTCTCCAACGCAGGCTCGATGGTCAACCATAGAAAGAGAGGCGTTTGCAGTCATCTGGGGGCTGGGGAAGTTCGACCTCTGGTTGTTCGGCGCTCAGGTTACTGTGGTGTCTGACCACAACCCCCTCTCCTTTCTTACTCTCACCACGCCTCAGGGAGCGAAGCTGACGCGTTGGGCACTTGCCCTACAGAGATATAATGTGTCAATAAAACACAGGAAAGGGAGCGCTCACGGTAACGCTGACGCGCTGTCTAGGTTGCCGAACGACAGCTGGGAGGCAGACAGCAATGATCACGCCGGGGGGCAAGGAAGAGAGGACATGTGTACCAAAGAGCAAACCCAGTGACGTGTGCTGTGGCAGTAACTGGAACTGCGGTGTAATCCGCTCGTTTGGGTGTTTGCAGTGTCGCAATGTGTTTGCAGTGTCACAATGTGTTTGCAGTGTCACAATGTGTTTGCAGTGTCGCAATTTGTTTGCAGTGTCGCAATTTGTTTGCAGCGTTGCGATGTGTTTGCAGTAGTATCCCCACTACTTGGGTCGCCCTCAGAGCGATTTTATAGGCGAAAAGGGATCCCTCGTTGTGTTATAATTCTACAAGGTGCCATTTGGGCCCCTGGTAGAATCTTAGGGGGGGCGTGTGAAGGGATCGAATGGGCAGCTGCGTTGAATCACTGTGAGGTCGATCACGTGCCCAGTCCGTGGGCTGCCAGGACGCGTCCCCAACACACTCTCGCCACTTCCGGCGCATTATGGTTCCTGCTGTCTCTGCGGCAGTGATGAACAGCCCTAATGGGGGCCCACTCGGCTTCGAAGGTCAGGCACCTGCGCTGCACAACGCTGCGCGGGGACCGAAAGGCCGATGCTGCCCTCGCGCAGAAGGTTTCATTCCGGGAAAACGGGGTCTCTTTCCGAGGCGGGAGCATTTAGCTGCTCGCCTTAAACAAACACAGCCGCGTCCACCGCCGATGGCTCGCGGCGCCGCGGCCCGCCGCCCTTGCCGACACCCGACACACTGTCGCTGCGTCCCGCGGGGGGGTCCTGTGCCGTGAGCTAATGGGGACGTCGGTTTCGGGGAATTGTCCCGGGCGGCGGACGTCCATTTTAACCCCCGTAAACAATAGATGCGGATCCCTCGTTGACGCCGCCGCGTGCATTAGTGGCACCGCGGACACGCCGGCGCCTCCTTGAAGCATCTGTCGAGAGACGACTCCCAGTCGCTTGGACCCTCCCGGAATGTTGTCGCGCCTCGTCCGTAACAGCGGCAAGCTAAGCCGCGTATGCGCACGAGAGGCGCCCCGCTGTGGTCCGATGACAGGACTAGGTGCGGAACAGCTGCGGGCCGGACGAGAGTCAAAGGAAAACGATTGCGCCTGCGGGCACAATGGGAGGTTGTTTTTGCTTTTTCTTCTGGGGGCGAGAGTGTGAGCAATACTGTGAAGGCATGGGGCGTGCCACCTAAACCTGGTGGGCCAATCATTTCGAGTGTCTATTCCCGGAATGCCATGTTCGTATAGCTATTTTGATGTTCTTTTCGTGTTGGGCATTTTAGGGAAAGGGTTTTGAACCTTGCCGAAGCGGGAAGGCGTGCCATACAGTTTTTGAACCAATCAGGTGTTAGTTGTTTGTGATTGGGTGATGCAAGGGGTGGGCGAGTCTCCTAGGTCTTTAAAACCAGGTCCGGAGCCGGGAAAAGGCGTGCTGAGCTAGATTGAGATCCCTTGCATCTTTGGCGATGCCAAGGAGGGAAGATTTTCCCTTAGCCAGTTCCATGTAATCATGCTTGCCGTTTATTCTGTTGTAAATATGTGAATTCCTGTATAAAGTTTCAGTTTTCCTTCCTTCAGTCAAGTTTTGCCGGATCTCGTCTGTTATACCGTCTCGTCTCGGACGGTGGGGCACCCGGTGGTGGAGCCCGGTATACGAGTTATACGAAATCTCACCACGACCAAGAAGAACGAACCTATCTTTACTGGCAGCATTGTTGTAGAGTGTGTAAAAGTAGACGCAAGTGGTCGTCTTATTGTTTGCGATTTTTTCTTTGCTCAGATGAAATGGCGAGTGATCTGTATATATGCCCCGAACAAGCAACAAGAGCGCAGAGTTTTCTTTGAGGAACTTGTGCCCCATGTCAGTGCAGAGCGAAATTTTGTTTTACTCGGTGACTTTGTGTTTGTATGCCTGAAGATAGGGCAAGGAGGCACCCTTTGCGCGACCGCAGCGCTCTTTACTTGAACACGTTGATCACAGAGGAAAAGTTCGAAGATGTAGGTTTGCTGCTATCGAATTCTAGTCTGCCGCATTACACTCATTTCCAGCGCGATTCTCACGCTAGACTTGATAGAGCTTACATATCCGTCGCCCTCGTGCCACTGTGTGCCCATTACATGGTGAAACATGTATCATTCAGTGACCATTGCCTCGTTACGTTTATATTAGGTACCAGACAAAGGAATTCGCGTTTAACTGGCATCTTTGGAAGATGAATAACAAACTTCTCGAAGACGAGACCTTCGTTAGTAAGACATAAGATAGCATACGAGAAGTACTGACAAGTGGGGCTAATAGTTTTGTTTGCGCGTGGGAGTGTTTCAAAGAAAACGTTAAGATGAGCGCAATCGAACACAGTACAGCGAAACAACACAAAAGAAAACAGGCTGAGAAGCAATTACAATGCCAGCTGGATTTGTTACTCAATCAAGAATGTGCGCAGCCGGGACTGCGCAGTACAGAAATCAGAGATGTTCGTAGGCAGCTGGAAGTGCTAGACAATGATAAGTACAAGGGAGCAGTTATACGGGCACGGGCAGAAAAGCTTTGGGTTAGTGAAATGCCAACGAAGCGGGCACTTGCGGATGAAAAGAGCTACGCAGCGAAAAATGATATCCAAGAGATAAGGCTCGAAAATGCAGTCACCCGAGACAAGGAAATGATTAAAAGAGCCTTTGTCGAACACTAAAGCGAATTATTTGGGTGCAGAAACAAACTAGCAGAGGGTTTTGAAAGCACGTTTTTGTCGCTCATGCCAGAACTCAACGAAGAAAGGAAATCATTTCTAGAAGTTCCAGTTACAATCCAAGAAATTGAAAAAGCCGTAGATGATCTTAGTCCGGGCAAGACGCCTGGTCCAGACGGTTTGAGCGCAGCTTTCTATAAGCGGTTTCGAGAAGAAGTGGCAGAGGCGTTACACGCTGTTTTATGGAGGCGTACGAAAAGAAAGAGCTGCCGCCGTCTTTCCGGCGAGCGCATATATTACTAATTCCTAAGAGTAATGATCGCGACAAAGCAGCAATTGGTTTCGTCTTTCAGACCTATAACGTTAACGAATGTGGATTATAATATCTATATGAAGGTGCTAGCAAGGAGATTGCAAACTGTCATCAAAGATGTTGTGGGACCACACCAGACTTGTGGCATCAAAGGAAGGTCAATAACCACTAACATTCACATTATGAGGAGCGTTTTAGAGTGTTGTGACGTTTTCTCAATGCGCGCAGCTGTGTTACAGGTTGATCTTGAAAAAGCTTTCGATCGCGTCCATCACGACACTTTTCAGCATATTGGAATATGTAAACTTGGGCTCAGTGATTTCGGATGGTGTGAGAATGGCATACAAGGGGGTGTTTCGCCAATATTGTAGTCAACAAAGAACTCACCGATAGTATCGAAATCCATTCCTCTGTCAGGCAAGGGTGCCCCTTATCCCGCTTGCTATTTGCCACCTATCTGGAGCCGTTTTGCTTGAAAGTACTGTACAATGAAAGGGTTAGAGGTTTCCAGTTAATGTCAACAGAAGTGAAGGTGTTTTCGTATGCTGATGATATTGCTATTATTTGCAAGGACAAAGAAAGTGTCAAGGAGGCCCTGAACGATGCCACAGCATACTGCAGATGTACCGGCAGTGTTATAAACTGGAACAAATGCCTGGGTTTCTGGCAGGGGGAGTGGGAAGACTCTCCTTCCTTATTTCAAAATGTTCAGTGGTCAGACGTGCCTACAAAGTATCTAGGCGTACCAATTCAGCACTACAAGGACACGACACAGTATTGGCGAGAAGAAACTGAGCATGTGCGTTCGAAAACAACTAAATGGGGTGGCAGGGATTTTTCCATTTTCGCTCGCGCAACAGTGTGTAACCTAATCAAGGGTCCGACAGAATCCTGTCTGGCGAGGGGGAAGCATATTGGAAGCACAAGAAACATACACTCGCCAAAGAAAAATATTTAACACATGACGTTTCGAGACCCGTACGGGTCCCTTGTTCACAATGAGGATGGGCGGAATGGGCAGCTACTTAAAAGCGGACTTGACTGCACAGTGAGTGGGCGTAGATATCGGGGAGATTCCCTCTCGTCCTGTTGATAGCATTCTTGGTCGTCTGTATGTAAAATGATTCGAGAAGTAATCGTGAAGATAAAGGTTTCTTCGTGTCCAAGATTGTGGCGTTCTCCCAGCCCATGATCTTTGTGATATTGTTTTCCCAGAGCCCATGTACAGGGCCTTGTACAGTGGAGGTCCGGGAGCTGATGTTTTAAAAAGGGTGAAGAAAATGCAGGTGCCACCAGGAGTAAAGACGTTCTTTTTTAAGTTACACACCGGGACACTACCAGTTAAAATGTTTTTGGAGGGAAAGGATTTATTTTTACCGTGGGGGTCGAACGGCTTAATTTGTAAACAGCCCGAAACAATAGACCACGTTTTTTTGCATTGCTGGGAAGGTGTTTATTTTTGGGACGTGTTACAAAGGACAATAAAGAAAGAGCTACCACTTGACGCGCAGGGAATTCGTTATTTAAGCACTGACAATGAGGATGGGGTACCATTTGACCTCATAATGCTCTTGGGCCTCCACTGTATATGGCGCTCCAGAATGGCAGGCTATTATTGTGACAAAGACGCACGACCTGCCCGAATTTATTTTCGGGAAAGAATAGACTGCTTTCTGGCCATCCAGAAAGCCGCTGCGGAGCTTCCCGAGTGGCTCTCGAGGCTAGAGCCGCTCTGTATGCTTCGTGAATTTTAGTATGACGAAGCCAGACTCATGCTGGCTGACCACGACAGTGTCGTGTGTACATAGTGTTTTGTGCGTTTTTTGTTGAGTTTTTTGGTTAAATGTTAGGAGCCAAAGCCAGGCAATAAAGAAAAAAATAAAGGAAAAATCCGGCATGGTCTAGTGGTTAGGATACCTGGCTCTCACCCAGGAGGCCCGGGTTCGATTCCCGGTGTCGGAACAACTTTTTGCGCCTCGTGCGAGATTACCTTTCCAGTTCCGAACCTATGGCTCCTCTGCAGCACAAAGCACCAATTAGGTAAAGAACGATTGACGTACCTCAGCATCTCCGGCATGGTCTAGTGGTTAGGATACCTGGCTCTCACCCAGGAGGCCCGGGTTCGATTCCCGGTGTCGGAACAACTTTTTGCACCTCGTGCGCGATTACCTTTTCAATTCCGAACCTATGGCTCCCCTGCAGCACGAAGCACCAATTAGGTAGAGAACGATTGACGTACCTCAACATCTCCGGCATGGTCTAGTGGTTAGGATACCTGGCTCTCACCCAGGAGGCCCGGGTTCGATTCCCGGTGTCGGAACAACTTTTTGCACCTCGTGCGCGATTACCTTTTCAATTCCGAACCTATGGCTCCCCTGCAGCACGAAGCACCAATTAGGTAAAGAACGATTGACGTACCTCAGCATCTCCGGCATGGTCTAGTGGTTAGGATACCTGGCTCTCACCCAGGAGGCCCGGGTTCGATTCCCGGTGTCGGAACAACTTTTTGCGCCTCGCGCGAGATTACCTTTTCAGTTCCGAAGCTGTGGCTCCTCTGCAGCACGAAGCACAAATTAGGTAAAGAACGATTGACGTACCTCAACATCTCCGGCATGGTCTAGTGGTTAGGATACCTGGCTCTCACCCAGGAGGCCCGGGTTCGATTCCCGGTGTCGGAACAACTTTTTGCACCTCGTGCGCGATTACCTTTCCAGTTCCGAACCTATGGCTCCTCTGCAGCACGAAGCACAAATTAGGTAAAGAACGATTGACGTAGCTCAGCATCTCCGGCATGTTCTAGGGGCTAGGATACCTGGCTCTCACCCAGGAGGCCCGGGTTCGATTCCCGGTGTCGGAACAACTTTTTGCATCCCGTGCGTGATTACCTTTCCAGTTCCGAACCTATGGCTCCTCTGCAGCACGAAGCACAAATTAGGTAAAGAACGATTGACGTACCTCAGCATCTTGCAATGTTGATTACAAAATTTTTGCCAAGGTTCTTAGCAGTCGTCTGCAGCTCGTCATTATGGACTTGATAGGTCCGCGTCAGGTCTGTGGTATTAGAGGCCGCAGTATTCAAACACATATCCATATTGCACGTTCAGTATTAGAGACAGTATCAGATGAGATAGGCCAAGTAGCTCTGATTCAAATTGACTTGGCTAAGGCGTTTGATAAAGTTCGGCACGATTTCTTGTTCGCGGTCTTGGAGTATGCAAATATTGGTGACGTCTTGCTCAAAGGCATAAGGCTGTGCTATAAGAACTCCTATACAAGGGTTATTGTTAATCAGGAGCTAACGAAACCAGTACCACTAGAAGCATCTGTTCGTCAAGGATGTCCACTGTCTCCATTGTTGTTTGCCCTATATCTGGAACCCCTCTGTCTCAGTATAATTAACAGCGCAGCTATCCGCGGTTTCTCTCTGGCTCAATGTGAAGTTAAAGTTTTAGCTTACGCTGATGATGTCGCCCTCTTTTGTTCTGACAAAAAGAGTGTACTCGAGGCTCTAAACTTGACTAAACAGTTCTGCGATGTATCAGGCGCTGCTCTTTATTTAGAGAAATCCAAAGGCTTTTGGTTGGGTCATTGGGGAACTAGGCCAAGCCAGTTCGGTGGTATATGCTGGAACTGTAGCCCTCTTGAGTACCTAGGCGTTCCGCTGCACCAAGTTCGCAACAGTACAGCCTACTGGGATTCACAAACTGTAACTCTACGGCGGCAAACACAGGCTTGGATGGGTAGGGAACTCTCAGTGTTTGCGAGGGCACAGGTCTGTAACATTTTTTTGTTTGCAAAGCTCGCGTATGTCCTTCAAGCCCTGCATTGTGCGAGGAGGAAGGTGCAAGCAATACATAGAATATTTGCAGCATTCGTTTGGCGCTCTCAATGGGAGCCGATGAGGCGTGACAACTTGTTCCTTCCCTTAGAGGGTGGTGGAGTGGGCCTTGTTCACCTGTTCGTGCATCAACTCGTTTCCCGTTTTTTCTTTTTCAAATCGGCAAACGACCCGTTTCTGGTAGCTGTGCTCATTAGGTGGCTTAGTTTTCATTTGCCTTACTTATTCGCACCGACTGTGCAGGCTCGTGAGGGGACTTTATGGGGATTTCTTAAGGAGGTTGCTGACACTTTCAATTTTCTCACTGTGCGCTTCTCTTTAGATTACCTGTATAGCCTCTCGAGAAAGCAGATGACCCAGGCTCTCACTGAGTCTTTGTTCCCTACACCATTGTATCGGCAGCCTTATTTGGGGTCTTTGGACATCAGTGTTCTAAAGCGTGTTAGGCGGATGTGCATTCAGGCAGCCGCTAAAACGTTCTTTTTCAAACTACACACAGCGACGCTGCCTGTCAAGACATTTCTTAATGACAAGGGGATGTTTGTACCCTGGAATGTGAATTGTCGTCTGTGTAACGTGCCTGAGACAATTGATCATTACGTCATCCTGTGCCGTGATGCCATGTTCTTTTGGGACATACTACAACGAACTCTTAAGAAGGACATTGAAATTACACCCTACACTATTAGATTTCTGCCTGTTGACAAAAACTCTGTTGTGCCTTATGACGTGTTTGTGTTGATGGGACTATTCAGTCTTTGGAAAAGCCGTATGATGGACAGACATGCCGAGCCACCAAGATCGTCCAAATCTGTGTTTCGGGAACAGTGTGCGTTGGTGAGGAGTGTATATGCTGCTCGCGACGAACCTCCAAGCTGGCTGCCGTGCCTAGATGCTTGTGTGTGCCTCCCTGAATTTTGATGTTTTGATGGGGATGCAGTGTTGAGTTAGGGCTATGGGGGGCTCATATTAAGCAGCCCGGTAACTTGAGACGCGAACTAGTCTGATTGAAGTTTCCTCCTTTCTACAGAAGTTCTTCCATGCAATAAAGAAAAAAAAATCTCCGGCATGGTCTAGTGGTTAGGATACCTGGCTCTCACCCAGGAGGCCCGGGTTCGATTCCCGGTGTCGGAATAACTTTTTGCATCCCGTGCGTGATTACCTTTCCAGTTCCCCGCGGTGGCTCAGTGGTTAGGGCGCTCGACTACTGATCCGGAGTTCCCGGGTTCGAACCCGACCGCGGCGGCTGCGTTTTTATGGAGGAAAAACGCTAAGACGCCCGTGTGCTGTGCGATGTCAGTGCACGTGAAAGATCCCCAGGTGGTCGAAATTATTCCGGAGCCCTCCACTACGGACCTCTTTGTTCCTCTCTTCTTTCACTCCCTCCTTTATCCCTTCTCTTACGGCGCGGTTCAGGTGTCCAACGATATATGAGACAGATACTGCGCTATTTCCTTTCCACCAAAAACCAATTATTATTATTATTATTTCCAGTTCCGAACCTATGGCTCCTCTGCAGCACGAAGCACAAATTAGGTAAAGCACGATTGACGTACCTCAGCGTCTCCGGCATGGTCTAGTGGTTAGGATACCTGGCTCTCACCCAGGAGGCCCGGGTTCGATTCCCGGTGTCGGAACAACTTTTTGCACCTCGTGCGCGATTACTTTTTCAGTACCGAACCTATGGTTTCTCTGCAGCGCAAAGCACCAATTAGGCGAAGAGCGATTGACGCAACTCAGTGTCTCCGGCATGGTCCAGTGTTTTCTATTTTTTTAAAATTACATACAGGAACATTTGCAGTTCATTTGCAGTTAAATTTTTTCTAGAGGGAAGAGCTTTTTTTTTATGCTGTGGATATTCATACTGTCTTATTTGCAAGCAGCCAGAAACAATAGATCATGTTTTTCTTCATTGTTGGGAGGGCGTTCACTTTTGGGACGTCTTGCAAAGAGCAATCAGAAATGATGTACCGCTGAATTCACACAGCATCAAGTGCCTGCCCACAGATAAGGAGGATAGTGTCTCCTTTTACCAAATTATGCTGATGGGCCTCCATAGTATATGGCGCTCTCTCATGGCCAGGTATCGATGTGACCCCGACGCACGCCCTGCGCGGATTATCTTCAGGGAGAGCGTACGTAGCTCTCTGGAGCAGGCCTCATCCAGCCTACCTTGAAAGAAGGCCTTAATACTATTGACTGCTTTTTAAAAGAGAGAGGAATGATGCTCTCTCATGCAAGAACACCTGTTCTGCCTTTTACTCGTAAGAGTCTAAAGGATTTCTTTCTATGTCTCAATGGTCAATCTTTAGCGTCTGTTAAGCAGCACCGTTTTCTGGGTGTAGTTATTGACAGACAACTCTCTTGGGCTCATCATATAAAATCTATCGAAGACCAAGCGAACTCTGTTGTGAACGTGCTACGCAGGCTTGCAGGTACGTCTTGGGGCTGTTCTTCGTCATCTCTGCTCACAGTTCACAATGCACTCATTTATCAAAAAATTGCGTACTCCTCACCGATTCTTCACGGTCTGTCGCGAACCTCAGAAGAGCGCCTGCAAAGACTGTTAGCTAGGGGTCTCCGTGTGTGTTTGGGAATTATTCAAACGACTTCCAGCGCTCTGGTAATTGCTGAGGCATAGCAGCCTCCGTTTGAAGAGTTGCGAACAACAGAGACCTGCAGGCACATTTTCCGCCTGATAACCCATGGAGCATGGAAGGCACCCATTAGCTTTCGTGCTTCATGAACGGGATGGAAGTCATATACATCAAGTGTTTCAGCACTACCGCCAGCTTCTTCCAAGTAATGAATTTTGGAAAGGAGACACAGAAAATCGCCCCTGGCTTTTAGTTACGCGTACAATACAGTTGTCTGTCGAAGGGTTAATTAGGAAACGTGACATGATGATATTCGCTGCTCAGCAGTTAGCACTTTGCCAGACACACATGCGGTATCCCGGTTACATTACTGTGTATACTGACGGTTCCAATCTTCAAAATTCATCAGCGTCCACATTTGTGATTTCGCACCTGAATGAGCGACGGACATGTAAACTGGCTCACGCGACAGAATCAACGACTGCTGAGTTTTACGCTGTTTATTTGTCTCTCCAGTTCATCTCCTCGGTGCGAGACCCGCGTATGTGGGTAATCTTTAGCGATTCCCAATTCGCACTGAAATAACTTGACAGCGCTAGTTCCGTAGCATGGAAAGCTAGACTGGTATACGAAGTTCTCAAAGAATTGTCCAAGGCTACCAAAAAGCAGCATATTATAGTTTTTCAGTGGATACCCGGACATTGCTTTATTTCTGGAAACACTGAGGCGGATGCAACGGCTAGGCAAGCACACTCCAATGCCCTCACTTCTGGCCTTCCGTTATCGAGAGGCGCATTGCGACGTTTTTTCAAGACCATGCGCAATGAAATGAATGAAAACGTGTGGTTTAAGACAAACCATACAGGCTCTGATCTGCACTTCATCGGTCCGTTGCTGCGGTTTAATATTTCATTATCTATCAGCAGAAGTTTAGAAACGTTCCTTCACCACTTGCGCTTAGGAACGGCTTACACGAAGCACTTTCTTAGTAGAATTGGCCGCGCAGACATCCACGATGTGTGCATGTGGTCAAGAAAACGAGGAGTGGCTCACCTATTGTTGGATTGCCGAGTGCGCGACAACCTTAGGTCGTGATTGAAGAGAGACTTGAGCGCTCCTGACAAAAGACCGTTTAGTCTGAAAAAGCTCTTAAGCCTGTGGTCGACGTGTGAACTGCAAAAGCGAGCACTTTTGGCATTGATAGCATTCCTTGAGGACAGCGGTATCCTTGGGAAGTACTAGCTTTGTAGTATTGGCGCGAACGCTAGAGCTCTTACCTCTCTGTGTGCGAGTTTCAAGAACTTCGTCATTTGCTTTTGCTGTGCTTGCTGCAAGCAAACTTATGTTTTTTTTTTCTGTTTTTGGTGAGTGAGTGCTTTAATAGCGTTGTTATCTATTTTTTCTGTGTGTACTGCAAATTAGCTTATTTCTTGTGCTTCTGTCCTTGTTTATTCATATCTCTTATGTGTATTGTATTTTGTACTGTTCTCTTAACATTCAAGGTGTTTTTGTTCTCTCATTATTGTTACTTTTACTGACGCTTCTACTTTGTTTTATATGTTGTGTACTGTTTGTGTTTGTTTTATGTTATGTTGAACTGTACATCGTCGGACCAAGTGGTTCTACAAATTGGTGAAAAGGAGTAGCCGGAGCCGCTATGCAGCACCAACATCTCCTTTACTGTTCATGTAAATAAATTAAAAATACCCTTGACAGAGCTCAACGAACTTTAGCGTTACAAAGCCTGGCCTCACGGTGTTGTAGGCTACTTGTGTGGATGTGTCTGTACATCCCCTCGTATGTCGGAAGCCCGACGATAAAGGAAAAAAAAAGAGGCCCGGGTTCGATTCACGGTGTCGGAACCGCTTTTTTATTTATTTATTTATTCAACACTGCCAGCCGACTTTTGGTGGCCAAGGCAGGAGTGGGGATACAATTGCACAGTGCTTTGTCAATAGCAAACATCCCGTGCGTGATTACTTTTTTCAGTTCCGAACCTATGGCTTCTCCGCAGCGCGAAGCACCAATTAGGTGAAGAGCGATTGACTGCAGCTCAGCATCTCCGGCATGGTCTAGTGGTTAGGATACCTGGCTCTCACCCAGGAGGCCCGGGTTCGATTCCCGGTGTCGGAAGAAAGTTTTTGCATCCCGTGCGCGATTTGTTTCTTTTTTTTCTGCATGATATGTCTACCCTTCTTTCGCGTATTTTTCTTTGCACTGCCACTTCTACTCATCACTTGTGGCCTCTTCTGCACTAGTTCGAGAAGCGCAGTCACTACTCCACTAACCTTGAATAGCAGAATGATCACTGAGAATTAACTACCGGAGCGTCATACATATACGAGAATATGAAGCGACGAACAAGCAAGCACCGGTACCAAAGTGCATGGAAGGCCACCTGGCTCTGTATATTCGGTGTTGGGCGACCCAAGGGGCCTGCCCCCTTGCTGCATCATGCTTACAATCTGTTCCTATGCGCTTGCTATTGTCGCAAAACTATTCGTTCACGCTTAGATTGTCTCGCTTAGACTCGCGAACGGCCTTCAAAGCGTGGTTGGTCTCCCCTGGCTCTAAGTATAGAAGGCACCGGCGCTTTTCAGGTTTCAAACGTCTAACAGTCAGCAGTTGTAAATTTAAGCGGAAGAATAGAGCGCAGCGGAGGAAACGCAGGCGCGCGTTATCGAGCAGGTGAGTCTGCTGCGGCTTTGCCCCTTGCTTCAACGCAAACCTGAGAATGGGAACATCCTTAGCGACGTAGCCACGCACCATCCAAACATTTGAGGTTATAGAAGAAAAAAAAAAGACTAAACGTTAAGAACTTGTGCAAACGGTGCAGCTCACTGATCCGTTAATCTGATACGTCATCAAGAGCGCGGTTGTTTACTCAGTGAAGGCTGTAGCGTTGAGTCGGCCGTCTTAAAGCAGAACCGCTAATCTGATCCGCCATGAGGATGATTGTTTACTTTGGACAACCATGAATATGGGGATATTTGCAAAGGCACAAAATGATAACAACCTTTCTACCGTGACCGCCGTTAAATAACAGGAAGACGACAGCGAAGTGAAATGTGCGGCGTTAAGAGCATAGAGCAGCAGCAGCAGCAACGCTGAGGGGTGCTTGGGAAAAGGGTGCCCTAGAACCGGCATTTTTTTCTTTTTCGTTTTTACTTTGTGGGCAACTTCATTTCGAATCAAATGACCGCACTAAGATTTCACCACGTGCTCTTCTCCTGAGATCCAGTCTCCAATTAAAGCAAAAAAAAAGTCACCCTGAAAGCGTATCTAAATTCGGTGATTATACTACCAGTGTTTTCGCTGCAAGTGCTCTCTCGTACTACCAGTTTGGGTGAAGCATGACAATGAAGTCGACCTTGGGCAAACGTAAATAAATAAATAAATAAATAAATAAATAAATAAATAAATAAATAAATAAATAAATAAATAAATAAATAAATAAAAATTGCCACGACTGGAAACCGATTCCGCGGCGGCGCGAACAGATCACATTCTTTGGCCACTGTACAAGAGCACTGCGCTATCTCCGCAGCCAATAACGCCTCGTGTTGAATTGCGACACACTCTCGCGCTGTGCATTGCGCATCGTCTTATTCCTTAACTAATACTGGTATCAAACAAATACTCGCGCTTTGAGCTATGTGGCGGTAATGACAGACAGATGTGCAGAAGAATCGACTGCTGGGCGAGTTAGGGCATGACTCGAAGATACAAGGCGCAGGAGTAGACAGGACGAACAGCCTTGTCCGCGTTCCTTCTTTGTTCGTCCTGTCTAGTCCTGCACCTTGTATCTTCGAGACAGATGTGCGCTGCATTCGTTGGCGTGGAGAACTATGTGGCAGAAACACGGCACTAGAGTAATACGCGTTGGTAACGTTGCTGCAGAAACGCGGCACAGGGGCGTAGGCCGCCGGCGTATACTACATTGGGTTAATTGGCATTCACAATGGAAAAGTTGAACACGCGCATAACTGCCTCCCTGGGTCAGTGGACACCTCAATCGCGCTTTCAGGTATGCTGGTGGTGTCCCCCTGCAAAAAAAAAAAAAGAATTGTGCTTGCGACAATCTTGCCGCGAATCTTTGTAGTGTTTGTACATTCGTCAAAGCTGCCTGCACGCCGATTTATCGCTTTGTTTGAGATGCAAGACGCCGCCAGATTTATCTCGATTGATCGAATCCAAGCGGAGCTGATTCTTTCGTTGTTCCAAAATGTTATAGTTATTTTGCATGTTTTATGTGGAAAGTTTGCTATCAGCTTTAAACTAAGCACGGCTGACAGCGGCGGGATTGTGTTCGGCGACCGCCGAGCACGCTCGTTGCTATGCCGCCGCCGCCGAGTGATTCAGTTCATTGTGGGCGCAAGTCAGCTCGAATAAAGTTTTGTTTAGACACGATTTTCGCTGTTTTTCTGCTCTCCGGATTGCAGTCACCACTTCGTGACAATATTTCGTGCTCAGCAATGGTAAACCACCAGCCAATTTTTTTTTTTGTCTGGTATCCCTGGTAGTAGTTTCACTCATGTGATGGTGCCGTTTATCGTATCTCACCATGCTCATTACATTCGAGTACAGCAAGAGAAAGCGTGGCGGAGGTGGCGTGGGTGGGGTGGGGGGGGGGGGGGGGGTATGTTATACCGTTATCGTCACTGCTGCCAAGCGGTGGCTGTACCGCTACATTCGCCCTGGCAGCTATGGTTTCTTTAATTCTTATCAGTTGTTTTTCTTGACACCTTCCCTCAGCGGCGGCAGGCTCTGCCAGCTCGATTATTCCGCTCCCAAAACTACGTCGACGTGGAAATTTTATCACTGCCATATATAGATCTTTTCTGAAGGTAGAGGGACTGCTGTAACAAAAAATCTTATAGTGCTCAGAGCTAATAGCCTATTGGCTTATCGATACCTAATGGGCTATTAATCTAATAACAAATACGTCAGATAGAATGCGTGACATATGCTATTGATTCCTTGCGGTTGGGAAGTAGCCTTTGCAGGGACAGCACCACGACAGCTGTGTCCAATTGAGGAACACGTACAGCTTGCATAGGGGGCTCGAGAGGCGCACTTCCCTTCATACAAATCGACACGCCGTCGCAGTATCTAGCTTTCAGAGGCAACACTTGCGCGGAAATACAGCTCCATAGATGTGCAAGCAAGCTGGGAACGAGCACATTGCGCGCCTGTCATGGGCTGCTTTGTAATTTGAGTTTTTATTGCGTTGCGCCCACCGCTCGAGTGCTCTGCACAAGGGTGGCGTAGACTGTACTTCAATGTTCATGGTTCATGGGGGTTTAACGTCCCAAAGCGACTCAGGCTATGAGAGACGCCGTAGTGAAGGGCTCCGGGAATTTCGACCACCTGGGGTTCTTTAACGTGCACTGACATCGCACAGTACACGGGCCTCTAGAATTTCGCAGACTGTACTTCAAATACGTTTGGGAATGCAGGGAGATCATAGGACCAACAATGCACACAACCTCTACTCTTACAGTATTTAAATATACTATACAGCCTCTCACTGGTCTTTTATAACCCCTATGGTCAGTGTAGTCAAATGTACTGGCGTGGGTTGTTGATCAGCGAAGTTGTCTAAACTATTAGGAGTACATATTTGTAACCCCCCGTGTAAAACTGAGCGCGTTAACGTGTGACGTTATGTTAATTGAAGATTTCAATAATTGCTGAAGCCAAAGAAGTTAGCGGTGTTCTCGTTTCAAGTTGTACATACATGTTGCTTTTTTGAAACTTGGAAAGAATCCACCTTGGCGCAAGTAAAACCACACACACAAAGGAAAGACAAGGAGACAACGGACAGGCGCCTGTCCGTTGTCTCCTTGTCTTTCCTTTGTGTGTGTGGTTTTACTTGCGCCAAGGTGGATTCTTTCCAAGTTTCAAAGATGCTTAACCAACTTGCCCAGCAACATGCCTTACTGACATACATGTTGCGCCCTCTTAGACTGATTCAAACCAATATATTAACAAATAGAGGAAACGTAAGAATATAGGATGCATTAGGCCAATGCATACTTACTAGAATTTTGTAGTTTGTATGGCTGTGATTAGTTCAGCGGTTCTGTACGGTACATCTCGGGCTGAACGCACATGCACATTCAAAAACGTTGTGTTGTGTAGGGTTCGATGGCACACACAGGCAGCTAAGGTCATCATGCGCCAAGCACAATGTATAGAAAAGTTTCTGCAGGATTTTATAAAGTGATCGGTAGTGCATAGGGCCTAAAGCATTAGTTTTCTTGCCTAGTGATACCAAAAGAAAGACACTTTAAAAATTTCCACTCGTAAAAGCTTTAAAGAAAGTCGGGTAACATCTGCAACAAGCCTTGGCTGGGCAAGGACGTCGAGGCTCCCAACCAATCGAATAAAGACCCCAGCCTTCTTTTCAGGAATGAGAGAGTGGCTGAGGTGTGGTTAAAAAAGTATGCTTGCTGTAATAAATTGACTATATTTTATTAAATCTACAATTTGTTTAAAACACCTGCTCTCTTTGAAAACTTAAAACCCTGTGAAATGTCAACAAGTGCACGTTCACCTCAGAGAAAAGATGGATGGAGTGGTATTCGTTCATTATAAAAAAAAAAAAACTAATATGCTTTTTCCTCAGTGTTTCAAGTTTTCTGCACGAAAATAAAACATGGCTTGCTGTTAGCTCATCGTCGCGTAATTCGTATTGGGGCTTGTCTTGTTTTGTCAGTAGGAAATTCTGTGCGAGGTGTGTGCGTCCTATACGAAGACGGCTCATAATCACTTTGAAAAGTTCCTGGTGGGTGCGGGGGTTCCATTCACCTAAAACTGGCTTTACTAAGTCTAGTTTGATATTTGCTTGATTGTTCCACGCCGACTGCCATTTTCCTCTTACGTTACGATGAACTAAGTTCATGCAATCTTTAAACGGTATATTTACTTTTTTTTTTACTTGCTTGCCATGCGCTTGAGCAGCGCTGAAGTCTGCTCTCTCGTTGACTATAATTCCGACATGACTTGGTACCCAGCGGACTTTTATGCTTTGTTCTTGAGCTGTGTCGAAATTTATATTGTGTGCGATGTCTCCAAGTAGTGAAGTGAATGCATTTCAGGAGTGGAGGGTTGTAAGTATGCTTAGGAAGTCTGTGTAAATAATACTGCTCGTGAGGTTCTCGTTTAGTGTTTCTTCAGTGGCTACACAGACGGCGTAACATTCGGCAGCGAAGATGGAAGCACACTGTAGAAGCCTTACTATTTCATTCCAATGCCCTTGTACCACTGCGCTTCCAACGTAAACATCTGTTTTTGAACCATATGTATAAAAAGATGTGAAAGTAATTCCTCGAGTGGAAGAAACTCTTGTATTATAAGTTGTCGTGGAGTTTGTTTTTTATGGAACTGTGCTATAGAGTAAAATCACGGACTGCAGGAAAATTGTACCATGAAGGCAGTGGATCTCGTCTTCAAGCAATGCCAGACAATGTGTCCTGTACGGCGAGGTGTTGGCACATCTCTTCAAAACGCAAATGCAGAGGCCTGATAGTCCGTGGTTTGTTGTTCAACTGTGTTCTAGATGGGCCCTTTGTGACTATTTGGTAACAGATGTGTTTAGGTAGTGAACGGATTTTTATAATGTATGAGCACGTGAGCATAGTTCTTCTGTCTCTTAGTGATGGTTCGTTAGTTTCTACCTAAAGACTGCTTACGGACGACGTCCTGTGTGCGGCAGTGGCAAGACGCGAACCTATATTACGAGCATGTGCCTGGTCCAGTCGTTTAAGGTACGATGGTGTCGCTTACCCATACACTATACATCCATAATCCAGGATACAGCGTACTATATTTGTAAGAGACATGTCCTATGGGGCCTGCAGTGCTTTCGTAACCGTACATGGAGTATGTTCAAGGATTGGAAGGCTTTATTTTTCAGTTCGTTTATGTGAGACAGGAAAGTGAGTTTTCTGTCAGATATTATGCCTAGAAATTTATGTTCATTTGTTACGAGGAGCTCTGTTTCGTTCAGGTGTAGGGTGGGATCTGCCTCTAAGCCTCGTTTGAGTGAGAAAAGAATGGCCACAGTTTTCTGTGCAGAAAATCAGAAACCATTTTTGTCTGCCTATTTTGCCAGTTTATTTATTGCTAATTGTATTTGTCTTTGACGTGTTGGTATGTTGGAGGATGTGCAAGCTAAATGAAGATCGTCTACATTTACAGAATACATATCGGACCTGGGGATTATTTTACTAATAGAGTTCAATTTTAAAACAAAGAGGGTTGTGCTTAAAATACACCCCTGAGGTACTCCATTTTCCTGGATGAAATTCTTCGAAATGGTTGAGCCTAGACGTACATGGAATGAACGGTTAGATAAGAAGTCTCCTAAGCAGTTCAACATGCTGCCGCGGATGCCAAGCTCCGCTAAGTCTTGAAGAATCCCGAACCTCCAGGTTGTGTCATATGCCTGCTCTAAATAAATAAAAAAAGATAGCTATATAGTGTTGTTTCTGTAAAAAAGCTTCCGGACAGTATTTTCGAGACGAACTAGGTGATATGTAGTGGAGCATCCCTTTTTAAAACCACACTGATGGATGTCAAGAAGTTCAACGGATTGAAGGGCAAAGGTTAATCTTATATTCAGGACAGTTTCAAAAGATTTGGCGAGGCAACTGGTAAGGGCTATAGGTCTATAACTGCTAGGAGGGGTTGGTGGCTTCCCGGGTTTAAGAAGCTGTGCAATAATAACTTTTTTCCAGGCCTTAGGTATTTTCCTCGATGCCCATACTTTGTTGAAAAAAACCTTAAATATACCTCTACAGCAGGTTCGTAGAGATGGACTAGCATTTGATAATATATTTCATCTGGCTTGGATGCAGTCTGTTTACCAGCGGAAAGTACTGTATGGATTTATCGAAGCCTAATTAAATTATTATACGCCTCATTTGTGCTGCCAGTTGTCAGCAGTCTTTGCTCCTCTGCTGAGTTTTTGTATTTTAGAAATGACTCTGTGCAGTGGGGTTAACTGGAAACTGCAGCTAAGTATTCTCCCAAAATACTTGCCTGTTCTATATTTGTATACCAGGGGCTGTCAGAAGGGGAACTGTGAATGGGGAGTAGCTACCATTTAGGTTTAGAACTTTCTCCCACATGTGTTTTTATGTTGTTGACCTGTTTATATACGAGACGTAATTTTGCCAAGAAGTTTTTTCGGCACTGCGGTGGATGCATCGGGCTTTCGCTGTCGCCTTTTTTAAGTTTATTAAACTCTTCTGCGTTGGATATCTACGGAAAATTCACCAAGCTTTGTTTTGAGTCTCTTTAGCTTCTCTTCATTTTTGTGTATACCGTACTTTGCGATTCTGTATCACTATTCCAGAGGACTAATGGATGGCTACGCGCGCAGCGGTAATAATGCAGTTTGCGAAATTTTCACTTAGTTCGTCAACACTGAGGTTGTCGGTAACTATTTTTTCTAGGCTGGCTTTTTCTCGGAAAAGTGCCCAGTCGGCTAAATGAAGCTTCCAACGTCATGGTTTTGTTAGAATGACTTCTGTGGTGAAGATGATCCCATGATCACTTCCATATGGGCTATCTAGGACAACCCATTTAAAATCTTCAAAAATAACCGGTGAACTAAAAAATAAATTTATACACAGCTCATTTTTCCTGAACTAGGAGAACAATAGGTTGGTTTCCAGTGTTTAACAGACAATGGTTATTCGAGATTACAAAACCCTCAATAGCTTGACCTCTAGTGTCAGTTCTGTCACTATCCCAAAAACTGGAGTGCGCGTTAAAATCTCCTAATATTAAATATGGCCCTGGCAGCTGCTCTAAAGGTATCTTATAATTCTTCATTCTTTCGGTCGCGGCGAAAGACTTTATATTTCTTTAGTATAATTGTGTGTTGGGGACCTAGGTTCGTTTCTTGTAAGCAGAAAGCAACAGGTGACTGTGCATTAAGGATGTATTTTATGTCACTGAATCATTTAGAAGTCCCCTACAATTCCAGTTGATTATGTATGCCATCTCCAAGGCACTTCTCCGCTTCCTGAGGACTTCTGGCCTGCACGACAGGCTGTGACTTTACCAAACGCTGTGACTTCGCATAGTGACTTAAATTTCCTGCTACTCTCTTTTCTCCTTCATATTTTTATCCCCTCACCCCTTTCCCCCCGTGCGGGGTAGCAAACCGGTTATTCTTCCGGTTAACCTCCCTGCCTTTCCTCCTCCTCCTCTGTATGCCATCTTATATGTGCATAGAAAAAATAGGACGATTCTGGGCCCATGATTCGGGCCTTGTCTTTCTTTTTTTTCGACCCAAGGAGTTCCTCCGCACCTCCGACGTCGACGGCACAGACTACCTTGACTTGTGTCCATCGCCTCCGCAGAGGCGCTGGAAGATCTTTAAGAATGCACAATGTACTTGAGTTAGACTTCACCGTGTGAGGCTAAGCCTCGAGGCTGGCTGACCTGGGGGCCCGCGCAGCCTGCTTTGCGGATGGTGGAATAGCGCTAGCTGCGTCCACCGGGGGCGCGGATGGCATTGCCAGGTTCACCGAGTGTGACCTGAGCAGGCGCCGAAGACCGGGGTGATGCCGCGCCCTGCTGCACCACAGCGGCGTAACTAAGATTTTGAGACAGAGAAAGTCGATTTCAGGCTTCTCTGAAACTTATGTTCTCTTTATTTCTTTCTCCATTTTCCAGGTTGGGCATGACTGTGAGCAGGCCAGATGATTGCCCTCATGTTCACACAAAGGTGTGGTTAACTTCACAGTTTTCAGTAGGATGGTCGTGGGAAGCACATTTGGCGCATGTTTGTTGGCCCCGGCAGCTCTGCGAGCCGTGGCCGTATCTCTGGCATTTGTAGCATCGACGAGGGTTCGATATGTATTGTCGGAGTTTGAGCTTCGTGTAATCTACCTCCACAGAGTCGGAAAGTACGCTAGACGCAAAGGTGAGGACAAAGTGCTTCGTTGGTATTTCCTTGTTGTCTCGTCTTATTTTTATTCTATAGACATCAGTGATATTTTGGTTTTTCAGTCCTTCCAGTAGTTCATTCTCACTTAGGTATATTAGGTCGTCTTCAGAGATCACTCCACGAACAGTGTTGGGTGATCTGTGTGGGCTGATTGTTAAAGGAATTTCCCTGAATGATGCGATGTCTGAGAGTTTCTCATATTGATGTTTGCATAGAATTTCCAGAAGGTTTGGTTTGGTTTATGAGGTTTAACGTCCAAAAGCGACTAAGGTTATGAGGGACGCCGTAGTGAAGGGCTCCGGAAATTTCGACCACCTGGGGTTCTTTAACGTGCACTGACATCGCACAGTACACGAGTCTGTAGAATTTCGCCTCCATCGAAATTCAACTGCCGCGGCCGGAGAATTTCCAGAAGGAGATCTCCATTTGCCAACTTTGTGATCTTATAACCTTGCCCTAGGCCGTCGGATGCGGTTCTCGAGACTAGGAATGGTGACACAAGCCGTGCTGTTTTTTCGGTGTCTTCACTGTGCACTACATGGTAGCGTGGAAAATTTGTCTTGTTGCTAAAGAACTGAGCGGTAGCTTCGGTGCGCCCTCTTTTCAGAGGTCGATGAGTGGAGAAGCAGGAAATTAGCTGTAAAATGCATTTTTGTTCGGCCATAGTGCCAGCCGCCCATCATGGAGCCCAACGAGGGGACGGTACAGGGCACAGCTAGCAAGTTGCCCACGCCCGCTGTACACCCCAGCTATAATCAAATATGACGAAACCCAGGGTAGTTCGCCACACAAGGTTAACCCTAGCCGCCAGGAAAAAGGGAAAAACCAAGAAGGGAGGAGGAGACAGGAGAGTTGTACGAAAGAGGACAGGAAAGTGAAAGATGGAGGGAGGTCAGGAAAAGGTGACTGCCGATTTCTCCCGGTCGGGTCAGGCCGGAGGTGCCGTCTACAGGATGCTGGGGCCAAAGTGGTCGTGTTGCTTCCGACGACGGGCCTTAAAGGTCCAAACGCTCGGCATCGGCTCAACCACCAGGAGCCTCTTTTCCGCAGACACGGCGATGCCACGCACGGCTGAGCGCGGGGGCTCGGGTCCGTGGTGGCGCACTGCTCACCATCATCCCTCTGCGGAGATGTCCCTGCGGATGGTCAGGAACCCGTGGTGTCGATACTCACCAACATCTGCATGTCGCAGACGCCCCTGCGGGCGCACTCAGAAACGAGTCTCCCACGCAGCGTTGCTCTGCCGGGCGTCTCCAGATAGGAGCGTAAAAAGAACCAACTGAGTGCCAGAAAAGATAAGCGCGTCCGGATTGTTTTTGTTTGCACTGCGCCGAAGAAAACGTTCTCCCGAGTGCGACACAGCAGAGGATATGCTATCCGCACTCAAAGATACAACCGCTTATCGGGAACAAGATGCCTGTTCCTATTTAAGCGTGGCAGCCCACACAGCCCGGAGACAGGCAGTTAAAGACATGTGTCTGGTTACTGCCATGATGGTTATAGGTTACTATAAACCTAGCGTATGCGTTACAAATTGCAGAAAAAAAAATGGCTGAGGTTCAACCCGACTGAACCTAGCAGACGAGCGAAAGCAAAGCCGGCGCTATTTGTGGCGAAGAATAGTGTGACGTCATCGCTACTTTATCTCATGACGTCACATCAGGCGATGTGAATCCCATCTTTAAAGGTCAAAGGTCAGGTCACCACTCGTGATCGGTCACGTGGTTGCTAGTCTTTAGCTATGACCATACCATACAGGCATATTATGGCTATGCGCAGCAAGACACATAGTCATACATAGTTAATCTTGGCGGTGTGTGGTTGGTTTGAGCTTAGTCGGGCTTCAAGGTCAAACGCGCAAAGCCAAGCGAAACTGAGTTTTACCTCGGATATTAGCTTGGTTATATTTAGCTGTGACAGTTAGAACAGTAGTATAATAGACAGCAGCTTTTAAAAAAGCCTTTAACTGTCATCAGAGCGCCGTTACCTGTAACAGCTATAATGGTTTGGTCTGTAGAAGAAAAGGAAGGGGTCTTCAATGGCTCCGTTCAGGCATTGCCAGTCAATGCGCCGGCGCGATTGTGCTACCGGAAATTTGAAAAAGAAAAAATTCCTGCATGTCCTTTATAGATGAAAAACTTGCCCATCTACTTACAGGGGCCACAGGGAGGTATGAGAACTAGATGCAGTCCAGTTGCTTCAAGTGCTTCAGAGACCATGCAGCACGCTCTAAGAAAAGCGACGTTAAGAACAAGCGCGGTGCGTGAAACATGCGCTGCAGACGCGACGTAATATGTCATTCGAGAATTGATTCTTGAATTCTATGTCTGCAGACAGGCGCTCTGGGGGCGTTGATGTGCGCAATGTATTGTCCTCTGCCCGTTAGAAGCAAGAACTGGTTTGTATATTTATGCTCGCGCGTGATTGTCTCATTTGCTGATCGTCTCATTTGCGTGATCTTCTCATTTTTTCCAAGCGCTTTTTAATAAAAAAAAATGCACAATCTGTATCCCAGCCTCATGAATCATTTGTACTTGCATTTGTAAAAACTCTGTTGAGCTAACCCAGGCAAAAGAAATGCACTGGGTACATTTGAGCCTTCCAATTCGATTCAGTTGAAATCAAATGGACTCAATAGGCCAGCCAATTGGACTCAAGAATCCATTTGGTTAGCCCCGTTGGTTTCCTTTTTCCAGCTGGGCGGTCTCTAATTTGGAGGCCAATTGGAGCGTACAATTGGGAATCCCAATACGGAGGTGACCTTCCTATTGATTTCAGTCGGAGCTTCCAGTTGGAAAGCCTAAATGGAAGCCAGTGATTTCTGAGACTGAGAACTGCCTATTGCACTGTACAAGCACAGAACAGCGAAATATTGAGGTTCTTGGAAAAAGATATTAGCAGCTTAATCTGCTGAACTGTTTTCATCATTTGCACCACCTCTGGAGTTATGATTAAATGCAGTAACTTCAATGAACAGACCAGTGCGCTGGCTTCAGGAGAAGGGTCCAATGAATGCTATATATAAGCCCGAAGAAATGGGTATTTTAGTGGACATATATTGACGCACTGGATTTGTGTCAAGCGATCAGGTTTTTAGTGTTCTAATGGTTTGTGTCATGCATGCTTGTCTGTGGCCCACTTCGATGCCACTTCAGTTGAGAGCCAACAGTTAATCAACGGTTCTTATCGGCCCCATTTGGTCCCACTTGTGTATTTGGAATCAGTTTCATCCATTTTGATTCCATGTGCACAATTGTAACCAATTGGACATTTCAACTGGAGATTCCAATTGGTTCCAAAAACACGAATGGGAATTTCCGAAATTATTCCGGAGCCCTCCACTACAGCACCTCTTTCTTCCTTTCTTCTTTCACTCCCTCTCTTATCCCTTCCCTTACGGCGCGGTTCAGGTGTCCAACGATATATGAGACAGATACTGCGCCATTTCCTTTCCCCCCAAAACCAATTATTAAAACCAATTATTAATTTCCGAATAGTACCAAATGGTTCTTTTCGCCTGGGAAGCCTGCCAGTTAACATGGCCAGTTGACTTTTGCAAGATCACATTAGAGGTTTCGCCGCTAAGAAGTTCGTCTATTGTTCTATGGTAGCCAGCTAATCAATATGTGAGCAGGAGGCTGCCGAAATCTTTAGAACTTTTTCAGGTTGGGAATGGATTTTTAAGACTTCTCTTTGGTTTTTTTTTCGGACTTAGTTGGCGATCTCAAGCATCGGCCGGGTAACTTCGGTTTACGTAGACACCTGTAGCTGAAATTCCTATTAGACGCTTTAATAACAAAATACGAAACGTATACGATACGGCGGCAGAGCAGACACAGTCTCTTAGTACTCTGCTCCACGCGCTTTATAAACTGAAGATAAAAAAAGTTTAAAGAAAAAAAAATTGATTCTGTTTTCGATGCTATTGTCTTCACAGCACGCCTCATTTCGAAATTCTGATTGAAGCGAAAAGTCGAGGCACTCGATCTTCAAGGAGAACCTGTATGTAATTCGACAAGGTAGGGTTACAATAGGCAGCATTAGACAGCACAGCAGGTGCATAGGGGGCGCTCGAGCAGGAAGCAATATGCAGCAGAGCTCATCAATAACGGCCACAAAGGGCGTTCTTCGCAGAGTGAAAGAACCTTTCAAGGCGGCCTTCGCACAACTTATAATGAAAAGAAACAACTTCAAAGGCACCACTGCGAAGAATGAAGTGCTCGAAATGAGTGGTGCCGACAAATGTACATTGTTCGAAACTGGAAAGAATTTTATTCAGATCTTTCTTTGCAAGAGAAAAGAAGACGGAATATTGTTCGCCCGCGCGGAAGTTTCGCGCTGAAATAAGCAAACACCGCGAGAAAAAAAAAACAGCGCAACAAAAAGACAAGAAAAGAAAGCGTTCGGCATGATGGAAATAAGTACATGAACGTTACGGCTTTTTTTTTTTTTTACAACGAAAGAGGTTTTGCTGGGCCTTCATTATACATTATGCAAAATAGTGTCTTCATGGCAAACAAACACTGCCGTGGAAGCACTAGTAGCGAGAGAACTAAAAAAACGAAAAAAACTAACAAAAGAGATAGCGGAAAGACAGAAGAGAGAGGAAAGCGGCTGGGATACTCGGGGCATTGCTTCGTCAGGAGCTTCCGCGTCATCGGCGGCGTTCCACAATGCGGAAGATCATCCGCGCGTGCTTCGCGTACAAAATAAAAAAAAAGGAATTGAGCGATGATTAAATCTCGAGTGCATTATAGTTTACAATAAGCAAACCCGCAACGACTGTAACAAATTAACAACATCAGCACAATGTAGCAGCATCGACAGCCCCGGGAGAAGATTAGATTAGCATCGATCGAGGGAGCCCTTCCTTTTTCTCATACTCCGCTTCCTCTCTTCGCATGCTGATATCGGTTCCTTAATTCATCCCCCCGATCTCGAGCACGGTAGTGCGTGGCAAACATATGCGACCACCCTGTATATTACTTCCGTAAGACGAAGAGTTCTGAGCGCCCGCGCTCAGCCTGCTCAAGTATATGTACATGAGTGAAAAAGAGAAAGTGAATAAGAGAGAGAGGAATAAAGAAAGATGTGGCCTCCAAATGAGTGGTTGCGTGACTCCCTAGTCATCCCGCGAGCATGTCACAAGTTCGCACGCAATTAACAAGCAGTGCGCTGACGAAACTAAGACCCTGAACCGCAGTCGCTGCTTCTGCCGATGAATGTCTTGCGCGTTGGTCCGTACTTTTACCGTAGGTACGTTCGTCATGTGTTAAGTATGCGAACGGCTGTACAGACTATCGGCCTTCAAAGTGCCGGCCGACCGTATCGGCTTAAAGATGGCGCAACTATCACTACAAACGTTGCTCCGGTGATCAGCAAGGGCCTTTCCAGGTGCACTGAACATAAATTAAAATGCAAGACAGTTCTTTCTCTCGAAGAATCGCACTTATGTAACGTCAGGTGGTTTACTAGTTCCAAGACAACTGCGAAAAATCGATGCATTCCTTGCGGTCTTCTCACGCTTCCGCTCAAACAATGTACAGAGGTAATGCAAGACCAACGTAGACGCCTCGTCGACGTCATGATTATTAGTTGTGGCAGCAGTAATGCCCTTCTTACAACATCTATGATAAAAGATCCCAGTATATTCGCAACCCGCAAACCAGAAACGCGGCAAAACATGCGTACGACACTCATATAAGTTGTAAGAAGAGGCTCCGAGTGCCTGTGACGAACAGGCTGTCTTAAGCAGACAGTTCATGTACTAGCTCCTACGCACTTCTGAAACTATGTCCTCTTTTTTTTTTAAGTCTGCCTGAACCCGGGGAAGACCAAGTGAAGACGCGCCACTGGACACAGATAACCCGGGCTCCATCCCTGCAAACACGTGCGGCCTCCTGTAATAGCTCGGGCCACACCTCAGCGTCCAGGACACTTCCCCTCTAAAAGACTGCAGGCAGGCAGAATAAGGAAGCCACGCGTCAAATCGAGACCCAGCACGCAGTATCGCGGACTCTATACACAACGATTGCATCACGACGTAGACATCTCCCGCTGTCTTCGCCGTGGCCTTGGCGTCACGCCGCTGCGTCCGGAGGGAAGAAGGAGGTGCCTGTACAGACAGGCAGGCTGGCACGCAGGCAGGCAGTCGGATTCCCCGCGGCGGCGGCGGAGGGCGAGACGTAAGGAGATCCCACGGCACTCGCTGGGTCTGCCGGCACGCGCCGGCACATGCGGGGAAACGTGACGCGCGGTAAGTTATGCGGCTCGGAAATGGCGGCGGCGGAGAAAGGGTCTCGCCGCGCCCGTACCACGGAGCGCGTGCGGCAGCGGCGACGCGTGTTCATATCCGCGGCGGAATGAGAGAGAGAGAGGGGGAAGCGCATGCAGAATACGTATGCACGCGGCGTAGGAGAGCGCTGTGCAGTACTGCGCGCATCAGCAGCAGCCGCAGCAGCAGCCACGGCGGGGCGGCTGCGGTGGTGGTATGTTTCTTGCGACCGCTGCGCGTCGGGAAATAGAACACGTGTGCGATCTGCAGGTGGAATCAATGTGAAAGGGAACTCCTCACCGGTTGCTCCTCAAGTATGAGAGAGAAGAAGGCTTTTTCTTTTTGTCTTCTCTACTGAGTGATATTCCGCGCACGAAGACTTTGATGTCCTTTCAAGTTCGACAGGCGATTTATTTATTTAATTATTTAAAATATTTGCTCTAAATGCCCGGAACTGGGCATTACATAGGGGGAATGTTTCAACGAAAACAGCAATGGATAACAAATGAGGGTAAAGGTACAGCAGGCAAAGCTGAGTTAAAAACTTGGCATAAGAGAAGGATCAAGAACTGTGCAAACACGTTCATGCAAAAAAAAAACAACCTCAGGCACTGTTCAGCATAGCACATAAACCTGGTCCTTGAGAGAGGATCGTGTTTCCTTTCATGCTCCTTGCACCTGTACACGAGGTGCGGGCGCACGGTATTCCTGCGTACTTCGTAAATGATGACGTCAGTAATCAAATATATTGTTATCTAAACTGAGCTGCCTGCCCTGCGTATCCACCCTTTATCTCGTTCCACTCAGACACCTGGGCAGGGTTTTCTCCTAAATCAGAAAGAACAAATGAAGACACTTTGTTGTGAGTGAACCTCTTTGCACAGCGCCTTAACTCAACGCAGGATTGACACTGTGGAACGTACTGCCTCTGTAAAAAAAATATACAGTCCATTAGGTTCGCTTCTAAACCGTTCAGTGGGACTCTCGCACCCCTGGAGGGCCTAAGCTCGTGGGGAGTGAGGATAGCAGTTCCTCCCTCTGCATATTCCTGACAAAAGCTGTAAATACCCTTATCCCATCCATGGTTAAAGGGCCACTGAGGAAAAAACATGGCAGGGTTTTAAAGTACTTAAACCCAGCAGACGTGCGAAAGCATGTGTCTAGCTCGACTGGCTCATGGTTTTGCTTGCTGGGTCGTCGAGACGTCTGGCGGAGATATTAGGCTCAGGTTCAGTTCTGATAGAGATTAAGCTGATCTTATCTGTTCGCGTCGCAGATGGAAGTTGATGAAGACGACGATGTGCAATGCACAGCGCGAGAGTGTGTTGCAGTTTAACACGAGGCGTTATTGGTTGCGGAGATGGGGGTTTTGGTTAGGCCATTGGCGTACAACGCCAAGTCATTATGGTGGCGCAAGTTGGGACTGCGGGACCCTTCCCTACCTAGGGGTTCCTCTTCACCAAATTCGCAATAGTGGCACCTGCTGGGATTCACAGATAGTCTCCGTGAGGCGAAAAACTCAGGCTTGGATGGGTAGGGAAATGTCAGTGTCTGCTCGGGCTCAAGTATGCACCACTTTTTAATTGCAAAACTTGCCTATGTGCTACAGGTTCTCCACTGTGCGATGAACAAAGTGCAGGTGATGCACAGAATATTCGCTACCGTTGTATGGCTTTCCCAATGGGAACGCATGTGTCGCGATAACCTACATCTTTTTTTAGAGTCTGGTAGAATAGGCCTTGTTCACTTATTCGCGCATCAGCTTGTTTCGCATTTTTTTCTTTTTCAAATCGACAAGCCACCTTTTTTTTTAGTAGCTGTGCTTATTAGGCGTCTCAGTGCTCATTTGTCTTTCCTATTCGCACCGACGGGACACACTCGTGAGGGGCCTTTGTGGGACACCTTCAATTTCCTCACTGTGCGCTTTTCTTTAGACTACCTGTATAGCCTCTTCAGAAGGCAGATGACTCAGGCACTTACAGAGTATTTGCTCCCTGTACCGTTGTATCGGCAGCCTTTTCTGGAGTTCCTTGACACCAGTGTTTTAAAACGTGTTAGGCGAATGTGCATTTCTTCTGCTGCAAAAACATTCTTCTTTAAGCTGCACACATCCACGCTGCCTGTGAAGGCATGTGCTCATGTTAAGGAGATGCTTGCGCCATGGACGGTGAATTGCCGCCTGTCAATACACCAGAGACAATTGACCATTGTTTTATTCTGTGCATTGATGCTGTGTTGTTCTGGGATATATTACAACAAATAATTAAGAAGGACATTGACATCACACCCTACAGTATCCGTTTTTTTGCCTGTGGAGAAAAACTGTGTTGTGCCATATGATCTGTCTATGTTGCTGGGACTATTTAGTCTCTGGAAGAGCCGCATGATGGATCGCCACGCCGAATCACCACGGTCGTCGAATTCTGTTTCGTGAGCAATGCGCTTTGGTGCGGGGACTATATGCTGCCCTGCAAGAGCCGCCTATAGCTGGCTTCCCTACCTGGTTGCATGCGTGTGCCTCCCAGACTTTTGATGTTTTGCAAGGTGAGGTCGTGCAAGGAGGGGTAAGGTGGCCTGGTGTTTAGTGGCGTAAGCGTACTTAGACTATTTTTTCGGCACTATTTCCATGCAATAAAGAAAAAAAAAACTGCGGCGAAAGCATAGTGCTCTCGAGCAGTGGCCAGCGAAGCTGATCTGTTCGCGCCGCCGCGGGTTCGAAACCCGGTCGCGGCAATATTTATTTTATTTATTTAGGTCAGGCTTCAGCTTTGAAACGGCTTTCACAGCTCAGTTGGTCGTGAAGTATATATTTAAAACTCTAAAACCGAAGTTAGCTTGTATCCTTAGATTAGCACATTCTGATGACGTTCTCCTTTAGCTCCCTCCATCCCTTCCTTTACGGCGCGGTTCAGGTGTCCAACGATCTATGAGATAGATACTGCGCTATTTACTTTTCCCCCAATACCAATTATTATTATTATTATTATTATTATTATTATTATTATTATTATTATTATTATTATTATTATTATTATTATTATTATTATTATTATTACGTGGACGCTACTTTAGCTGGGCGAAAAAACGCTAAATGCAACATTCTGGGCAATAACTGCGTCTTCCTCTGCCGGATAAGCATCAGTGTACCCAGAGAGAGCCGCAGTATAATTTTTTAATACTACCAAAAATTGGATGGATCTGTCCTTGGTGCCCCTTGAAGACCAACAACCACAAGACCAACAAATGCGATTTGCAGAACACGCCAATCCAAAAACACCCGTGGCTGTTCCCTTGCTGTGCGTGCATGCTGCGAGCTTCGCTGCTCACCGGGCGAGAAGCAGGAGCGAGCTGCCCCGCGGGGAAGCCATCCCGCCCGCCGCGCTGGGGTCGCTATGAGACGGCGGAGAAGCCCGTGGCCGGAAGTTGCGTCGAGTGGCGCCGACGAAGCGGCTTGTCGGAGGCCGAGACGACCACCACCTCGCAGGCAGGGAGCCCCCCGGGGGAGAGCGCCGACTGGGCGTTTGTCAGGCGCCGAGAGATGGTGTGGATGCGCTCGCGACGCTGGAACAAGGTCTCGGCCGACCCGCTGCAGCCGATAGTTTGCGCCAGGATGGACGCGAAGTACACGAAGTTCACCAGGCTCTGCACGGGGGAAAAAAAAAAAAAAATTGGACAAGACGCTTAAGCTTCGCCTTAAAGGTGCACTCAAGAGGAATCTGAACTCGTCTTTTTTACCGCGGGAACTCTATCTACGCGTTCCGGACATTCTTAGAAACTTCGAATTACTGCCTTGTGCGGTCGATTTCCCTAATTAAATCGGATGAAACGTCCCGGCTCCCGCCTTTTCTTTTGAACTCAACGTGGTAGGTAGGCGGAGTCAACCAACGCGTGGAGTGCCTTTTAACCAGCGCAGTGGTGGCTTCGCTTTCGCTTTTATTTGATTTTTAGGTTTCAGTGAATAAGCAATTTCAGTCACAGGCAATGTAGCCAGAAATTAGGCCCACAGAAATAAAAATACACGTGGACTCTGATTTACGTATCACTCCGCCGATGGCGGAGCGGCAAGCCGCCCCGGGACTGGTTGACTCGTTGGTTGACTCCTCCTGACTACCGCGTTGTTTTTTTAAAGAAAACGGCGGGAGCCGGGATGTTAAATCCGATTTAATTAGGGCAATCGGCCGCACAGGACAATAATTCGAAGTTTCGAAGAATGCTCGGAACGTGTAGATAGATGGTTTATGGGGGTTTAACGTCCCAAAGCGACTCAGGCTATGAGAGACGCCGTAGTGAAGGGCTCCGGAAATTTCGACCACCTGGGGTTCTTTAACGTGCACTGACATCGCACAGCACACGGGCCTCTAGAATTTCGCCTCCATCGAAATTCGATCGCCGCGGCCGGGATCGAACCCGCGTCTGTCGGGCCAGCAGCCGAGCACCATAACCACTCAGCCACCGCGACGGCTCTCGTGTAGATAGAGTTCCCGTGGCAAAAAGACGTGTTCGGATTCCTCTTTACTGCTCCTTTAAGGGTAAGACGCCATAGCGTAATGGGTTAATTCCCCATATATGTAGCAGGTCATTCTCTGCTTTACATTGATAGAACCATGGGAGTCCTCACACCACTGCTGGCTCAGTTGTGCAGTGTGGTTAAGCAATGAGCCACTGCCCTGCGATGGCAGGTGCTCCCTGCGGTGGGCGGCCCAACTTGCTCTTATTGATCGACCAGTCATTAATTTAACTTCCACCTGCTACGGTGGGCAGGCAGTTTGCTCACTATCCGGGGCGGAAGTTGTGATGACGTCACAAGGTCACGTGACCTACGTGGCCCACATGCCTCGTAGGTTGCTCTCTGGGCGCCAGCTCCAGTCATGCTCGTGATTTTTTGCTCACAACGCCGGCGTCCGATTTTTTGCGTAACGAGGTCTTTAGCCCTAACGCGTTAGAAACGCCAGTGCACAGACCGTGGCGAGACTGAATGCGGAAGTTAGGAGGAGTTTAGGCTTGAGGACACAGCGTAGACGCCCCTCAAAGCCGACCATCGCGATCCAGTGTTCTGTATCTCGACCATCCGCTAGATGGGGCCTCTAATCAGCCGTACGCCACGACGCGTACGTCGCGATGCTTGGTTACTTGGTTGCGTGCTTGGTTGGATAGTAGGTTATACGGTGGTCGTGAGAGGATTGAAAGGAAGAATGAGTTGCGGGGGTCAGTAAATAATTTCATGCCAAAAATTTTATCTTACTGTTCAAGCCGCTGAAAACATAAGCAATAGTTTACAGCGTATAAAGAAGTGTAAATACGGTGCGAGAAAGCAAATTAATTTTACCTGCCATTGCACAACGAGGAGTTTCTTCTGAGGAGTTCCTCCTCGTTTTCATTATTGACATGTACACAAGCTATTGCTATAGGCTATGTAGGCGCAATATTAAGCTTTTTTATTCTCACTGAAGTGATCTAAATGCGATGAAGTTGTAGGGCGCCCTATACAATACGATACGATACGATACGATACGATACAATACAATACAATACAATACAATACAATACAATGCAATGCAATACAATACAATGCAATACAATAAATCTTTACTTTCCGGAAAGAACTGGATGGTCTCTTGGGCTAAAAGCTACACAAAAAGCTTGACGAGGCCCAAGAGGCTATTTATATGGCAGCAGTATAATGAAAGCACAATGCCATGGTAAGAATCACCCGTCGCTCACATTTGCCATCGACGTACGACGGAAGGTAAACTGGCCTCATTCGGTCAATGCGTCATAAGAAAAAAAAAACGCTTAGAGCAGCCGTCTGACTTTTTATGCTATGAAGTTCAAAGGGCCTGGTCATACAACAGATGGCAACTGAAATATCAAGGCTGGATAAGTATGGTTTAAAAAGAAAAATATTACAGTTGTTGCTCCTGAGCATCGCTGGGTATGAAAAGGTTAACCCTTAAACGCCGCTCACTATTGCTATCCAAAAAAGAAAAAAAAAACTGCTCCTAAATAGTGTACCCGCGCTAGGAGAAAGTCAATAGGGAAAGCCAAAGAGTCTGCAGTTTAAAACGTGAAACACTGAGTGTTAATTTTATAAAGGTATGTGCAACATTCAGAACAAATGTTGAGTTTAGCTTAGTTTAGTTTAGTTTATGGGGGTTTCAGGTCCCAAAGCGACTCAGGCTATGAGGGACGCCGTAGGTAAGTGCTCCGGAAATTTAGACCCCCTGGGGTTCTTTAATGTGCACTGACATCGCACAGTACACGGGCCTCTAGAATTTTGCCTCCATCAAAATTCGACCGCCACGGCCGGGATCGAACCCGCGTCTTGGCGGTCCAATTTCGATGGAGACGAAATGCTAGAGGCCCGTGTACTGTGCGATGTCAGTGCACGTTACAGTAGAACTTTCTGACGGGCTAGTTGGTACATCTCTATTAAACAGCGTGCGCTAACAGGACGTACACAGGAAACTTGGAGACAGAGGAAACAAGGGCTTCTTTCCTCTGTCTCCAAGTTTCCTGTGTACGTCTTGTTAGCGCACGCTGTTTAATTGCACGTTACAGAACCTCAGGTGGTCTAAATTTAGTTGCAGCATCAAAACACTAGCATTTGGCAATTAAGCACGGAAGGTATTCTGGGATCACATACTCTATTTTTTTTTAGGGTGCTCACGAGGCCAGAAACTCGCAACTAATTCTATTCCGGATGACAAAATTTGTGCCCATGACTACACTGAAGGAACCGTGGTCGAACGGCGTGCAGTCAAGCTCACTGATTTGAGAAATAATTTTATTTGCTGCCTTCGTTATAGCTAGCATTAAGAAAAACACCCTACTTGCGATCGAAGAGAAAGCTGGCAGTTCGCTAGGTACACAACTGTGTACATTGTGTCCGGAAGGGCTGAAGACGTATCTATTTCAATAAAAGAGAAGAACCGGACTCAAAAACATTACGGCACACCAGAGGGAAAAAAAATAGAAACGTAAAATACAGATTTCGCAAAGTGAACTTCCTTCCAGACGCCTGCCAGTATATATGGCCCGAGTCCTGACACCTTAATTTCTTTTTATTATTTTCGTTTCTCGTGATAACAACGCGGCTGCCTTCAAGCTTTGTCTCTTTTAAAGTTGTACACACCGGCTGGTATGATGCATCGGAAGTCGACGACACTTCGAATCTGAAAAAATCGTCGCCGGAAAGCTGCCAAAAAACCGTCCAGATGATGATTGACAAGAAGCGCCAGCGGCACTGGCGCCACCGGCCTGGCATCTTTGAAAAGGTTGACGACGCGACAAACAGAAGGCGGCACGACGCCTGTTCGCGTCCCACACTTTTCACACCCGTAAATGCAGCCCCGTATGATTCTTTATCTCTCTCTTCTCCTTCGCTGTCTTCTTCACCTTTCCCACATGTGGGGTAGGCCAAAGGGAACCCTGGCAATAATTGCTTGGTTAACCTTCTCATACCTTCCCTTCATTCTGCATTATTTCTCACTCATCGCATGGCTAGTACCGTTCTCCCAGTTTCCCTCACGTCAAAAAGCGGAGGTTAGGCCATGTTAAGTAAGGTAAGTGTGTCACCAGTAGTGGCGGATTTAGGAGGGAATTGCTGGGTCCAGCAAATCGGCTATGAAAAAACAATGCGACCCCCCCCCCCCCCCACGATTCCTTTTTTTTCCAAAACAAAAAGTCCAAGAAATGCATTGGGTAATTAGGACCACCCCCAACACCAGCCGCGCCCTCCACACACAAATGCAGCACCGGGTGCAAGCGGCGATGAAAGACCGTCGCTCGGCTACTGGACTGAACTTAACTGAACTTAACTGCCGCTCAGCGCGTCCGCGACAAACAAGGAACAAGGGGCACTCTGGAAGTGCCAATGTCTCCCATGCATGAGACCCATGCATTCAAGCGCCATTGCATCAATGGGGAAGGAAAAGCCTCAGGGTGCTTGACAACGTTTCGGCAAGAGGGCTTCTCTTCGTCTGGGCAGAGCGTTCATCACTGGCGGGGTTTAAAGAGGGTCACTCCTCCGAGGAGGAAGGACGTTGTCAAAACGATGGCAAGCACCCTGAGGCTTTTCCCTTCATTGTTCACTTTGTGATTGCGGTTGTGTAAGTCCTCTACTATGTGTAGCTAGCACTGCATGTACACCATACTGCAGAATCACAACTTGTGGTGAGATGGTTCGATTTCGTTTGGAGGGGGAGGGAGAAGACTGCTTGAATGAGTAGACATGACCATGCAACCCTTTCTCAAAAACGAATAGAACCACCTAGCCCAGAAGTACCTAATTCTACTGCATACCTATCATCTTCCGCCATCTTGTCCAGGTCTGCTCTTTGTGCAGCCCGTGCCTAAATAAACTTGCCTGCAAGGTACCGCCGCTCTCGTAGGTGCATAAAAGCTTTTTATTCACTTCAAATTCTGTTGTTGCTAGTGGCTATTTATAACGATGGCAGGAAAAGATGTTGCTGGGCGTGACTGGCAAGATGTTGCAAGCTGCGGCTGTTGCAAGATGTTGCAAGCTGCGGCTGGCGTGAGAGAAAGGGCAGGGAGGGGACTGGGAGAGGGAAAGAAAAGGGGAGAGATAGTAAGAAAGGACAGAAGACCACTTCTGACCCCTGATCGTTCTCTGCCTCACGACGGGCGAGAGCAGGACCCAACGGCCGCCGCCCAGTCCTATGTCAGTCGGCATGAAGGCGTTTCGGTGGAAGCTGTTACGTTTAGGTCCCACGTGTGACCTGAATACCGCCCCCCCCTCTATACTATACAATTGTGTGGTGATTGTTACTCCTCCAGGTTTGCGGCAACAGGTTAGGTTTTGCGTACGCATCTAATGGTAGCACACTCGCTCGTGCAAAGCGCAAACAGGAGATCCCATAAAAGGCGTTCGGACTGTTCGGTAATGATTATGACCACATGGCATCGAGTTCCGCCTCGTGGGGCTTCTCTAATCGACGTTTCCGACCGCATCACGCGCAGAGCCCCTTTCGTTTAGACGACTCCTATACGCGGAAATTGCTGCTGCCAGTGTTACAACAGTGGTCGTGCTGGCCTGCTTTGCGAAAAAGCATAAATGCTCATGGAAACATGTTATATCAGTTTGACTGCTTTTGATAAGCGAAATAAATGCAAAAAAAACCTCAACCAGTTTTCAGCGGATCCTAATTGACACGGCTTCGTTTAGAGCTTACTCACATGGTTACTCACAGCACCCGGAGGACGCCGCGGTGGCTGAGTGGTTATGGCGCTCGGCTGCTGGCCCGAAAGATGCGGGTTCGATCCCGGCCGCGGCGGTGGAATTTCGATGGAGGCGAAATTCTAGAGGCCCGTGTACTGTGCGATGTCAGTGCACGTTAAAGAACCCCAGGTGGTCGAAATTTCAGGAGCCCTTCACTACGGCGTCTCTCATAACCTGAGTCGCTTTGGGACGTTAAACGCATATAAACCAAACCGAACCATCACAGCACCTGGAAAAAAAAATCACGTGCGTCTTACTCATGTTTTCTTGGCTTTGTGTGCAACTTCAGAGCGATTCTGCAGACCTGCGCCGCCACATGTCTACCTGAAGCAGTCTTGAGCTCTCTCCCCCCCACCCCTCTCCATCCTTTTAAACCCTTCCCTCACGGCGCGGTTCGGGTGTCCACCCACAGTCATCGCTCCTCTCTTGTACAGCCAGTAAATGTTTTCACCACCGCCTCTCCTTCCTTCGTTTTGTAACCTGTTCCTTGTCTAACTGCGTACATGACCATTTCTCCAACGCAGACGCCCTTGCCTCGCATCGCTTTGTTTTCCACCTCCTCGAGTCGCTCTCTTTCCCTCTCTCCTCGCCTAAGCTCCTCGTTCGGATCGATGGGGAAAAACGTGAGGAGCGTGATAGCTCGCGACGCGGCCATTACCGCAGCGGGCCGCCCGCGCTCGCCGGACAACGACGCAGTACACCGCAGAAAAAAAGAACCAGCAGCAATAGCACGTGGCAAAGAAGGCAGGGGACAGTGACGGAAACGGGACATTAGCGTCAATAATGGGGCCACGAGGAGGGGGAAAAAGGGGGGGGGAACACACATAAAACAAAGTTTGACGTCCCTCGGCAACAGTGCGTGCTTTTCTGTGTGTTGAACTCTCGCGCGCCACCGCCGCCCGCTTATTTATTTGACTGAGAGAGCCAGTGCGGAGGGAAAGCTTTGCATGGTCGTCGAGCCCAGTGGCGGCGGCATTGCAGTGTTGCGCAAGGATACAGTCGAAGCGAGAAGCGACTTTTCCGCGCGTCGACCTCCAACGAGAAGGGCTCAGTGAGGCGGACGACCGGGGGGGAAGGGGGGGGGGGGGGGGTTGCGGTGGCGTGAGCGTGCATTGCTGTAGCAATGCACGCTCCCGACAGTATATATACGACGGGTATATAGGTTGTCCACTAGCCACCCTACACTATATATCAGCCAAATCAACCACACTCGAATGGGAGAACAAAACGCTCAAAGAAAGGTCGGCAACCGCATGCGAGGCTAAATAGCAAAAAGCGGTTGCAACATTTTGTTCGTCCGAGTTTATCACGGTATTTGTTCGCACTCTCATAATGCCATCTGCGCTCCACCGTCGCACAAGCTACTGTCGATATCCAACAAAGTCTAAGCGACTATTTCATAACAACCCACGAAAACTGAATAGACATTCCAAGAGGAATTGGCTACGGGCAGCTGGCCTAGCTAGCACCAAATTCTCCTGAGACGCGATCCAATGCTGTAAGAAGGACCATTGCAATGATATTGCTCGGTGAGGTCAGAGGACGCTTTTCTCGACGCAGTCGGGACCGGCATTGCTGCAATCTCAAACGAAGAGTGAAGGCTGTTGAACGAATGATCGCCGCTATAGCTTCTGCTTGTAATTTCAAGCTCAGTGTCCCTTGCTGCAGGAGGGGGGCGCAAAAGGAACAGTCAGTGCTCGCTCCCTAATCTCCTTGCTTAGTTAGGTTAAAGCTCCCACGGCGTGTCTCTCAATCTCTCTGAAAGCCATTTTTTTTTCTACACTAAAGAAGAGCTGCACGAACTTTAATTCTCCGGACGCCGCATCGCATGCACTGAAGCTGTAATGCACGCGCGGGAAAGGTGTACCGCAGTGCAAGAGGAAAAAATGTCCAAAAAACAAAAGAAATGAACTGCAGCGAAGATAAATAGCAACCTTGATTAAGATTGAAGAAAACCTCTGAGGCGTCCAAGAGATTCTCATCTACTAAATCATCCGGTGCACTTCTCCAATAGCATGGGTTGCAGTGACACCATAGCTGAGGCGTTTAGTTGCGCGTTCATGTGCTCTGCTTCTTAGTACAGTCTCGGGAAGGGGCGGAAAAGCGCGTGTTTATTCGCTGTCTGTCAGCAGTGCACGCACGATATGAAATTTATACTCAAAAAAATTTAGTCGCGACGTTAGTTCGCAAGGCATGCTATGGAATTGTCACTCCGCATGCGTCGCATATAGTGGGAACCGAAATTTACGAAACGTCTTTCCACCAAGACTTTCGAACGCTACTCTATCTTGTCTGTGCCACCACACAATTAACCCAATTAACTCTGCTGCTCTACACTTAAGAAATTAGCCTTCAAAAAGAAATAGCGTGTGTGCACGCAGGAAGAGGCCAGCGCGAGTGACGAGTGCCGGCCCTTACGCAAGAGACAAAAAAAAGTAACCAGATTCAAAGCATCCTGTCTAACAAATCGACTCAGCCATGCACAGTTAAAGAAAAAAAAAACGCGGGAGGACCGAGGCATGCTAAGAGCAATGTAAAATAAAATGTGGCGAAAAAGTACGTCGAACTCGAGAAAAAAATTTTTCTCGCGCTCTTCCTATTCAACTTTTCAGACCAGCGTCCATTTCTCTTATTAGGAGCGGACAACCGCATAAAGGCCGCGCAGACATACGCGCGCTACTAGAAAGTGGGCCCATACACATAGCTGGCAGCAACAAGTCGACGCGGCTCTCCATTGCATGCACTCTAAACACGAATACGACTATGTGGGAGTAAAAAGGGAGTGAGCTCTCCTCTAGCGCAAGTAAGTGCACTAGAACTCAGCTCACTCCCTTTTTCAGTTTAGAGTGCAAACAGCAATAACTCGATTTGGCCGCTACAGTATACAGGGGAGGGGAAGGTGTGCATAAAGCGCGCGTCTGCAACCGACCCAGTTTTTGGTTCGGCTGCTTTCCCTCGCGTCCAATAAAGCCTTATCAGGACCCCGCCAGGACTCCAGACAGCAGTGAGCGTATACTACACGCCTCGCAAGTAAGAAGCCAGAGAGGTTAAACGAAACAATAAACTTTCTTTAGGGAAAACTCTCCTTGCCCCAAAAACTGCAGTACTTGCATCCCCCGCACTGCCGCTGCAACATGCAGTGAATCTCCTATGCGCGCGCGGCAACTCGGCTGAACGCATGAGTGCGCTAACCAGAGGGGCAGCATCCGTCCGCGCTCGTCAGCTCCTTTGGCGCAGGAAACAAAAACTAAATGAATAAAAGATGGAAAGGAAGAGCAAGCAAGAAGAAAACAGAGGCAAGCTGGCTCCTGAACAAAAACATAACAGAGAACACAACACCGCAACGGAAGTTGCACACAACAAGAAGCCGTGCTGCAGATTCTCCTGCGGTCAGTACACCGTATTCAAAGCAGCATTCGGGGCACCTCGTTAGTAGCTGCAGCCCAAAAATGACGTCAGCCGCATTCTTTCCCCCTGATCTCCTTTCCTCAGTACTTTCCCCTATTTTGTTATTTTTTTTAAAACCCAGGATGTAGACACCATGCTCTGAAGTCGCCAGGCGTCCGCTTGAGTGGGTACGTTTAAGTTCGCCGGCAAAGCTCAATGAACAAAGGGCACAATAGTTGCTGGGGACGAGCTGCTTCGCAGAGAAGGCCACCGTGTGTGGGGTGTGCGAGCACTGGGGAGGTGGTGGTGCTGGTTCGTGCATGAAATCTCCGCTCTCGCGTTCACACACAGGTCTCGAATATGCACTGAATGAGCGGCGTCCCACGCCACAGAACTTAGCGAACGGTTCGTGGTACGTGAACGGGGGCTGTTATGCTTTACTAGGCACGTGTTGCTACAGCGATCAAGTGTTGTCATGCTGGGCAAATATGTATATATAACTCAGTATTTGAGTGTAGGCATTAGGGGCAATTAATTAGCATTCGAACGAACGCGTGAGGTGAATACAAGCACGCATGAGCGTTCACGAAGAATGCAGTGCGCGCATTAAGCAGTAGTCAGAATGTGCTCATTTGACTGAAATATCTACCAAGAAAAATAATAAAATAAATAATAAAACAACAAATAATAACAAGATAAAATAATAAGGGTTGCACGGGTCCTGAGCATCACGTCACCAGCGAGTATAGACACGGGTTTAGGAAGATACGGATTCAGCGGACAAGTCCTAATCCGCGGATGCTTTGGATGGCAACAGTCATCGGCTGTTATAATTATCGCAGCAGTAATATGGGCGAAATGCGCTCTGTAACGCAGATAAGTCCCCATAACAGCGGCCAAGAAATAAAGTTCTAATGTTAATGAATGAATGAATGAATGAATGAATGAATGAATGAATGAATGAATGAATGAATGAATGAATGAATGAATGAATGAATGAACCGTACCTGGAAGCAGACCGACAGCGTTGCATACCACGCCCCAGGCTGAATATTGGCGGCTCCTGCACAAAGGTACCAAAAGCGGAATTTTAAGGAAAATCCTTTACATCCAAAAAGTGTCACGCCATACCCTGTCTCACAACTTGTTGGCACTCGAAACGGAAGCTGCAGCTGACGCCAGCAAGTCAGCGAGTACAAACCTGAAGGTTGTTCGCGTACCACACGTAGTGGCGCGCCGTTCACAGGCACTCTCTTTATCCCACGCCACGCCACGTCAAACAAACAAACAAACAAACAAACAAACAAACAAACAAACAAACAAAAAAACAAACAACCAAGACATTTTCAAGCTCACGTCAAGAAACCTGCCTTCTGCCATGCAAACGACTGACGGCTGTGCATAGACCATAAAACCATGGTGAGACACTTTAGCTGTGCACTATAAAACACTATAGACACTATAAGCTAATACCAAAAACGGTGCAGCATAAGGAGTAACAACGGAAGAAACGTTCCCGGACATTGTTTTCGTCACATCGCTCTCTTCAAGGGAACGGCTGCGCTGTGCATACGGAAGCTTACCTTGTTCCTTATAGCGTAATAAGACACGCGTGGTAAGGCCCAGCAGTTTTTTCAGCTCACTGTGCAAAGTGGACTGGCTGAAGCCCGCCCTCTGCCACTGCTGCCCAACCCGCGCGACACTTGATTGGCTGTCTAGCATCCATGTTTCCACCGGCCAGTGCACAAACTTCAGGCAACGTCAGAGAGTTTCCAGTAACTAATGAGGCCGGCACCGCAGTAAGACCTCGCTCGCAGCCCGTAAATCCACCGTGAAATTATTTCGGCAACTGTCTACAAATTATATCTGTCTATACGCACAGTACGTTTCAGACCAATACAGCGTACAGTATACGGCGTACAAAATAACGGAAAGTACAACAAACTTAACAACGGACGTGACAATGCGCGATAGAACGTACCGAGTTTGGCGGTCGCTTTGTTGACCGGGTTAGCGCGAGGCAATCGGCGACACACCTGTACGGTGTCACCAGTCTATAGGCCCTGCAGACCTGAGGCTGAAAGAAGAAGGGCTCTTTCTCGGTTGGAACAATCACCGGTGCGCCTTCGCAGGCAGCCCGTGCAGTGCCTTGGTCGACGCGTAAGCAAGCAAAAGCGGTATAGCCCGCAGATGTCCCAGCGGTCACCCACAACCGTGATGTGCGAGAGGAACGTCACTTACGTAATTGGATCGTAATTGGTTTCCTGTCAAGGTCACTGCATTGCAGCAGAATCAGTACCTGCAGCATTCTCCTGTCTAGCAACACCCCCCCCCCCTCTCCCCTTATTTTTTTTCCCCCGAATGGCACGCACAGATCAGATCAGTGCATGTGCACTTAGCTGCGACGCAACCTCTCCCGAGCCTCAGAGGCAAACTCTTCTTCACAAGCTCACCATGACGAGGGGAAAAAAAAAAAGACGGAACGGAAAGTAATACCCCAAATGCAATCAGCGGATGCCGTGTACACAGACACGCGCGGTGGGTTTGTTGAGCCGGTGAGACGACCCTGAAGCCCCGAGCAGCGGCTGTGTACGACGAGCCAGACAGGAAGCCGCCAAAGCGAGGCACCGTTTTCCATTAGCGAGTGCTGCAGGCTTTGTACACGGCTCTAGCTGCGCGGCGGCATATAACCACCCGCGGATATGCATGCTTGCGTTAGAGTGTGTGTGTGTCTGGGGCATACAATGAGACTGCGATGCATGAATAGGGCCTCCGGCCTTGGGACGCCTGATTGTCAGTGGGAGGAAAGAGGAGGCTTTGGCTTCGGTTTTCAACAAACGTCGAGAGACTGCGGCACGGCTGGCGATGGCGCGCGGTGTTTCATCGCAGTCGACATTATGAGCGGGCGTGTACAGAGAGACAACGCGTCGACGCGCCTCGGCGTGTTTACACTTGCTGGTCCTTTGTTTCGAGGCGGAAGCGACGAGTTCGCTACATACTGCAAGCGCGTGCCCGCGACGAAAGTCGCTTGCGCCGCGTTCGCGATGCGCTACACGAACGCGGCGGAGCAAAGGGAACACACAGGGCCCCAAGGTGCTCATCTCTCGCGAGAATTTCAGAGGCGTCAATGCGGTCTCACCTTCCACTGCGTTACATCGCGAAGTGTTGCGAGGAACGATGGAGGAGGGGTTACAGAAAACTGTGATCCACAACAATAGCGCGACAGGCGGGACCGAGAAGAAGTGTCTGGAGCGCGGTTGTTATGGGTCACCGTGAATACCAACTCGCTCAACAGCCGGTATTGAAAAACAGTGTCGGAAAAATTCACTCCCAGCTTTGAAGTACCAAGCAGTGTGATGTGTGCAAGAAATCTCGATCCGCGGAAACTTTAGTCCTTTGTCGCAGTAGGAAGCGACAATAAAAAATAAGAAAAAGAGTAAACACTTACTATTTCGATACAACCGATCATGGCCAGAAACCGAACTGTCGCCGCAAGAGATAGAAAAAATGAAACAAACAAACAAACAAACAAACAAACAAACAAACAAAATTAAATTCCAAACAACCGTGAGTGCAGAGTCCACTCTCGTTAGCTCAGAATTCTACCCGCACGCTCTGCACTGGGTAGATCAGACATAACAACCCTGTACGGTATGCAGCTGCCGCAACGACGTGATTCGACGAGGTGTAAAGTTTGTTCGTTTGTCCAGGTAGTGTACCCTTTTGCAATCGAGGTGCTTCTCCCTCCGGGACGGATAGCAGCGAAGAGGAGGCTCTTCAAGAAGGAAGGGCTTTAAAACGTTTTTTTTTAATATACGAAACCTTATTTACAGTGCAAATTTACAAAACAATCAGAAGGCAAAAGGTTAAAGGAATGCATGCGGAACGGCTGGGCTGTCTACTTGAGAGCGACTCCCACTAGACAGGGCCGATGAGGGCGCCACCCTTAGGCCAGCTTCAGCACCAGAACACGCAACATTAGCTCCGCACCTTTCCTCGAAACCTCGATTTCTCGCCATCCTTTCAGGCCCCGAACACTTCTGACAGCATGAAGCAACGAGGGGTCTGTTCCAAACTAGGTTAGTTTCCGTGGCGCAAACACACTACAAAAAAAAAAACAGAATGAGAGGGAGACCCAGGTTTGGTCTGTGCCTCAGATTTTATGGTATTTCGGCCTGCCAACAGAAGTTAAACACCGACGCCACGGCAGAGATTGGGCCAAATGTGTCATTGATCCGGGCAGGAATAGAAGTGCTCGCACACTGCAGCGTCTTGCGTTCCCACAGTCTCTGACCTATATAGCTATCTGTCAGATCCGATCAGGTGTTTAGCTGTCATTATCTCGAAAGGCATGAAAAAGATAAACCGAAAAATCGGAAATAAATGCACCGGAGAGTATTTAGAACGCCCTGTTATCAGGCATAGAGCGATCACGCAGCAACAGTCAAAAGCTCAGTTGCACAGAACCACGAAATCGAAACAATCAACACGCATTCCTGCCGAAACAGAAGTATGCAACATAAAAAGAGCAAGTTTCCAACCATTGTTGCGACATTAATACACAAACAATAACTCCAGCACCAATATTAAATCAACATTTTCCATCCGAAACCCTTCAACGAACATTGTAGCATGACATCGTTGCAGATAACACCGTAAAACGGTATTCACCTCGCTTTAGTGCACAGACAAAGTTTATCTTCAGCGAGGTCCGCATGGCACCCAGTATACTTTGCAGCCTGGCTAAGAAGTTTTCAGGACACAGTGTTCACTTTTTAGCCGCACAGTCGGGCGTTTGGAAGACCTCAGAAGCTGGAAAAATTCGCAGGGGCGAGAATAAGCATATTCCTCATTCTCTGGAGACTTAGAACATGAACTTCCACCTCTCCTCTTTCGCTACTTTCATCTCCTTCTTCCCACGTGTAGCAAAGCCACCCGGGAATTACCTCGATAACCTCTCTGCCTTTCTCTCTCTCCCTCTGCTCGGTGGGCCATGAATATCCAACTACACCACTCAAAGGCAAACCTGTGGCATGAAGACTTTTGACCAGGGATGCACATCGAGAGACAGGCACCCTGCTTCGCATATCTTAACTTACTTACCCAGGCAGTGATGAAAGGGGGAAGAAGGAGAGGGGGGAGAAAAAGCAAAGGGGTCAGCAGAGAGGGCGTTGTGGAGAGTAGGCACATACCGCACAGCGTTGCCGACGAGACGGACAGGTACAGCATGCGCACGTACTGGGTGAAGGCTCCGCCGCCGATCATCGGGTCAGTGCTAGAAAGCTCCCAGCCGGAGGGCTGCGGCCGGTGCAAGAGGCGAAAGAAAGGAGGTCAAGGACGATGGGCGCCAATGTTGATTCATTCATTCATTCATTCATTTGCCGCTGCGGTGGCTGAGTGGTTATGGCGCTCGGCTGCTGGCCCGAAAGACGCGGGTTTGATCCCGGCCGCGGCGTTCGAATTTCGATGGAGGCGAAATTCTAGAGGCCCGTGTACTGTGCGATGTCAGTGCACGTTAAAGAACCCCAGGTGGTCGAAATTTCTGGAGCCCTTCACTACGGTGTCTCATAACTTGAGTCGCTTTGGGACGTTAAACCCCCTAAACCAAACTAAACGAAACCATTCATTCATTCATTCATTCATTCATTCATTCATTCCCTCAGTCACTCAACCACTCACGCACACTCATTGTTGACACACCTATCAAAATGCGAACAAAATGGCTACGCCTGTTCGTTTGCCTTTAAACATTGAAAGATAACCGGTTGTACGTGACATGCGGAGGTCATGGGTTCGGATCCTAAGCGGCGGCATGTAGCTGTCTTTTCTTCTACTCCATAATAACTTATCGTTTGGATGAAAAAATGATTACACTGATAATTTCCAGCTCACCAACACCGAAAATAAAAATTAAAAAAACTTCCATTCTGCCGCCCTTGCGTTCCGTGGTTTCAATGAGTGTTTATTTTTTTTTCGGTTTAAACGTTTAGGTAACAAAAGCCGACACAGAATTTTGTAGCTAAGGATTGAGCATTGCGTTAACCTACACAAGGGTAAGTTCGATGACACTCACTGACGTAAGAAAAGTCACAGATCGTGCGACAACACCAAAGTACCAAGCGAAATAGTAAAACATGCAACGGCACTATGGTAAGGAAAGGCGAGTAACACGGTGCTGAAATATAGGCATAACGCGAATGAATGAGTGTTGTGTTGATTTTAGGGGCTTCCGGCTATCCTTCGCAGTTTTAGTGAAAATAAAAACTCACTTTTAAACATAAAAACACAAACATTGTGACCATTTATTAAATTATGTTTTTGTCATTCGCACAGGTTCTAGCCCAAAAACATTCAACCACTTCCAAAGGCTCGGTTCAGCAAAGCAATCGTAACGCAAAAATGCCATATTATGGGCACTTTGGAACTACAAGTTCTCATTTCAAGAATGCGTAGCCAATTGCCCAGAAATGCATCAAGTGAATGGGCTTCGGTCTTTCTTTGCAGGTCGGATATGCAAAACAGTTCGGTATTGAATGCGCTTTTATCCGCAACGGCTACGTTTCGACATTTTTCTCCGCTCTGCCGTATACGAGGCTACGGTTATTACCACACAGCAAGGCAACTTAGCCAGGGTATTTTATTTCATGATTAATGAAGGACCGTCTAGAGGTAATCAGATTAGGCGGAGTTTCAGTCCTTCCTCACTTTTATTTATAAACACCAGAGACGAAATCTACGCACAGAAAAAAAAAACAACTGAAAAGCACAAAACGAACGCTCATTCATTCAGTTGCTCAATGCAACTTTGTTGACACACCGAAATTTCGTTGCTGCGCCCCCCCCCCCCCCCCAGTTCTGGAAACCACTGCACTTCTAGGGATGATGAACTGTGTCGTCAGCGGCAACACCGACATTTTGTATGGCCGCTATAAAGCGTACGCCCTAAAAAGGCTGAGGCCATGACTTTTGGGTCGTTGGAGCTTGTATCCGAAATTTTAGCGACTGAATCACCGCATTTTCCTTCGTACAATAAATGAGCCTACGTACACAACAGTTCTTGATAAAACGAGGCAATGCAGAAGAGCTGTTCTATTTGCATTCCAAAGCCTAGACCCCGGTGGATTCTACGCAGTCGGAAACAAAGCAATGCCCCTGCTGTTGCCTAATGCAGGCGTGGCGTTGACCGGTAACGACATTGCGGCGTGGACACCGTTTATCTGGTTATGTAATGCCCCCCCCCCCCCTCCACAATCCTCCTCTTTTCTTTCCTTAAAGGCCAAAGCTGTAGAGACGATTTGGCTTACACAATCACGTCATGTCACTGCCCTGTCCAGCGAGTCAGCGCTGGCTAAGTTACGAAAGCTCTTCGTCAGCGTTTCGCGCAACTTGTTCTCGAAAATTTCCCTTCCCTAGGACTCGTTGTAGGGGAGTGTTATGCAATGCCGAGGTTGCTAGTTCGAATCCCGGCACGAAGAGACGCAACTGCCACGATGAGAAAGCGCATGCTCGCCACAGCCTCTATTGCAGTCTGCACACTCCCTTCGCTGGATGGGGACCTTTTGGGCCTCTTACTGGAGAAAAGGAGGGCCAAATGTAACGTGAAAAAATGAGAAAGAAAGAAAAGAAAGTAGCCAAATCTCGGCAATTCGAATTTGTTCGAATTATTGTTCAAATTATGAGGGGCGGGCTCCCGTTATTGCATGCGATGGTGGGTCAAAAGCGTCAATGCGAATAAACCGGAAATTCGAATTAAGCGAGTTCGAACTGTCCAGGTTTCACTGCAGTTCGTGGCAAGTGACACCTCCTTGTCCAAAGGAGTAAGTCTGTATACTCCCTCTCTCACTGAAATAGAGCGCCAGTGTGGAGACCACTGCAAGCGCCAGCTAATCAACGGCTGAGTATTCTAAGCATGCACAGAAATTTACCCCGGTCTCTCGGCTCGCCATTGACTAAAACACAAAAGTTAGCCATACCATAACCAGAGTTCCGGTTGAGATACTTAGTTACCTTGTAAATAACAAGCCCCTTATTACCCTTCCCTTGTCCGCTTGTATAATCTGAGGAAATTTGTGAAACGGCCCCTGAATGGACAACGTTGGTCTTAGAAAACACAGCGGTGTGTGATGTCTGTTGATCAGTGTACAGTGCATGAAGGCAGTAGACGTTGTGCACGAATGGACATAGCGGAAAGAAAGCTGTAAAAATTGAAACTATGCTGCAACAATTTCTTTTTCAGCGTCGTTTACTGAACAGTCTAATACGGAATTTCAACCACAGGTTGTAGCTAGCAGCCGTCGGCTAATGTAGGGCCCTAAAACGCAGAAGTACAGTGCACGCAAGAATAGGTCACACGATTTAAAGGAGTATAGACACCTAATTTTGGTGGCATGTTTTCATTTATTCTCTACAATGATGCAGAAGACACTACTACGCACAAATCACCATGTGGTATTCGTCTACGACTGTTAAATAACTTATAAGCGATTTTTTTCTGTCGTGTCGTTTCGGTTTCGGTTTCAACAGCCGAATAATGGCTGTGACGTCAAAGAGTGCTTTTGTATCACACGAGGCATGAAAAAACGTCCATATAATCGTTGCTTCATCGTTTTAATTTACTGCAGTGCTGAAGCCGGTATCCATGAAGAGCCGGAATAACAATGAATGTGGAAGCAGCGATAATACAGATGTTTTTCATGTCTCACGTGACCTGTAAGTACACGTGACCTGTAAGTACAGCACGAGAAAGAAATACGATTATAAATTATTTAGTGATCGTAGTAGAATACCAGGTGGTAATCAATGTATAATAATGCCTTACACATCACTACAAACAAGAAAACACGCACCCAAAATTTAGGTGTCTATACTGCTTTAAATTAAGGATACGAACTAAGGCGCGATTGTACTAACGCGTTGCTGCGGTTCGTGCTAATAATGCAGAAATTGAGCATCGCATAGTCGCAGGTTTTCGATATGCTAAACTGGCTGAGAAAAAAAAAGCAAACTCATCCTTTGTCTGAATCACACGCACGCTCAGCAAGGCGCAGTTTTCTAGTGACAAAAGCATGCCATGGAAAAGGAAACTTGCCGCGTGCTTAAGGAATCCTTTATTGTCTTTCGGTTCACCCTAACGCTGCCCACGGGACTACATTCCAACTGAATGGGAAGAGAAGTTGTCCAGAAAGACCATCGCCGAATTCCGAGGAACTTCCTCAACTTTTCGCATTTTGCGCGTTCCCGGATTTCGAGGAGTCAGTTCATAAGTTATAGCTATCTCCAGGGCGCCGTATTCGACACCTTCAAAGCATCGCTGTATCAGCTCTCTGTCATCTTGGCATCAGACGCCCCCCCCCCCCCCCCCCCTTTCTCTCAACACGAGCGAAACAGAGCCGAAAGTTTCACCACGCACAGCGATCCGAATATTGCCAAGAAACCGAATCTTAAGGCTGGAAAAAGAGGAGAAGAATGAAATACGTCCAAATAATAAAGGAGAACCATTTCCGGGCGTCCGCGCGTTCGTACAATTTTAAGCATTTTGAGTACCGCATAAACATTCTTTTTTTCCGCGTCGGAGGTTGGTTGCACGGCTGGGACGCGAAAGCGCTCGAATTCCATTTCCCCGATCATGAATTTATAATTTTTCGCATTCGAATACTAAGGCGTCCTTGGAGATAGGCGAAGACTCCCCGGCCGTCGTTTCCAACCAGAAGCCGGACTTTGAGGCTGTTATACAAGACTCCCATATAGAAACCAACGGTTGAGTTCGAGTGCCCTTGGGAAAGCGTAAGGGACGCACGCCGCGGACGTGGCTTTTAAAAGAAAAAAAAAGAATAACGAGAAAGGTAGGGGCAAAATAAAAGCGAGATCAGCCTTTTTATGGAATCCACTTTCACGCAGCTTCTCTTTCCATCTCTTTCTTCCCTCAATCTCAATTCTTTTTTTTTTTTCTGCCCTCGGCAACAGTTATTGCGTGCAGCATTCGCGTTTCTGCTCCTCGGGCCCTCACAATCACGACATACGGAGCGTTAACCGAATCGATGATACAGTTGTTTCCCTACTTCTAGAGAGACTCGGTCGCTTGTTTTCTGCAGGGTGCTGACATTTAGGGTATCGTGAAACCAACGACGTTTCCAGACACGCGTTATGATGCCATAGTGAGTGAGAAAAAATATCTAAAAATCTACCGTCGTCACTTATCACTAGGAGATGAGAATATCGAGCCCTTTAATTCCTCGCGAGTTGGACAGTCGCCGGTGTGCAACGGAAACGCCCTCTCGCGTTTGGCGGAGCTGCACAGAACATCCTCGAATTGCTATCCTCGAGCACTCCTCTCGCCTTCCCACTGGTGTACGGCTTCTTTGCATTCCTCGCGCGCTTAGAGAAGAAGCGTGCCTTGCGTAAAGAGAAACAAGATAAGATGAAGGAAGGAGAGCATGGGAAAGAAACAGTGAAGAGAAAAGAAAAACTGGAGCGTACAAGTACTCTTAGGACGATGTTTGTGCGTCGTCACAGTCATCGCCGTAGTCATTCCCCTTTGCTGGAGAGGAGGCAGAGAAGGAGGGGAAGGGGGCGGAGAGAGGCATGCGGCCATTGGCATGCAGAGCTTGCGAGTGCCTGGCATCACGCGACTATCGCGTTGCCGTCCGGAGAAGGAAATATGCTCCCCGATCCTCGCATCAGCAGAGACCTCAGGCAGCGAGAAACATTCTTTCCCTCTCTAACTTCGTTTCCTTTTTTTCTTACATTCTGTTTTTCATTCTTTTATTCGTTACTTTGATTGTGTTCTTCATATTTGCTCCTTTTTTAATTATTTCACTGCCTTAATTCAAATTTTTTAAAATAGTCCTTGCATTAATTCAGTTCTTTGACAATCCGAATCTTTCCTACACTGGTTGAATTGATTTTTATTTATTTATTTATTCTTTTATTCGATCCTTCATTCATCCCTTCCTCAACCGTACCTCTTTCTTTATTTTTACTGCCGTTTACAAGGACGACGCAACGTGCGTTTTATTCCGCGTACGCCCATTCCGCGCACTTCGTTTTGAAACTAGCGTCAAGGGAACGACGATAAAGATGGGAGGCTACGATGCAATGCAAGCGTTCACTCTTTCTTTTTTTTTCATTAATGTAAAATTTTACGACTTCCCGCTAGTTGGCACGTTGGGAGTGCGCGGAACTAAGTGCGCATTCATGGCAATAACGCTCGTAACGACAGCGACGCTAGGCTACGAATGGCGCACGCCACTGAGTAAATGACCGTAAGTAATGGTTATACTAATGAGGCCACACAGGCAGAACGGAAGCGAGCATTACTTGCGGGACGGACGATACAGAGAAAGAATTAGCGCGAAACGGTAGCAAGAAAAGAAGAGTGCAGGAAAACATCACGTACCAAGCGTGATTTGTTTAGAATAACTGCTTTTGAAACAGTTTTTCCTTTTTGACTCGTCTAATGTGACAGCGCTCGCTGAATGGGAAACGCTTGTTTAATATGGGCGGGCTGACGAAGGCAGTCGCACTTGGAATAAAATCATTCCATATACCGTCATTTCACTTTTGCAGTTCGTTAACTAATAACGACAAACTATAGTTTAGCATTTGGTTCTGAAGTTAGTTTAGCCGTTTAGTCCTTTTAGCTCTGAAGCATAACGTTTGATTATCGACGCATCCACTAAACCCAAATAAATGGTGGAGCATAAGCGCTCAGTTTTAAGCATACGTGCCGACAATGTCCCTTGTTCCAAGTTATGGACTCAGAAATAGCAAGGCGCTTTAGCTGTTTTATTTGAACACTAATCACGCACGGCTCGACATTGAAAATAATTACTATTCACCGAAGTGTGCCACGTTTGTGAACCATGTGAGGTCAGTAAGGCCTGTCGTTGCTTTCTTTGCTAAAGGCGGTATGAAAATCAGTACGCAATGTGAATTACATTTAGCAAACGCAGATAACAGAGACTGGCAATGTGTTACAGGGATAAATAACTCTTTTTTTGTTTTTGTTTGCCTAGCGATGCTCTCTGAGAAAAGGGAAAAAATGAATCTTAGCCAGTATAAAAACGTACTGAAAAAGGAAAAAAACAAAACTGGCGTCTACAACGAATAAAATTATCAGATTTTCTTTCCTATGACACTGCACAACATGTCTGGCTTGCTGATTGCATAATTCGAAAGGAACCTCCTCGCTTGCTGGATTGTCGGCAGAAAGCTCGAACGCCTTGCGTGAGGTTAAGCTTTCAGAGTTTAACTTAAAGAAATTTGCCTTTCTCATATAGCGCTGCGCTGCTCGCTGTTTTATAGCGCAGAAATATTTGTTACCCCTCCTCTCTCCAGTTTCTTCGAAATGCCGGGAACCAATTTGTTTTCTTTCCATGTAGTTCTAAATGCTAGTTCTAGTATGCGCACAGTCGCTCACTCTTTGCAGTAGGGTGAATTCAGGAGACGGGATGTTGCCTGCTTCACCGGGATGTAGCTACACCCTCACCACCAAAACGCCTATATGGAAGTAAAAAGGGAATAAGCTGTCCTCTAGCGCACACCCTATTAAGGCGAAAGCCTTTAATGGCTCACACGGTCGTCTGTTGTCCGTTGTCACACGTTTAACTCTGGAACTAAAAAAGATAGCAGAAAAAGAATGGTTGCATCAAATAGAGGAGGAAAAAATGAACACAGAAGCCAAGTTAGATGACTGTAGAGTAATTAGTCAACTAATTATAGACAAAAATGTCGAAATTGCGTCGAAATAGCGCGGACGTTGATATAGCCACGGGAACGATGTGACGTCACATCCACCGAAAGTCGTCACGGCATAGTGAAAATTGTCACAGAATGGTCGGATAAACGTCGGATTTGTGTCAAATTAGATGGGAAAATGTGTAATTAAGCGTATTCAATACTTAAGATCCCCGAAAGATGTATAATTTGGGTATCGATATAGCCACGAGAACGGTGTGACGTCCCATCCACCGGAAGTCGTTACGGCATAGTGAAAATTATCACAGAATGGCCGGCTTTCGCCTCTCAACACTTTAGTTGCCAAAGTGTCTCGTAATTTTTATAAAAGGGAGTCTGCTAGAAGACAGCCTATTCCATTTTTGCTCCTTTCCGTTTAGATGTTTTATGTGGGTTTAATGCCCCAAAGCGACTCAGGCTATGAGAGACGCCGTAGTGAAGGGCTCCGGAAATTTCGACCAGCTGGGGTTCTTTAACGTGCACTGACATCGCACAGTAGACGGGCCTCTAGAATTTCGCCTCCATCGAAATTCCACCTCCGCGGCCGGGATCGAACCCGCGTCTTTTGGGCCAGCAGCCGAGCACCATAACCACTGAGCCACCGCGGCGGCCTTCCTTTCCGTTTAGAGTGCAGTCACGCAGGTGGCTCCGCTACCTTGAAGCCCATTCTAAGCGTAATACTGTCCGCACACTCTGGTCCCCGGCGCTAGCGTGTCATCGGACGCGGGATAAAGATTAGCGTGACGTTGGAGCGGAGCGCGATCTCCGAGAGTCAGTCCCGGCTGAAAAAAACATCCTGCTAGGACCCGAGTAATCCGAACGGTTCCAGTCACGGAGATGTCCCAGTCTGCATGTCCAGCGGGCTCACTGCCCTTGAGTTCTATATAAACCGAATGCAGCCATGAGCCACGACATTCTGATTTCGACCACTGTTCGAGCCCAGTTTCTTCGGGAGGCACTCGTTCGCCCATATAAAGTCTTCGAGTTTGACACGCAAGCTGGCGTATCTCCCTTCTGGACTTCCTGCTGTCGACGCTACGTGGCAACATGCCGACGGACTCCCGACGCGAGCTTACTGGGAGATTTGTTTGTCCTCCCTGCATGGTCGGTGTGTGCTAATTCTTGTTGGAAACGGGGTTCCGCTCACAGCCATTCACTTTTTAAAATTATCTCTCTATAATTCGGGATTCTATATATATATATATATATATATATATATATATATATATATATATATATATACGTTCCTGTCCTGATCTGTGGGTAATTGCCTCAGTCGCTATGCCTACGCGACATATCCACCTAGTCGTCGTTACCAGGGGAAGAAAAGAAAGAAAAAAACAGCAAAATATAGTTTTTCAGCGGGTCGTCAAGGTTGAGGCAGCACTCACGTTGAGCCTGTAGATGACGAGGTAGAAACCCGAGAAGAGGAGCACTGTGGACAGGTAGGTCTGCGCCATGAGGAAGCCGCTCACAGCGCGGAACTTGATCAGCTGGTGCGTCAGCGTCCCTGCGGAAGGTTGAGTAGGCGGTGTCATGGAGGAAGGCCGGGCGGGCAGAAGGATGGTGGAGAGGAGGTGGGTTAGTCATGTTGGGTTCACTGGCACAGGAGAGGAAAGGCGGGGTAACTGTCTCAAGCTGTGTGGACACACAGCCCCGCCATGAGGGAAAGGACCGAGGGGCCTGCGACTCTGAAAAGAGGGGTAGGAAGATTATGGGGTTTATGGGGGTTTAACGTCCCAAAGCGACTCAGGCTATGAGGGACGCCGTAGTGAAGGGCTCCGGAAATTTCGACCACCTGGGGTTCTTTAACGTTCACTGACCTCGCACAGAGCACGGGCCTCTAGAATTTCGCCTCCATCGAAATTCGACAGCCGCGGCCGGGATCGAACCCGTGTCTTTCGGGCCAGCAGCCGAGCGCCATAACAACTTTGCCACCGCAGCGGCTAGGGGTAGGAAGTAATGAAAAAAAGAAAATGTGTACACCCTACACTTCAACACACGAATACGCCTATATGGGAGTAAAAAGGGAGCGAACTGTCCTGTTGCGCGCACCCTTTAATAGAAAGGCGTGCGCGAGAGGACAGCCTACTGTCTTTTTACTTCTTTGTGCTTAAAGTTTAACAACAAACACGCCTGTATGGGAGTAAAAAACGAAGTCAGCTATACTCCAGTGCATTGACATTTAGGGGTGTGCGCTAAAGGACAGCTTACTCCCTTTTTACTCATTTCGTGGTTAGATTGTAGCGTCCTTTCTCAGGTGTCCGTATTTTTAGCTGGAAACTAAGCCTACTTCAGCTGCGAAGGAGGCGGAGAAGAGAGGAGGTCATGAAGAAAGGGAAGATGCGGTAACTGTTTCTGTCTGGATGAACGAATCAAGGTTTTGCGTTTTATGGAGGCAAAACGCTAAGGTGCCCGTGTGCTGTGCAATGTCAGTGCACGTTAAAGATCCCCAGGTGGCTGAAATTATTCCGGAGCCCTCCACTACGGCACCTCTTTCTTCCTTTCTTCTTTCACTCCCTCCTTTATCCCTTCCATTAGCGCGCGGTTCAGGTGTCCAGCGATATATGAGACAGATACTGCGCTATTTCCTTTCCCCCAAAACCAATTATTATTATTATTATTATTATTATTATTATTATTATTATTATTATTATTATTATTATTATTATTATTATTATTATTATTATTATTATTATTATTCGCCGTGAGGAAAGAAATGAAGGGGTGGAAGAGAAATACGTTCAAAGGTAGTTGTGTGAATGTGTGCAGGTAAAGGCTCGAAAAATTGGCCAAGGCGAAGACATGCTTTTATTACGAAGGAAGGTGCGCACATTTGCGCGCTGCGTTTAGAGATTCCTGGGGAAAATATGAGGCGATGTAAGCGCGACTCAACCTTTCCTTGCGACACCACATGCCTGGTACCGTAATCGCTCGAATTTAAGTCGATGGGCATTTGCAAAAATTGAAAACCTGCAGGTCGGCTCAGGTGCGAGCGTGCGCAGCGCCTCGTCAGCACTAACGCCGTGCCTCCTTTAAGCGCGAAGCTGGAGAGATGGATGCGTTGCCTGCTTTGTTCTACGACGCAGTGGTTTCGACTAAGCGACGCCACTAAAATCAAGCTTTCAGCGCCAAGCCTACTTCTTAAGAGCGACCAAGTCAATGAATTTTCGGGAGGCTCGAGAGTGCGGCGTGGGTAGAACGAATGTACAGTCGTGAGAGACGTGAGTGGGAACAAACGTTTCGCACAAAACTGCGAATTTTAGGGTTATTTCTGGATGAAATTTGAGAATTACTTTTCCATTTTATACGTCAAGAGGAAAACTAGCGAGAAAACAAAAAACTGTGCGACACACATAATTATGGAATAATCAAGAAATTAATGCTCATGCTTCGTTTCCTCTAATATTTCTCACTAATGTACGCAAAGGCAACGAGAGCAGCTGCTCAGCTACTCGCCAACAAGAACGGCGTCTGCAGGACGGCGACGAAGCCGTCATCATGCTGCAGAAGCTGAAGCCGTGGAGTTGAATAGCGAAGCTACCGATACCCAGTGACAACGACGAATCAACATACAGCTGGGCTCATGATGATTATTAACACGACAGAAGAAACGCACCCTTACGGTTTTGGTTCCTGTTTTTTTTTTCCACCGGCCGACATTCAAGGATATTTTTTTCCTTTTTTTGATTTTGCGATTTTCCGGGGTCGGCGTAGAATGAAGGCCGGCTTGGATTCGAGTGGATACTTACAACATGCGACGGCCGGGAACACTCATGTTCAGCTGCTTTTCGAATCTTGCCCCGACAGATGTGAGCCACGAGGAACATTTTGACTCGGGAGTGGAAGTCACGTGATAAACGTGGGCCGAAAAGTGGGTACGAGGTATGTTTTTTTCTTCTATTTAACTGCGGTGCCACCTGTCACGCAGTGAAAGATATACAGGGCTAGCATTTTAGAGACAGAAAAAAAAAGAAAGCCAAGATTTCTTAATGCTATTTCACACAAGCTGCACTCCTTGGAGCTACAAAACACATTCAGGCAATTTGACCTGAGCTGACGAGAGGCCGACGTGTTGTGATGATGATTTGAATTTTGATGGCGCAAGAGAAGCTTGGCACGGTCATCGTTCAAATCAAGAATTTTTTTAAAAGCGAGATTTATTGCCTCAGAGCATCAATGATGGTCGAACGTGTGATGAAAGATGTAGTAATGATTAAATTAATGGAAAAAGGCTAGCTGATTTGATGAAGTCCAGCAGAGAGCGATGATACGGTCCCTGCTTCCAGGCAATATATGAAGCAGGGTTGTTTGGTGAAAGACCCGCTACTTTCAGGTGCCGGATCCTTGTATGCTTGAGAGCTGAGCAGTCCCACAGCAAGTGATGAATGTCGGCTTCAATGTCCTCGCGTTTACACATCAGACACCCAGGCCGAGGAAAGAAATCTCGGTACTGAGGCCACTTCTGAATTACGGCAGGTGTGAGGGCAACTCCGACCCGGATCCTCCTAAGCGCAACCTCCTCTGCACGGGTAAGACCGCGGGGGAGGGTTACCGCACACGGAGGGATGAGAGCACGTGTGCGGCGCCGGAGGAGTTCTTTTCTTGATGAAAGGAGGGTAAAATTGTCCAAATGAAGGAGCCGAGGCAATGATGAGTTTGGATTCGCAAGGCGGGTCGCTAAATCTATCTGGCTTTGAGAGGTCAGCAGATCCCGTGAGACCCACTCAATAAGTACTGGCGGCGGGATGCGTGCCGCAAGCCGGTGGATGTCCTGACATATCGTTGGACAGCGGCTAACACGTCGTAGCAACCAGACTACTTGAAGGGCGTCAGTGCGGATGACAACGTGGGCCGCAGGGAGCATAGTTGTGGCGGCCACGGAGCAGAGTGCTTCTTCAACTGCAACGAGCTCCGCACAAAAGGACGAAGAGGTTCCGTAAGCTTAAACCAAGAGGTTTGATTCAGGACAGGTCTGCACGGGCAGTAGATAGCTGTTGTTGCTTTGGAGTCTTGTATGCTTGCGTCTACGTAGACAACAACGAATCCTTCAGGCAGGCAAGCATCTTGTTCCTCAAATTTCTGGCGAAGCAACGATGCCGGATTAGCAGATGTTGGTCGGCGATTATCTGTTGGCTTGTTGTCGCTGAGCTGTACAAGCTTCCATGGGGGAAGAACTGGCGTTGGCGGCTGAAGAATGGAGTGTGTCGTTGCATAGGTCCTCAGTGCATGCGTGGAATGCGATAGACTGGCCTTAAGGCTGCGCGCATCACGGCGCTGGTGCAATTCTTCTAATCAAACCCAAAGCCTGAATAGCTTGGCTTTTTGTTTGAGAAAGCCATGCAGTCACTGATACTGATTGGTGAATCGTTAAGCTAAGGATTTTTACACTCGGACTTTCCTGTAGTGGGGTGCCTGATAGAGAGACGGATTTGACTTGCAGCAAGTTTACGGCGTCACCAGCGGTTGACGACCGACGTGTATGTTGTTTTATGCACGGAAGACTGAAGTCCGATGGATGATGCGTAATTACAGGTAACATCCAAGGCAGATTGAAGGGCAGCCTCCTGAGTACGGAGATCTTGGAGAGTGTACTCCACACTGTGATGTCGTCAGCGTACTGGAGAAATTTTATGTCACGGATGTCATGTAAGCGCCAAGCCAGCGGGATGAAAGCAATATTAAATAACGTCGGCGACAATACTGATCCCTGGCGCAAGCCGCAGAGAGGAAAAAATGATCCGACCGCTTCGCCACTGAGGCGTATTGCAAATTTTCTGCCTTCCAAAAATGATTAGACAAAAGTACGCACTCTCATAGGGAGATGAAGCATGTCAATGGAGTTGTGAATGGCTGCATGACTGATGTTGTCGTATGCCTTTTCAACGTCCATTGCTAAAACAATACGCACATTTCGGCTGCGGGTAGATGACAAAACTGCAGATGCCAAGACAGCCAACCCGTCCTCTGTACCTTTATATGGAGGAAAGCCAATTTGTGCGGGGTGTTAAAAACCACGCTGCTATAGCCACCACGACAATCGTGTGGCTAGCATTTTCTCCGCCAGCTTGCAGAGCGTATAGGAGTTAAGGAGATAGGTCGTAAGTTAGCAAGGTGTCTCGGAGGCTTTCCCGGTTTCGGGATAGGAATCGCGAAAGCGGATTTCCAGCTCTCGGGCACGACGCCATCCAACCATACTTTGTTTATGGTGTTTAGTAGTTGAGGGAGTGCAGCGCTACTCAGGTTCTTGTACACCTCGTACTGAATATTGTCGAGGCTGAGCGCTGTTTTCTGTTTCGCATCATCTATTGCAGCCAGCAACTCAGGCATGAGAACGGACACGCAATTCCACCTGCGTCGACATCAGACGGCATTTGATATACATGCGCTGGGATGCCTGCCATATTTAAACTAGCGGCTGAAGAAGGCACTGCATCGTATTTCGGGAAAAACTTTCGCGCTGCTTCTTTGGCGGAATCATCTGGCGACAAGTTAGCCGCGAAGCATGCGGTTGCTGCTGCTTTAGTACAACGGCGACCATGTTCTATTGTACGGAACGTTCGCCAGAGAGAGGCATTCGAGGATTTTGCAGAAAGTTATTCGCACCACGCAAATCGAGAATTCTTGCATAGTTCAACTTCAGCTCCACAGAAAAATAGAATAAAAATAACAGACCTGTCCTAAATGGCCCGAGGAGAGAGAGGGTTAAAGGTGCCGGCCGTAATATTTCGCCTATTTCCGTCCAATTTTGTGACTTTCGAAAGCGACCGAGTACAGATGTTAGCTGTGCAGTTTTTGCATGTTTAGTGTCTTCAGCGTGCCCAGCATCACTTAGCAGTGATTGCACTGCGCAGATGCAAGAGGTGGATCCGAAAGCTCGAAGAATTTGGCCTAAACGTACCGACTGAAGGTGACAGATTCACTGAGCAGCCCTTCCACAGGATATCCATGCTACTGCTGCAGTTTTCGCCGGATATCAGTGCTTGAGAAATAAAGGTACCAAACCGAAATGTAGTCAAAGAGATTAAAGAGAAAGGCTTTTAGCGGCCTCGGCACTTCTAATCGTAAAACACGTATTTTGGTGTTTGCGCCCAAGGATCGCACTTTCGATGCGGCTAATTTGGCGCGGAAAAAAAAAAAACGAAGAGAGGAAACCTCACGTGAAGGACAAGGAAGTAAAAGGAGAAACTAATTTTAGAGTAAAAGAAAACTAGTCACAGAAAAGGAAACAAATACCGCAGAAATAAAATAAATTTGCAATAAACTTTGTTGATTGCCGTAATGTCACGAAGAAATAAATATACAACAATAAATATACAGGGAACTGTAGGATAGTGGTTGTAGGTTGATGGACGCAAACAGCCTAATTTATACGCGAAATATGCCAAATGAATCACGTGAAAGTCCGACAATAGGCGCGGGCGAGAGCGTATTCTCATCGCTAGCCGCATTTTCGAGTTCAAAACTGTGGGCACAAACTTGCGCTTTGGCGTGCAGGATCGCACCTCTGGCCACGTATCTACAGAGCCCTGTCGCAGCAGGTGTTCTCACTGGGGAAGGGTCGGGCGGTAGGCGATATCACGTGTGTGTACGAACACGAGCCCCGCTCCTCTTAGCGATTCCCTCCTTCACGTTCTGGAGCCTCTCCAGCAGCGTCTCGTACTGAAAGACACCCCGCCAGTCTCCGTAGGGGTCGGTCATCTCGGAACCCGTCAGGTGCAAGTGCGCACCGACGGCCTGCTCGTACTTGTCGCAGAAGCCGGGAAACCACAGCAGCACCTGCTCCCTCAGAGTCGGTGGCAGCGATGACGTGCCCCGAAGACAGGCTTCGACCTGGTCGCACACCGCCACCCGGATCGTCTCGTGCAGAATGATGGCGTCGTAGCGGGACACGTTGCGCGACTGGTTCTGCGCTTCATAGCCAGGCTCGTCGCGGTAGGGGCTTACGGTCATCAGCGACTGGAAGGAGAGGAGGACGCCCCCCAAGCCGTGGTACTGGCTCCAGGCCGGTCCTGGACCCGTGCCCAGGATGCTGAGGCAGATCTTGCCGTTCTCCTCGAAGTTGGGGCTGAACTTGACCAGGCCGGCGTCCGTGGTCATGAGGCGCGCTCGCGGTGGACTGACTGGGTAGTCTGGAGGGCACTTGAGCATGTAGTAGAAGAAGCCGCCTTCGTACGGCGTGCCCCCTGGACCCACGACCAGGGCGTGGATCCTGGTCAGGTCTTGTTCGTCCGCGGCGACGAACGCTCCAGGCAGGGGATGCGCGTTGAGGTCCGCTATTTCGCGCCTGACTCTGAACAGACACTGCTGGGACGGTTGCTCGCAGTCGTTGACCGTGGGGTCCCAGGCGGTCCGGTTGTTCGCTGCCTGCAGGCCCGATGACATCCCGCTGGACCACTTGTGGCTCAACGTGACGCGAGAATTACGGCTGGGCCGCACGTACGCTTACTGTAGGAATTTAGCTAGCACGAGTGCTGTCAACCGAGCCTAATGGACGCCATTACTTCATGTACTTCATCTCCTTTTTCTTCGATGCCCGGATGCTCTGGGCGCGTGAAACGACACTTCGAGTAACGAAAAAAAAAATGTGAAAGGAAGCAACGCGAAGCTCCTCTGCTGTAGGTCATTCGCAGCACAGGCGGCGAAAAAGAGGTATTTATGTTGACATTTTCGTTTTTTTCTCGATTTATTTTTCGTTCCAGCAATGCAATCGCACATACCCGCTGCGTACACTATTCATCGGTCATATAGCTCTATCTTTCGGTCACTGGACACGAAAAGTAGTACTACCAAAATGGGTAGTGTAATCAGACATGCGTACTTGCGGTGTTTTTTTTTTTTTAAAGCGAGCTGAAAGCCCCTGGCTTATTACAAACTGAAGACAGTAGTGCCTCGACGCTGCCCACACAGCGATGGACGGACATTGCATGGTCACTTTGCATAGAACAAGCTCACTTAGCTTGTGTATCATAAATCATTTGCGTGTCACCATTGTCATCTTAACAAGCCGCTTACAAACAAGGCGGCCACTTCTGACTTGAGCCCGATTCATGCAATTACATCGTTGATTCAAATAGACCGGACACCAGTGATGAGTATTGTGCACGTACAAATATAGCAGGGCTGTGACGCGGCTTTTTTTTCTGTCTTGGGTTACCTTTGTTCACGTCCTATTATTTCGGGCTGTTGAAGAGGCCGTGAAAAACGGTAATGTTGCCGGCATTTTTAGATTATTACAAATAAACTCATTATAGGAACATTCACCACCACCACCACCACCACCACCACCACCACCACCACCACCACCACCACCACCACCACCACCACCACCACCACCACCAACAACAACAACAACAACAACAACAACAACAACAACAACAACAACAACAACAACAACAACGACAACAACGACAACAACAACAACGACGACAACAACGACAACGACGACAACAACGACAACAACAACAACAACAACAACAACAACAACAACAACAACAACAACAACAACAACAACAACGACGACGACGACGACGACGACGACAACAACAACAACAACCGAATGCAACAGGACAGCTTTCTCGACGAAGCAATGCGGGTGCTTTGGGACACTGGGAAAGCTTGTGCGCGAAAAGTTGGCCCGAGAGCGCGGTAGCCTTTAGAGAGGGGGGCTACGTACTCCTGTGGCGACATCTTTGCGAAGCCGCTCGCACACAACAGAGCCAATCAGGGACCGCCGCACAGCGAGACGGACTAATGAGATGCTATCGTTAACTCGGCCTCTGCTACGCCCCAGATCAGCTCACTGCGTGCCGGCCTCCCACATACGGTCCTTGATAGCACACGTTTCACCATACGGTGGTGGTCGGGCAGCCAAGGGAGTTTTGCCAGTCAGGAGAACCGGCAGCGCTGATTAATGAGCAGCTCCCTCGGGCGGTCACACTGCGCAAGTCTCAAAAGCCGACGCAATCGGGCGCCTACGATTCGCGCTTCGGCGCTTTGCACGGTCGCGGACCGCGTGCTGGTCCATTCGTCGAGTTTGGTTCCTCGGAGACTGCTGTCAAAGCCCGGCCACGTCTTATTCAGTTTGTATGGCAGCATGCGTGCAGTGAACAGGCTGCGTGCAATGCTTCGCAAGTTAGCTAATCGCCAGCAGAGACGCGGAGACATTGAAAGGTATAATCAACACAGGTGTACAGAGGGTAAGGGCAGCAACTGGGTTTGCAGAACCCGCAGTCTCGGGGACACGGTCCAAACTACCGTTACCATGCCTACATACTTTCCTTCGGTAGGGACTGAGTTGACTGAGAGAAAGGTAGCATTGTGGGCTCCAGACGAGTCTAATTCGAAAGGGTCTAAACAAGCTGTTGCAGCTGGGCGGAGATCGAATTGAAGGGAGCCTTTGTATTACGTACGATGTTCATGGGACTAGGCAGTCGGCGAGAATAAAGTGGACGGTGGAATAAAACGAGTTAAAATTAAAAACACATTATCCGCCTACAAGAAGATAACGTTTCTGAGGGGTAATCAGCCAGTGGAGCATGGCATATCACTTCCCTCATGTTTTCCCAACATTAGCGGCTCTTTCGCCAATGAGTAAACGCATTCAGCGCCTGAAGTGCGTCGCCGCATATGCATAATACCACTGCCGCACGAGAAACCTGAATGGCTATTGAGTCAATGGTCATCGAGCTCCGGGAGAATCGGACGGCTCGGCGTCTTACGGCGGATTTCAATGACCGCTAAACTTGGTGGACAATTAGCCTTATGGACGAGGTTCTTCAATGACCATTGAGACTTTAAGGATCCCGGAGGGAAATTAATTCGTTTATTTTTAAGGTGGCCGGAAAAAAGGATTGCAGTGACATATTGAGCACACGAGAGGCTTAACTAAACTGCGGCCGCTTAAACACGCGCAACGAAAAAAATTATACATCCAGCATCACCGCTTCGCTACCGTGGATTTCAATTCCATCCCAGATATTACTGTAGCCGCATATTAGACCTCGGACGCAGCATGGGCCTGGTGGTTCGAGCATCTACTTCGTGCGCGGGAGGTGCGATGTTCGATCCCCAGTGCCGTCGAGTACCAGTTTCCCTATGGGTACACCCTTTCCTCTGCCCTGCTGTTCAGCCTCTCTGAAGTGAAATACTTAGGAAAATTGCGGTTCGAGCCCATATTATGGGCACCGATCACGTTAACTATGTCCTGGCACCTTTAAAATCAGATCAAGTAATCGTCATCAACATCCGTCTCTCTTTCTCCATGTTTAAGGAGTGAACCGGACAGTTCTACCACAGTGGAGTTTCGCCCAGTTAAGCGACAATTGGCACACAGCCAGCGTAGCTATACATGGGTTGCGCGCTGCAAAATTCCCGCACACCGCTCGCAGCCCGTCGCTTTAATCTCTTCCAGTTTGATTGCCACTGCCTATAGTTTTGTAGTAACCAAGAGACCAGTTCCCCAGCTCAGTGGAGCTCGAAAGTTGCACGATGCTTATCAGCGTGAAAAGCAAAAGTGTATACAGTATCGTTAGACCCATAACATGCAAAAACCACCCCAGGTGGCGCGCGCAGCGAGTTCTAAAGAGCCCGCACCATCGGCTAATAATAATAATAATAATAATAATAATAATAATAATAATAATAATAATAATAATAATAATAATAATAATAATAATTGGTTTTTGGGGAAAAGAAATGGCGCAGTATCTGTCTCATATCTCTGCGGACATCTGAACCGCGCCGTAAGGGAAGGGATAAAGGAGGGAGTGAAAGAAGAAAGGAAGAATTAGAGGTGCCGTAGTGGAGGGCTCCGGAATAATTTCGACCAGCAGGAGATCTTTAACGTGCACTGACATCGCGCAGCACACGGGCGCCTTTAGCGTTTTTCCTGCATAAAAACGCAGCCGCCGCCACCAGCGGCTAGGCGGCGCTGTTTCCCGGCTGACACAGCCTCTTCCCGTATCGGCCTCTCTCGCCCTTATTTTTCTTTTTTTCGCGTTAGGAGGCCCATCGCAAGTAGCATCCGGTTTGACATTCCAAATCTGCCCCTTTCGGTCGCGCCGGGGAGCCACTCGTGCACATCCTCTCCCCCCTGCCCCGCCCACCCACGCACGCACTCAATTCCCTCTTACCAAAGCTCCGTGCGCCTCTCCAACTCTTACTGGGTAGATACGCTCGCACGGAACCGGAGAGCGACTCCTCTGCACGGAGTGCGCGAGCGTGCCTCGGTGACAGCATCCACTTCGTCTCTGTCAGCCCCGATCACGACCCGATGTCGCGCGGCCAGGCTTCGAAGGCACGCCTTCCGCCTCCCCCATTGCGAGGTACACACACGCATAGGCAAGGCCAGCGCGGTCAACTGGCGCTATGCCCTGTCTGCCCGCGTACGTGGGTGTGTGCGTGCGTGCGTGTTTGTATGAGCGGATAACTGTACAGTTGCGCATGCGCCCGTCTGTGTGCGCGAGTATGCGGGGTTTTGAACCGCCGCGAATGGCACTGCGCTGGCTGAGAATAGCTGTCTGGTCACGGGCCATCGTAAATCTTCCGTACACGCGAAAGACGCGACTGGATGGGACAGCGCCCGCGCTCTTGGGAGTCGGGGTCACGGCAAACCTCGGAAAGCTCTACAGAGACCTGGGGCGGGGACGGGAGGACGTAGTAGGATGCGCAGACGGAGGTGTTCTCTAGACACCAAAAAATAAAAAAGAAAGAAAGAAAAGAAAAGCTGTTTACTACTACTGTTGTTGCTCTAACGTGTGTTGCTTCTGTTTTCGCCTGGAAGATAATTCCTCATGCCTTGTGGAGATCTTTAGCCAATTCATTGAAAGGTATGCTGGTCAAGCTGCGACGCGGTTCACAGTGACTTCAGTGAGGTGCGAACAGACTTTAGAATTGTGTTCGCATGCATTGCTGATCGTCGGCAAATGACGACAAAAAAAAAAAAACAGCGCTCAAAGGTTTGCTATCCAGGCGAATTACACTGTATTATAAAACAAAACGAAATACGAACTTGAAAGTGTTCACTGTCTTTAAAATACATAACAAAACACTGAACAAATAGAAAGTGCTCCGATCGGAACTACAATAAGCATCTTTTCAGCATCAGAACATTGAGCTCACACACGAATCGCCGACAACGCCTATCCAAAAGTTTTGTGGGGCACGATAGGCGACAACAAAATCTGGTGTCCTCGCAAACGTTGCGCAACGCCCTTTGCGCAGAGTCGCTCGGAAAATGTTTTTTCGTGCGGTAAATGGGGGCGGAATACGCGGCAACTCGCACCCATTTCGACAGGAGATTGCGCCACCTCTGAAGGCTCGTTTACGGGCATCCTTCACAGCTTAATACTGCGATTCCATCGCAGTAACGTGGCGTTTCAGTACACAGCCGTAGTGCGCCACTGCTCTTTTCAAAGCGCGCAGAGAATCGAGGCCTTGGCTTCCGACGAGGCTTGCGTCGCTCAAGAAAGCTAGCTAGGTAACCCCTTTCTTTCGTCCTTGGAATGGCTGCGGTTCCCGCTTGCCCATTTAACGCCCTCGGAAAAAATACAAAGCAGTGACGCAGCTGAAAATGCCACTCAGACAACCGCGTTGGGGCACCTTTGTCTCGTGCGATATCCGCCGCGATGGCTTTGGCTGATGTGCTCAAGGTGACGGATAGAGCGGAAGTGCAAAAAAGCCCGCGTGCAATGCACCTTGCGTCACAATGGACGTTAAAGAATTCCATGCGGCCGAAATTAATCGAGAGCTTTCCACTACGGTGATCCTCAAAGTCAAAGAAGTCGCTTTTGAACATTATACTCCACATACCATACCATACTATACCATGCCACCATATCTAATTATATAGCGTCATATTGTTACGTGACGGCAAGATGATGAATGAGATGAGATGACAGATGGCTAGAGAATGATTTTAATGGCGGACGGCCTGGCGCGAGCACTCCGTGCTGCGCCACTGCCCACTTTGTCGTCTTCTAGTCCGCGACAATATCATAAACCATATCATACATCATACCTTACCGCACTCAGCGCACTGCACCACACACGATGTCACGTGATGCCGTGCCATTCCATACCTTCTCTCGTGTGATGCACGGTAGAGAAAATGCTACAACATCAACTGTATGCATCGCTGGCAAAAACACAGGCAGCCCCTTGAGGTGAATGGTTTGGAACGGGCTTTTCAAAGTCAGTTTTTGAAAACAAAAAGCACTCAGTGCAAACCTCGCGGTTTTCATTGAGCGCAAGGTGCATGAATTGTGTGTGGCTGTGTGTACATCACGCACACTTCTCTTGATTGTTTCAGAACAATGAAGTGGAGCTCTGCGGTGCGAAAGAAAGTGAAATACGTCCGCAAGTTCTGTTTTGCAGAACTGCGCTCAGCTGCCTCTGTCTAAATTTAGCTGGCTCGCTTCGTTGGAAAAACACACACTCTACACCCTCTCCCCGAGCATACGCACACAACACCTCGCATGTGAAGTCATCAGTGCAAGATTAAACTGAAACTTAACGCTTCTAGGCAATTTTTTTTACTTTGTTCAGTACATTGCGAATTAGGAGCTTTTCTATCGTGTGTGCAACAGCTTGCAGTAATTTCTTTGTTTCAAACCAATTTAGCGTTTTTTTAATATCCTGAACAGTGCGCTTTTTATCTTAGCTAGCGAATGCACTAAATATTATTTTTCAAAACAGTGAGCCTGGAAACATGTCGTCCTACATTTTCGTGCAGGCGGGGCTTGCGACTCATATTAATAATTCTGTCACGTGCATCGTCTAAATAATAAAATATGAATTTCCTGATCCCTTGAGTACTCATTTGGCCTTGACTTTCGGTATCGCAATTTTCCAGCCATCGTGACATTTTTTTACGAAATATTGTGCGTACGCAAGTCAAACCGATAACCGTTCTTGTTTTTGGTTACATATAAATCTTCAGGTCTGTGTAAACTATTTAAACCCCAAAATAAACTTTCAGAAGAGAAACGGCGGGTACGCGCCTGATATGGTTAACAATGCGATTATATGAAATGGGCAACCGGGCTTCAATCTCAGAAAATCCACGCAAAGAGCAGCTTTAGACAGAGAGAAAAAAAAAAACGACACGTGCCTAAAACTACGGGTTCGTTCGCTGACTCTGTTACTACTCTCGGATATTTTGAAACAAAGGGGCCACGTAGAGAAGATGAGCTCTGTAGAAAGACCAAGCATAAAACCTGATTTGCAATTACAATGAGAAAAGAAGCGCGTTCAATTTACGGGTACAGCGCTCTGAGAGAGGGGGCCTCGACTCGGAACGCATTATTTTCGAGCGTGTCGTGTGCAAATCACATGCTGCGCAGCCCTTTTCATTCTCAGCTACCTTCACTTTAAAAGACAATCGGCTGGAATGATATGCAGCAGCCGGCCGCGCCAAAAGAGAGCTGTCACGTGACTCCTCTTCGCACTAATATGTGAAGTTTACACACACGCACACGAGCACAGGAATATTACATTTTGAATGAGAATACATTTGAATCTCGTTATAACGTAGTCGAAGGGGCTCGGCGATTACTTCGTTATAGCCGTAGTTTCGTTATAGCCCGTTTTGACCGAGCTTCCAAGGGGATTCGTCATTGCTTCGTTATATCCATCGTTTCGTTATAAACCGTTTCGTTATAACGAGGTTCGACTGCACTTCTATTTAAATACGCATGAATGGAAGGAACACGGCGCCGATAAAGCGGGAAACGAAGCGCCTGCTCTTGTAAAATTTCCTTTGACACAGTGTTTAGAAGGCGCCAAGCGTTACTGGGTGCAACTGTCAAAGAAAACTAAGCGCATTTTGCAGTACACCAAGCAGCACGAGATTTTCTTTTCGCGAGCAACGAGGGCAACGACCAGTCGCCAGGATTAATGTCAATGATTCCCAGGCGTCCCCGTCTTGGCTTAGCGACGTCTCGTTTTTATCCGGATGCAATTTATGCAGCGCCGGCGACTGCACCGAAGCTCCAGCCAGCAAGCTATCTAAACAGTGCTTCCACAAACAAGGTTTTTCTCGCTCTTAATCAGCGAGCGGTTTATGCAATTCAGGGAGAGTCGGAGGCGCAATGTCAACGTCCTGTAAGCACTCGCGACACCGGGGGTGGGGGGGGGGGGGGGGGGGGTTGTTGAAGACGCTTTTATGCGGTTCTAGTAAAGCGAGGGGGTGATGTAGTAGAAAGGGGGATTGCAACACGCCTCTCGTGTCTGCTTCACAGAATTAAAAAAAAAGAAAAGAATTAACGAGCAGGCTGATGCTAAGAATTTGACTGCGAGCTCGCTACCAGAGAGCATCTTATTGTATGCGCATAATTTAGAAGTCAGGAACTGAAGAGCCTGCAGCGCGACGGGCAGCTACCGTGGACGAAGGTAGAAACTTTCTTTTACACAGTCCTTCTACTACAAACAAACAAACAAACAAACAAACAAACAAATAAACAAACAAGCAAACAAACAAACAAATTCAATGTAGCAACAAAGTTTTCGCAATTCCATTCGAAGTCAAATTACAGCTCGTGTGCACTCAAGTGGCTCCCTTTGCGTTCTTTCGCATTATTACCTGCATATTATTACTGCATTACCACGCTACCCTAAGCTCGTAAAATTTGTTCCAGCGGATAGCGCATCCTCGTCGTTATCAAGCTAACAGGATTTTTTCAGTGGACTAGTTTTCCTCAAAATGCATACAATTTTTTTTTTTGCCTCCGAAGCAGCATCCTGCAAATTTTTGCCCGCGTCTGCCATCTCCGGACAACTTTACACAAGGTATTTCATTTTAGACTAAATGGAAGAACAATAATCTTGTTCAGCACAGGGCGCACATAGTCGTGCCTGCGTATGCAAGCTTTCAGATTTTTTATTCGTTCACCCTGATCAAAGCGGTCAACTATGAAGAAAAAATTTGTGATAAGGTAAGTTCTCACCACAGGGCGACCAACATTTGAGCTCGACAACTCATCGCACCAAGCAGTAGCTGGGCAGTTATAACTTGTTTTTCCTCGTAATTCAACAATCCTTCAGCCGCGTCCTCTTAACGCTTGTTTGTTTTTGCTTGCTTGATTGATTGCTTGCTTGCTTGCTTGCAGTATTCATCAATTTGCAGCGCACTAACAAGGTAGCCAGCCCATCGCCATGCTCCCTAAAAATCCCTACCTCTCCCCTACCATCATCTAATGCTTTTGTACTGTGCTTCCATCTCCATGGGTCGTGACGACCCATCCGTAACCCCTTCTTCACACGCTTTAAAACGTGTGCCCGAGACACATCCCCCCAGAATTAAAGATTGTCATACAAAAGTATCCAAGCGTTGAAGCCTTAAAAAAGACAACCTTGTCACAAATATGAGCACACACACTTCAAGGCAATAACTGTCTAGTAACAACTTCTAATTACTCGCGAAAAAAATCTCCTAAAAAATTTCGATGCCAAAGGCGACCGGTAAGCGTAAAAACATCGCCAGGCTCGCAGAGGAGTCCCAAGCGGCGATGCCATAGGGAAAAGCTGGGGAATTAGAGTCCTCATTAATAGTCACTCGACGCGTTTCCTTCCCCGATAAGAGAAAAACACATGCTCAGGCACACCCCCGCTGTGAGCAATGGAAAGATCCATGCATCACCTCCGACGGGTGGCGCGACGGGACGTGGGGGAGAGGAGGAGAGAGGAGAGGGAAGATGTTGCTACGAGAAGCCGTTGGTCGGGCTCAGTCAGAGGCGGTAGCGTGGCCCTTCGCTTTTCTGCCACCGCCTACGGGAACATAGAGGGAATAAGTGAAGTCAGCCGGGCTTTAATGCTGTCACTAGCCACCCCCCCTCCATCCGTCGGCTTTCACACCTCGTGCCTTCTCGAAGCTGCCTGGCTCCATCCTCGTCCGCCGCCTCCATTCCTGACGTGTCGTTTGTCGCGGTGGCGCAGTGCCGCCGTTCATTTATCAATCCAGCTTCCGCTCCTCCACCCCAGCAGCTTCTGTTTCTCCCGTAGGCAGTGCACGTGTGCCGAATGCGTCGCAGCGGCGTGTTTCCCAATGTACTGCTACCACGCATACGTACAGGCTGCGATGCGTGCAGTCCTTCTCAGCCGTGCGAGTATTCCACGTCGTTCTCGGAAGCAGCTTGATGAAAAGTTTCTTTGATTAGAAGCGCGGAAAGGCGATATATCGAAGCGCCAAATACAGACCCCCCCCCCCCCCCCCCTCTCTCTCTCTCTCTCTCTCTCTCTCTCTCTCTCTCATTATAGAAGCTATACAGCATTGTCTTGCCTCATTGTCTCCCGTCATGCTTTCGAAACGACAGAAATCGGGCTGTCGCTAGACGACGAGATCAAACGGCGCGTGTTTTTGCCCCTTGCGAAACGATCTCTTTGCTTTGGAGCGAAGGGAAATACGTTGTCTCGTTTCGCCTTATTTAACTCATTGTCGCAATGCTCGCTCGTTCAGCCGGTATCACCTTGCAATTGTATCAGTTTTTGCTACCACAGCACCTGCTTTGAGGCGCAGTCAAGGGCCCATTGCACTGTCTTTGCTCCGCCCTATCTTCCACGCTGGGCACGCGCGATTCCAGCGGGAGGAAGGCAGGAAAAAAACGGAGTATACATGAACAAAAAGAAAGGTATCGTTGACAACAGAAGCCTTTTGCAATTGCAGGCAACGCTGAAGTGAGTGCGAAATTTGTCTACTCCGAATGCTCGCTCTAACGAAAAGTTATGTTTTTAATTTATGATTCCAGACGGCTTAGCTGCGCTTTACATTTGCTTTACCTGCATTGTACCTGCTTCAAGAAAAAAATTTTCATTGTTTCAAGGAGCCCTGAGCGTGGAATAGCTGCACCGTCATTGCAGAGAAGAAAGCAATACAAAACAAAAGAAATATATTTCAAAAGAAAAACCCAACAACCTCTTCCAATTTCTTTTATACTGTAATATTAGCCCTCGCGGGTAGTCAGAGAGGTGTTTTCATTACTGCCAAAGTAGCGGCTGTGCAGACGAATCGGCTACCAGTGCTCCATGTTACTGCATGTGCAGTCGTGTTGCCACGGCAAACTTTATTATGGCCTTTGGACGCCTATTGCTTAATCTCCGGTAGCAGAGAAAAGCACTAAACTGCCAGGAAAATAGCGTTTTCAAGTTGTGATGCCATGACGAAGCTCACATTGTACCGTAATGGGAGAAAGACTACGCTACTGGTCCTATGCGCTGTCATATCGCAAGAGTACTGTTAACGTACAAACATCCCCACCGTCATCCCAGTTATATCGTCTATTCAAAATCATCGATTCCAGAAAACTGCTTTTTTTCCCTCTATTCAAATCACTATGTTCTCTTTGCATCTCTAAGCATTACATTAACCGGCAGTGCGAAACGGACAATAAAAAATTCCTAAAACCTGCTGGGAGTAAAGCGTGTAGCACCAACCACCAAACGCGCGGTCGGGCCTTTCCAACGGCTCTCACTGCATGCCAAGGTAGTGGAGCGATAATGTATAGCAGTTTGAAAGGTTAAGGCTGTGATTTGTGTAAGCTAGAAGGGATGTTAGCTTTGCGAATATTCACTCGGTAATTGTCACCTCGTAGTTATAGTGACACTTCAATAGTAATTAAATATGACACTTCATGGCACACTTCTACGGACTAATATATCTGTGTCACCACACACACAAGCACCCACACTGCTGCTGTCACCATTCGAGGTCCGGATCACTGTCGTGAAGGAATTTTAGAAGAAGGCGGGAAGCCACCTTCCTACAGGCTCGGCTTCCACTCGGGAAAACAATGTCTTGGAGAAAATAGTGTGGCACCCTGCCCTCTTGAGGGAAGCCGGCAGGACCTCCTTCTACGCGTCGTGATTTCGGCAGTAGTAAAGACAATAATGTAGTTCCCCGCAAACACTCCATAAGGAACTACAACGGAGACTATGTCAGTCCTATCTTATACATTCACGATGGAGAACTAGCAGAACCCGCACGAATGATGCAGTGTAGTACGGTGGCTTCAGCCTTCTTCAGCCTCCTGGTCAAATAGGGTGGGTTAGGCAGACATCACACGGATGTTGAATTATTCATCATGGACACTTTAAAGAATGGCTTGGTGTGTTTCGAGACTTTTCTAGACGGTTCAGCAGACAGCGTGTCATGGGCCAGGCTGTAACGTCTCTCACTTCTGAAATGGGGATCTTCAATCTGGCAGCATTACCGGAGGTTGAGCCGGGAAAAACATAAGTACTCATAAGACCGTCTCAGTATGGCACGCGTATGGGGCTGCGCTCAGAGATGGCACATGAAATCCCGCTGCGCTATCTCCATCAATCTCGTCCACTTAACCATCAGCAGAAACTCTCCGACGGTGTTAAATAGTCTTTCAAAATGATTGAGTACGAGCCAATGTTTTTTTTTCGCCAAAGGTGCGCTCCACTTAGCCCGCAATGTGCAGTCGAGGATGTCAAGGCGGGTTTGAGTGCTGCCCCCGTTTCCGAAAACTAAATAGAGCTCTGAGAGCGTCGAGCGCCGAGTAAACCCGGGACTCAGACCTCTTCCGCGCCCCCCGGTTACCGTCTCTCCAAAGTGACCAAGGTACATGAATAACCTTCGTGAAGCCATGAGGCAGAGAGGTTTCGATAGCCACTCATGGAGAACTTGGCCGCTCGTAGCTGCTTGAGGAGCTCCGGGGTCTCTCCCTTGACTATTTCGGCGCCAAAGTTTCTAGACGATCAAGCTGAAATACGGATGAGGAAATTTAATGTACTTGGTAAATTATCCGGCTCACTAAGTGACCTTGTTCGAATCTGACCATTAAGGAAGAAACGTTTCTTCATTGTTCGCCTGCGAATCTACGGATTACGTTTAGGCGCGATAGCAAAAATGAGACGAGTGAGTGTACTATAGCTCGTCGTCATTGAAGACGGAAGTCAAGAACGAAGCCAAAAAAAAAAAAGCGCGTGGGACTAAACTGCCAAATGGCCGAGCTGCCGGGGTCTATTTTCTGCCGCGCATACCGTCTCCATTTACCTGGAGACTGGACAAAGCCACTTTACCGTCGATACAGCAAATCCTGTACATCGAAGGTGATCTTGCACCGTAACAAAGGTCTGTCGAGCTGTCACTGACAGTCGCTTGCGTTGGCAGCCCGTAAAACAAACGGAAATGTTGTATGCATATATATACCCAAGCAGACCGGCCTACGGGTTTTTCTCAAAGCGTCTGGAAGGCGAGCTCTCGTTTTATTCCTCACTGCCCGAGTTAGAATAAGCTTTATTTCGTACTGTGTTCTTGAGTAGAGTGGTCTACGGATCGAACGTTTGTTGCCACTCGATTTCTGTTGGCTTCAAAAAGAAAAATTATATCTCTGGTACTTTCGGCGTTCCGGTGTCTGAGCCTATGGAGTCTGGAAGCTGTGTGCTTTCTTCGAATATCCACTCCTTGCTTAAGAATGAGTGCGCAATTCGGTCATTGCGCCGAAAGTGAGGCCATCCTCTCCTTTGTCAGTATCACCATGCAGACATCACCAACACGAGATCTGATGCTTTTCGATTGCCTTTAACTGTTGTTTTCATCCTCACGCTACTGTATAACAAATACATATTTTAGCCGCCGCGTGCCGGCGTCTAGTTAAATAAACGCTGTCATGTGGAAGAAATAAAGTAAGCTCGTTGCCAGTGTGCATGCTGGCCAGACGAGCGAGTTTTCGTTTATTTCTGCCTGTAAGCAGCGTTGCATGTTTTGAAAAATAAATACGAATTCTCGCTCTCCATGATATCCATCCCGTATTCTTCAGGAGAGGTTTACAATTAGATTCCTGACTCATTGAATTAAATTTTTCTACACATTTGTACCAGATTGTAATTATTCTCCACACAGCACTCCTTTCTAAGCACGAAACTATTAGAAGGCCAGTCGGATCCCAGCTCAAGGAGAGCATTAAAGAACTGAGTCCACAAGTGAACCGTCACAGGTGCCAAGCCAATAGAACAAAGAAACCTCACATCACTTCTCTAGACTGGCCTCACACCTTCCACCCGCCAATTCAAAGACAGCAGCAATGACAAAGACGCCCACCAGGAGCACGCGGCTCTAGAGATAACAAACATGAAAATGGGTGTGTAAAAGAAAGGCGCAGCATACTGTCTCGCTCGCAGTGGACACCGCAACTGTGCAGTGAGGAAATATATTGTACAGCGCAGGCGGACACAGAACCCGTACCCAACCGTATGCTGGACTCCAGAGCAGTTTTATTCTAACCTACACGAGCCGACCTGGAGCGCGAGCTTTCCTGCCACGCGGTTCGTGTATCTTCGGCTTTCCTCGCGCGGTCCGCCGAGGGGAAGCGCTGGAAAAAGAACGAGGATATAGGCGACGAGTGAGAGTAAAGAGAGGAGCAGGAAGGTGAGGAGTTACGGAGTCGATACCGAAGAATACGCTGCCTTCAGCCGCTCCAGGGGCTACCGTTTATGTCGATGGTATTGGATGCTGTACGTCACTCCAGGACGCGAAAGGACCCTAGGAAACACGGCTGGAGAGGGCTGCGGTGGGAGTGTTGATAGACAAATGCATGGGTACCTGACCTGAGTCGGGTGAGACGTAGACTTGTCGAGATGTCCCGGGACGCAATGGCTGAGGTAGATGACGTCGAAACAAATCGCGGAGGAGCTGTACGTACCCGCTGGGGTCGCCCCGTAGGGGAAGGGACAAGGGAGGGGGGTGATAGGAAACGTGAGAAAAAGAAGTGCACAGAAGTGCGTAACTTGAAGTGCAGAACTGCTAATAGGGCGTGCGGGAACTTGGCGTGGCTAAGTCTCTAGATCAGCTTAGCTATCTAGCGGCTTTAGGTGTGGCTAGCCGCCATATACCTTGCACATTATGGAACACCTGCTGCCTGTAAATATGGTCAAAATGCGCGGACTTTCGCACTGAGGTAGACTAAGGCGGTGAGTACGCAGTCCCCTTATGTAATACCGCGAAAGGGGCCTTAAGGTAAATAAACGAAATGAAATCATTGCGGGCTTCGGCTGCCTCGCTTTCTAGTCATTTTGTACCTGAATATACTTGCAATGACAGAGGTGAGCACACTTGTCTAGAGCACTCCAGCTGCGTACGGTGGAAAAAAACTGGCGGACATTTTAACGAAACCGTTTTACTGGGGACAAAGTGCTTGTGCATGAACGGTTTTTAGGCCTCTGTGGGTTGTGCTCGAGTACGGGTTTCATCTCTAGAATTCGGTACGTGCTCTAAAACTTAAGTTCCTTTCTTGCGGAGAGCATAACCTCTGTACTGCACGCTAAGGGTGCATTTTTATTCCAAGAAAATGATGTGAGTGTACTAATCTGGCCACAAACACTTCAGACAACTGCACTGAGAACCTGCATGCTTAATTTCTCACTTCGCTTCATGGAAGTGCTCGTACACGATTTTGCTTTCTAGCCTACCTCATCCGGTTCTTCCAATGCAGAACGCACGCAGAACCAGCTCTCCAGCTCTCTTCTTTCATTTTTTGGCTATATATACTGACAAAGTAGGAGAACAGAACCCCACAGGAGTGATTGCATAATCGCTGCTCTGGCCACGCAAACGGCCTTCAAGAGTTTCGGAGGGGGGAACAGGCGATGAGGCCCTGCAGCCAGACAGGTGACGACAGAGAACCCGCATGGCTTCCCCGTCGCCTAGATGAGGCAATCATTCAATCGATTTCTCACGAAATTCCGTCCACACTTTGCCGCCAAACTAGGGTTTCCCCAAAACGCATACGTTGGGAAGGGATGCGTGTTGGGGACCGCACAGCAACGTAAGAGCGAAATAGGCACCGAGCGCGAACTTAATAAGACCACGAGCCTGCGCTCGCAACTTTAATTCCGCCTCGAATTTTCAGTAATCGAAATACGCCAGTTATTGGAGTTCTGGGTATCGAGATATGTAATCACATCGCCAGACCACCGGTTCATCATGCGTTAGCTGCGCCTCAGCGAGTTTCTTAAGGCAGGGTCTGGAAGTAAAAAAGATGAGTGAATATGAGCTGTATTTTCGAAGTCCGATGGCGATTCCCGAAAACTGACACGACTATTTGCAGAGCAAACACAGCAAGGAACTTTGCAATCTTGAGTTAGGATAGAGATCTTAGTACAAGTCTGCGCTTGAGTTTGCAAGAAGTCTGTATTTGCAGAACTGTATGATGGGCTGTTCGCAATAAGTATTAAAGCGAAAAAAGTAAAGACAGGTAGCGCAAAATGAAATGAATAGTGCGAGACTGAGAATCACAGGAACAAATTTGACTCACATGAAGGAACGTACGGCTTTCTCATCTGTTATCTAACTCAACACTTAATCTCTAGTAATTCACTCCACAAAATATTTCTTCGCTCTCACATCATTCACCAACACAACACAACATAACACAACACGACATGCAACACAACATAACACAACACGACACGAGACGACACAACACAACACAGCACAACACAAAACCTTCCCGTTTCTGCTTTTCCGTTCTGAACCTATCTGAGCGTGTGTGAAGAGCTTCATATTGCTAGTCGAAGTTTTCCACTCCGACATGCGGTGCCCAAATTTGCACCGATTGACTGTGACCCATCTACATGCGCTTGACGCTTCCGCGGGCTAAGATAAAAGCGTACTATACGTTGAATAAAAAAAAAGTATGGTATTGTTAACAGGACTGGCTCTCATCAATTTCGTTTCTCCCTGGCGCATCGTGAACTAGACGGTGGCAGTGCATTGCCTACAGTTACCGCCTCATCTAAACAAATAGATTTTCCTGCGCTGCACAACATCACAAGAACAGCGCCGGTGAAATAATAGATGCCCTTCTATTTTAGTCAACATTGTCAAACAACTCACGCGGTTGAAAGAACAGTGCAAGCCGAAGCTGACAGTTCGACACAATCTTGTCCCAACGGAAGTGCTCGTAGTTCCTTTAGTTCGATAAGGAAGATTTATAGTGGCCACTGGTAAGGTGGTTAAGCGTAGTTAAAACACAAACTTGAACAAAAGCCACAATAATTGGGAGAGGAAATACGACTATAGTATAGTAAACGACAAAACACAGGTGCGTCGCTATAAGAGCTTTGCGAAGCGACGGTTCGTTCACGCGAGATAAGAATCTTTCTTCGCCATTGGGCGCACACAAAAGAACTAAAGGATTGTCATGTGTCACTAGTTTTAAACCTATCACAAATAAAAAGTAGAATGTACTTCGCGAAGATTTCGGCTCAAAAGGAAAAAAAAAATGACCCTGCTCAGCTCACGAGTGCTGGTTTATGGCGCCGTCAAACCTCCAAGATATATCCGACGGCTCTTCCTCCCCCCTCCTCTCTCCCCATCCTCTTTTTTTCAGTATCCCTTTCTCCAAGTCGCCTCAAAAAATCCTCGTCTTCCAAACAAACCACCCGGAAGTATTTTCGGACTCGAGAGTGATTTACGGACCGGCAGCGTCGAAGGCGACGAAAAAACGTTAGAACGACGCGCCCTCTTCCAACCCAGCAGAGAAACAGCCGCGTTTTAGAGAGACGGGCCTGAAACAAAGAAAAATGAGAGAAAAAAAAAAGAGTGAGAGAAGAATTTTAAATCGGCCGATTCTTTCTCCTCCTACAGGGCTTCAAAGAGAGAAGGGGACACAGCCGCAACAGATAGTGAGAGAGAGATGGACAGAGGCCATTTTGTTTCTGTTTCAAAGCCCGAAGCACTATTGTCCGGGCATTTGAGGGTGCGAGTCGTCGTCCAACGAGCGTCGCGCGGCAGGAAAAGCCCGCGCGCGTTTTTACGGGGAAAAAGTAAATGTCGCGATGGCCGCCACCACCGATGTTCCCTCTCGAAGGGGGCCACGAAAGGTGAACACGTACAAACGAACAGACACACGTGCTCTCGGCTCAGACGAAAGGCTCGCCGCGAGCAGAGGCGAAATGAGCGGCGTTTTGGAGTCAACCATCATAAGAAGAGTAAGTTGCGGGTGGAGGGGGCGGGGGGCAACCATAAACGGAAGTGGCCGGCGTGTTTACGACGATGCAGCCGGAAAGCAGCGGAGGTGATTGCGTAGTCGGGAGGGAAAGAAAAAAAGAAGAGGAAATGAGAAAAAGAAAAGTGAGGAAGAAGCGGTAGCGGTAAGGACAAAATAAGAAGGACGTATTGCCGTCGAGAAACTGCGCGTCCTTCTTTCGGCTCGCTCCAACTTACCCTCCGCCCCCCCCCCCCCCCCCCCTCTTCCCTTTCGGCTTTTCTTTTCGCTTGCCATTCATTCCCAGGAATCATGTTTCCTTATGGAGAACCTGTGCGTGCTTCTCCACAATGAAGGAGAAAGGTTATGCGCTTTTTTTTTTATCCTTTGTGACCTTCTTCTTTTTCAGGAGCAGTCACAGGAGTAAATGCATGTATATTTCAGGTAGGAAGCAGCAGCACCGTCACCGGCGTTGGTAAGCAACGTTTAGAGTCCAGCGCACAGAGGAGGGTGAAAGAAAGGAGGAAACGAGAGAAGAAGGGTAAGGACGAACCGTGGTGCGTGCCAGCACGGAATGGGACGCGAGCATTCAGGACGACGGCGAATGCGGCATAAGAGGTCGGAGGAGCGGACACAGCGACGCCGGTGGTTCATTCAATCTGGCGCCGCTTCGCGTTAGAATAAATTGCTCTGCTGGCTATGGGGCCGTGGTACCAGCGTCTCTCCTCGACGTGCAACCAGGAAAACGCGGAGAGAAAAACGAATGACTGAAAAAGAACAAAAACGAAAGAAGTAGCCGGAGAGGGTGAACTCGTATACACATTCGTTTTCTAGGGCGGGAAAAACATCCTGACCGTGTTTTCTTTGAGCACGCGTTCCACAGAGCAGCGCGAAAATCTCCGGACACGGCAGCGCAAGGTTTCAACCTTAGTGCAGGAGGCGTTTTTCGAATGGCCTGAACCGGTGATGCGTGACCTGATAACACAGCATGAAGACGGTCGTGACTAAACTGAGCCGTGGTTTACGGCAAGTTTTACCCAAGAATACAAGTTGCAGATGCAAGATCGTGAAAAGCGTAGAGGACTACGTCACATCTGCCAAGTCCGAATCTCTCCGCAAGCACTAGTATTAGCCTCTAATAAAACATGGCTGGCGGTTGTGGAGAACCTGTTTCCCCCCTCCATTCCGACTCGGCCCATCTTCACCACCGTGCGTCAGGACCGCACCGGCTGGGCGAGGAGGGAAGTCTCCCTTATGGGGGAAAGGGAACGGCGTCGGGAGCGCCACCTCGTACGTTACGCGGAATTCTGCGGAACCGGACAGAGTCTCTTCGGGATCCGGCCAGCGTCGTGAGCGGTTGCAGCCGCACGCTCTCGTCACCTTCCGCGGCAGGCGCACGGGGATCCGTTGTGCCTTGCCGCTGGACTTCTGGTTCCAGGAAGCGAAGCGACCGTAGTAAACGCGCACTCTCGGCACCTTCCCCGGCAAATGCTCGGGCATTGGCCTTGCCCCAAGAATGCGGCGCGCACGGGAAAAGCCGGCCGCCATTGTCGGCGCATACAAATGTTCGCTGCCGATACTTCCGAAGTCGCGCCCCTGCCCCAGCCGGTGTTGGAAGTCCTTCTTACGTTGCCTTCTACTTCCGAGGAATGCCTCGTTGATGTCTTTGTAGCTAGCTTGCCCGCTCTGTGTATTAATTGCAAGTGTAATAAATAGCGTATGAGTGTTCACGCTTTGTCGTCCCTTCCCTTTGTCCCTCGAGCACGAACCCTTCCGCGGTTAGCGAGCGGGAACGCAGCATCCTCGGAGTGGGAGTGCGGCAGGGGCGGAGGGCTGTCCCCCATATTTCCACACGGTTTAGCGTCGCTAAGCACGAAATATTATGCGAAAACACAGTTTTTTTTTTGTAGGTGGACACCATCGCTACGTAACTGAAAGCGCGATTGAGGTGTCCACTGACCAAAGGCACCAGTTAGTTCAACTTTTTCACCGTCAATGCAAATATACACCGGCATCATATGCTCCAGTGCCGTGTTTCTGCCACAACGTTGTCCACGCCAACCCATGCAGCGCACAACTCTCTGTCACTACCGTCACATAGCTCAAAGCACGAATATTAGTTTTGTAGTAGTATTAGTTGATGAAGATGATGTGCAATGCATAGCGCGAGAGTATGTTGCAGCGATAGCCTAGTGCTCTCACGCAGCAGCGGGTTCGAATCCCAGTCGCGGATATTTATTTGACTTATTATTATTTCACTTCGAACAAACCCACACACATTGCAAGCATATAAGCATCACAAGACCTTGCCCGGGGTTTACCGATCGGAATAGTGCTTTCGCGATAAAATTGTTTTTCTTCTTCTCCTATAGTCCCATCTCTGAGAACGACGGGTGTGTGTTGCTTATGTGAAATGTCGTGCTATGCCGAAACACAGTAATAATAATAATAAAAAGATAACAACAGGTGTTTACAGACTTGCGGAAATTTAATTACTTGATCGTTAAAAATTTACGCCGCATATTTTGTCGATGCGTGTACAGGGATTTTCGACTAATATCGGTCAAGATGGAACTTAATGAAAATTTTAGCGCGTTGCCGGAATAAAGGACTCACGGCAGTGTTGTGGGAGAATGCGAAGACCAAGCGAGATCATTTTTTATTCACGTTGCTGTAATGGTGCCGTTAAAAATTCACTCAATTTTTTGAACCGCCAGGCGCGGGCAAAAAGGTTTCAGCTACAATAATGCAGAGTGCAACAGTAATGGGACACATTCTATGAATATTAATTATCTGGAGGGTATTATTTTTCACGCTCTGAAGAAGCCTCAATAAAGCGCGGAGAAGCACAATATTGCACCTCTGGCACGGACAGCGACTGCGCGATCTTGAGCGTGCCAGGCCAGCGTCTGTTAACGGACAACTGCAGAAGTTTTACAATTCGACAAGCTTAAAGCGATCGAATGTGAGAAACTTGCAGATGAGGCATGCGAAGTCTTTTTATGCTAGCACTTTAAATGGTGACGTAATCGCTGATTGGAATCAGGATGGCTTTCAGGCGTGATGACGTCATGCACGGTACCGGTACATTTCCAACGTACAAAGGCTTGCTTTGAAGGAATAAAACCAACGCCATCGAAGGCCAAGCCAGCTGAGCGTTATTTAGCACCATTCAACGATGCACGGGGCATGTGGTTGACGGAAGTGGAAATCCAAAACCTTACTGCCTGTGACGTCACACTAAGCTTCTCCGCACCCCTCCGATGCTGTAAGGAGAAGTGTAAAGTTTAATAGCCGATTACATCATCATTTTAAAATGCTAGCGTAAAAAGTTGACATGTTTTACCTAGTGCCTATATAGATTTGAATCCTTGAATATCGCTGAATTCTCACAAAGTGATGCAGCTGTCCTTTAAGGAGCTCCGCAAGCCGTGGTATGCCAAAACTAAACTCTCCTGCACCGTATATTTTTTTGCGCGTAATTTTGCGCATTTTGTCCACTATGATGGAAGCAATGCGACTATGACTGAATATATCCGGCTTTCAATGTCTTGTTGGGTGATCCTGAGCAAATGTTGAAGTGAAACTTTATGCACACCTTCAAAAATCGAAAACTCCAAGAACAAATTAAACACAAATAATTAAACGTGAAGTGAACGCATCCCCACATTTTCTAGGCGGATATGAACTGTGTTTTGCCACTAGTATGGCCGCAACGATCCGACGCCCTTATTTACTCTAGGCCTACATTACGTAGACGTATGTGCAGTGACATTTAAGGGGCACTGAGGAAAAATTGAAGTTGGCCTGTATCGACATATTAGCGCATTTTAATGGAAAAGAGAGAATCTCACTGAAAAGAGAGCTCTTCAAAACTAAAAGATGGCCGAAAAATGAAATGTAGCTGTCGCCACTTGCGGTCGTTTTCGCTAGAAAACTACGGTACGTCGAGACAGATTTTAAAATGCACATCCCTGAGGCTAGGCAACGCCACTACTCACTCCCGAACGGCGATCACGGAGTCCTTTCCAGTGTGGATTTCAGATGTTTGAATCAAGCGACAGGAAAATTTTTGAAGTACTGCAGACACCTAATTTGATTTGCGTGTTTCCTTCTCTCAAATGATGCGTTATACATTAGAATAGACGGATCATCGCGTGGTATTATCTTACGACAGCTAAATAATTTGCCATTTGATTTCTTCTCTCATGCATTTGCGGTATCGTTTCATGAACCGAACGATGGCTGTGACACGTAGTTGGTGTTAGGTCACGTGAATCACGAAAGAAACTGCACTATATTTGCTGATACGCAGTTTTAATTCACCAGAACACTTAAGTCAGCCTGCTTGTAGAGCTCGAATGAAAGCAAACGACGTATCAGGAGTTATATTACGTTTATGCATGTCTCACGTGACCTAAACCCCAACTACACGTCACAGCAACCGTTCGTTTGGTAAAACCGAAACAGCGTCAAGAAGAAATTCCCTTATCAATTGTTTAGCGGTCACATGCGAATACCACGGGTGATACGTGTGTACTAACGCCATTTTTTTCGGCTATAAATGCCACTTTTGCGGCTGGATGAAGGTTACATGGCCAGAAAGAGGCATATCAATATTTAAGAAAAAAAATGGATATAGTTCTTCTCAGCTTCTCTTCAAGGCATCCACACGTTGAAAAGCGAAGAACATTAAGTGCTGGAGACTTTCTGGCTGTTTGGAGAAACGCATCCGAAAAGGTCTTAAAGCGAGCTGTAATTTTTGTTTCCTCCTTCATTTCATAACGGTGCGTACCTACATTCGCACACAGGCGTCCAGACACGGTAGTAAAAAGAAATTTCGGCCAGTCCGGCTGTGTAAGGTGTTGATGACAATGACAAGACGTCACAGAATGATTTATCTGTGTATTCGAAGTAACTGAACAACCTCTACAGACCAGTTGTTCATTGTCTGCAAACTAATCAGTCGATCCTGCAGCCTGTTCTGTACGAGATTCCCTAAAACTCCCCCTAAAACACCTGCACCACTTCTGAACAAAACGACCTTTCTTTATTTCTGACCGTTTCTGTTTTCTCTTTTCACGGCAAGCTCACAGCAAACCTCGTCTCATCGGGAATTCGCGAGAATTAAAGAGATTTGTTCGCTGGACTGTGGCAGGTTAACAGAGCGTAAGTTGGCCAAAGCTTACAGCCAAATTAGAACTTGCAACGCAATGCAACCTCACTCAAATAGAGGGAAACGGACTTAGGAAAGATAAAGTGAGTCGAGGATAATTTTGCATACTATTATTAATCACCATATTGAAACATTAAATATTTCTCTCAAGCCTTAATTGAAATTCAGAAGAGTCCATAAACGTCCCAGTTCCGATGCAACCCGAGAATGAATTATCGCGAAGTGCCTTTAACAGGTGCACGTTTTCCTTCACGGTAACCATGGAAGCGTGTATCCTCTCTGAACTTCCAGCTTGGTGTGGCTACTGATCCTTTCTTCTTTTCAGTATTTTAATTTTTTTTTCAAGGCGAGGCTTACCTTCTGTATACAGTCGAGGTACTAAGCTTTTTTTTCTCTTGTCACTTCATTCCTTTCACAAAATCAAACACAGTATTATTCTCTTTGTGGCACCTGGGCAAACAGGAATATTTTGCTTAGCGCTGGTTCTTGTCCGACGGAAGGTATCTACGACGCCAATAAAAAAAAAATGTGGTATTAGAAAATTTCATTTTTAATAAACGCATTCATCTATCAACTCGCGTGACACCTTGATAGCCTCGCTTCGGCGAGCAGGAAGGGGAAGTGGACGCATCAACCGCTCTCTTCGGGCCTCTGTCATATTTCTTCTTTGGTAGATGGAAAAAACGTAGACCCGCTCCAGCAAATTACTTTCGCGTACGCCAGAAAAAGAAAACAAATTCCAGTAGACGCGCAGCGTCTACGACATGGCGAGCTATAAGCTACTCAACCAACAAAAGTTATAGAGAGACCCTCGCCCACCACCCCCGCGGCTTCAAAACCACTCTCTCATTCTTTATTTCCGTCCTCTCTTTTCTAAACAAAGACAAGCTATAGCTGGGGATAAACACTGGATGTAATCACTGCTTAGTTAAATTTCATGAAGCAGTCAACCTATGCAAGGCCTACAAACCTCTCCCCTATTTTCTGCTCTAATGACCTGTTGCGCTGACCAACGTACACTGCCCCCGCTGAGCGAAGATGCTGAGAAGTGATTGAATGCAACGTAATCTCGTTATTTCTAGGCATAATGCGATTAGCCCGCAAACAATGGACGCGGAAGACAATGCTTCTTGATAAGCAAACAGAGGGCCTAGCTGTTTGCCCAGCAGCGGCGACGGTGGCGACCTCTTTGCCTTAACCAAAGCCTGCCCCTGGCAACAACCATCCTCTCGACTTACTCCTTCGTTTTTTTATTTTTTTTTGTCGTAGCGGTGGTCGGCCTACAGATTATGGAAGAGAGGACAGCTTGCTCTTGATTTTACACGGAACCGACTCTCTTGATTTATGTAACAATTAAGGGGCAAAAATTTAAAAAGAAACAACAACGTAAATTCACGCAAAAGCGGAATATCAGAAGGTGAGCAACGAGGCCCGGGATTGAGGGTGGTTCGCGCTAAGTTTTCTGTGCGCCCGGGGAAAGCCAATCAAAGGCCGAGATTCTTCGTGGCAAGAAGAATGAATAAAAAAGCAAAGAGTTCATCACTACCGTCCTTCCCTGCCTTCCTCACCGCGTGCCGGGTGCAGGTAAGTTTTCGCAACAAAACCCCGACATGAGGAACGCATGTTTTTAGTGTTCAATTTTTTTTATCGCCGCCCATAAAGTGCTTGCAGCCTGCCGGAGGCTGCGTTTCCAAGTACCTAAACACGCTTCAAATGCCTTCGTTTCGCGGAGAGCCAAGCCCAGAAAAAAAAATATATCCTCGTCAAACCTGTGACAGCGTAGCGCAAACATGAAGGCACCGCCGTTCCCAGCGCCCTCTATTTCTTCCGGATTTACTCAGCTTTGATCGCTCGCGAGGATCAAAGAAGAGAAGCTTACTGACCAGAACGTCGCTGATTTTATTGAAGAAAAACAGGAGAATGCAATCTGGGACGGTGTGTTGACAAACGTTACCGTTTGATGCTCCTTACGTAAACTTTGTCAGAGCGCGATGCGGAGCACAGCGGTAAGGTGATGCGTGTGCTCAGAAAGCTGCTCCGAGGAAAAAGCAACAAGTCAGGGTTTGGAGCGCTGTGACAACGAGATGATGAAACCAGTTTTTTTTCGCGTATTTTTCTTTTTATTTGTCCAGGCGTATTCGTGGAATGGGGGAAGGGAGATGAAGGCGTGTCTTGTTTACCATGCTTGCCAAGCTGCAGTTTTCAAAGCAGTTTCTCCCTGTTAAGTAGCTTAGGGGGCGTTTAGGTACCCTTTGAAGCGCACGGCGCAGTGATTTTATACAACAGTCCCACTCAAGGGATATATGAGAAAAGTTCACTTTTATTACCCGGAGGCAGATATTGCAATGCGGAGGTTCAAAGTGGAGGAAGTCGAACTGAGTTCAGTGAATCTGCCTCAGGGGCCCCGCCCTCCCCGTTTATCCCGGTAAATCCCAAATCGCATTGGAGATGGTAGGACAGGCTCTTCAAGAGCGAAGTCGTGTCGAAGGAAAAAGTTTCTGAATCCACAGAAAAAAGCGGCTGAATTAAGTGCACAATTATTAGCTTTGCCTTGTGCTCTCTTTTCACTTGAGCCCTGAGGAGCATCGACCCGTTCCCTAACGTCGCGGCCTTTGCCGTTGCCATGATAGCCCGGATTTCATGTCTATCTTGAGAGCCGTCGTTGGCAGCGGCGCAGTTTAGTGCAAGCTCTGATCCCTCCAATGTCGACAGCACTATTACATAGTAGTTACACGGTAAAGGACCCGGGTGACTGCACAAAAATCTCATTTTCCCGCTCTTTTCTTGAGCATTACACACGCAGTGCAAGAGAGAGTAACTTGCATTTGTGAAACTCACAGCGGCGTGGTCTACCGGTTACATGTGATAAAACTAGCCAATCTCAAGGAGGGCTTTTACTGTGCCTGAAAAACTGGCACAAAGCGTAGTAACGTGTGAGCCAAAACGAGAACGTCGCACGGGACAGGACATGTCGCGACTACATTTTCACAAAACCCCCAGGCCAAAAGAACCAGAACGTCCAGCGACACTGCTCCGGCTTGGAAAACAGTGCACTGACATCGAAAACCATCCGCATAAACATCAAGCGTTGAAGCAGCTTCAGCCTACAGTGATGCAACACGTGCAGCAATGTATTCGTGCCCTGATAAAAAGCGAAAACAATACAGATGACCGGAATCGGCCCCACAGAAAAGAGTAAGCCTGGCTGATCAAGGTCCCTCAGAAAAAGAAAGAAAAAAGAAAGACAGGTAAAAAGTCATCCATCAATATTAAAGTGGTGTTGTAGGCCTCTTCACACTGAGCCCGGTAAATGGGTAGATACCGATGGCACCACGAAGTAAGCCCTTGCTGCACGAAGTTTCTCAGGCACTATTTGCGTCCTGGTAGAAGAATAACTAAACAAAACGTAATAACATAATCTGCCACACAACCACTATAGTTCCGGCTGAAAAGGTCTACGCCGAGAATGGTCGATCCCAAACTCTAGGACTGCGTGGGCGAATCTAGTTTAAAGTCGGACACCAGACCGGCGAGCTCGGATAAAGCTTCGGCCACGATTTACAGCAGGACCGAAATCAGGGACGACCGCGGCTAATCTGCGGGGCCAAAGAAATCCTCGCTTCCACTCGTTTTTCACAGGGAAAGCACAGGGGCACGCGCTCTCACTCTCGGAAACAGTTAAACTTCGCACAGTTTTGCGGAAACAAATGAAGCTCCATGCATTCCAGGGCGATCGGTCAATAACAGCCTGCGTGGCCTTTTCGTTTGCCGTTGAGTTAACAGGCAAGCAAGTGATTGGGGTGTCAGTTACATTTACAGCTGCAGTGCGATAGTAGAGCTCTAGTTACAGTTAGTTATAATAAGTTATACGTAATGTACCTTGAGAGTGGACGGCAATCAGGGAATAGACGATTGCTTGACAAGTTCTCCTCATGGATATCCATAATCTTTTCAATTATGCGAATTCAATATTTTCCCCTGTAAACAACAGCCGCATGCACATGAAAGGTCGCAAAAGCTTGTTAAATAAAAAAAATCATATGTACAAGACTAAACAAAGAACCTGCAATAAAGTTAAACCATTAATGTAATTAGGCAGTCGATCGATGACCAATTGGGTAATCAATGATCGATCAATGAATAGATAATTGATGTTTAATGAAAGTAAGACTGGGTAATTAAGGTGAGTAATTACGGAAGTGGGAAAATTGAAGAATTAAATTAACGGAAAAACAACCATGGCGCCAAATTTCAAAGGCGACCAGTGTCCAGGAGGCGTCAACGCTTTCGCATTCCTCCAATGCGGGCAGCCGCAGTGATCTCTTTTTATTTGTATTTTCTTCTTTGTATTTAATATTTATATCGCACACGTGGGAGTGGAATCAGCTTATTCGAACTGATGTTTTGGTCCAGTAGATATTAAGTGTATTGAACGTCTCCATCGACTCGAACACAGTTTCGGTTCCCTTCAAGTTCGAATTATCGAAAGTAGTTGTTTTCTACGAAAACCTAAAGCGTGCTTCTCTGCAAGCCTAGCCTTAATGCGGCAAAGCAACTTTACGGAGCAAAATATTTCCCATGGGCCGCGTGCTAAATAGACGGTTCGCGGCTTAAATGAAACCAAACAATACCAGAAATGCATTCGTCAGAGCTACTCATCGTGAATAGTCAGCTCACATTCGTATTCACGAATGTGAGTGCCCAGTAAAAGGCCGAAAAGTAGGTGAGCTGGTGTGCGCGCCTATCCGTTCGTAAACCACGGTGGAACACGGCGCGCTCGACGCTGTTTCTCAGGTTGGCGCTCATTTAAAAAGCGGGCACGGAGTTTAAAGTTCACCAAATCGTGGCTGGCATCCGCGCAGAAGGTTGGGCTTAAAACGTTTTGAAGTAATGCAAACCCCAGAAGGGCCGACTCGGAGCGTGGTTTGTTAAGGAAAGGTATTCTTGTTCGCTTGGAGTCAATCTTTACGCAGACGCAGTACGTACTGAGCGCTGATAAATACACCTGACGCATAGTGCAGCTGGTGCACCCCCGCTGCGCCCTTAAAGACGCCCTGCATCTCCTGGCACTTCGAAAGGCTGGGCGTCCAGGTGCAGACGAACTTCAGCCGCGACAGATAAAACAACGAAAGCAAACGAAAACAGCGACAGAAGTGCGTATGCGAGTGCTGCGATTGATGTTTCGTCAAAGATACGAAACGTGCACAAGTTCGAAATCAAATCAGTCAGCAGCTCGCGTTCCATTCCTGTGAAGTTGAGCTTCTCTCTACTTGTGCTGTTGTGCCTGCGTGAAGAACTTTACGCATTCAAACAATATTCAGCACTCAGTACCAAGCCTCTTTTGCAACTCATACCAACCACTTGTCTGTCTATCGATTTTGCAGTATAGAAGTTTATCCTTAACGCCGCAAAAAGAAGCCTTTACAATGTACTGTCACCACGCCACTCTGAACTTATTACCGTTGATTGTGGTGAAGGATTAAACCGTTTGTTTTAACCTGGGACTTGAAAGCGCTTGAGAAGAACAGGAACAGAAATATTTGACGAATCAGGCTAGTAGCTAGAGTATTTATGGAAAGCCCTTTCGGTAACCTCAATATTAAATAAAAAGAGAAAAAAACTTGGGCGAAGCGCGGGACCATTGCGTCTGTCACAATGCTGGAAAAGGAACAGCAGGTTATGTCCAAGTAAAAATGGCTAATCTGGCATACACGTTCAGTTGTCATTCAAGCGATGAATACACGTGGTCTGATTATTTTGGTAATGTCTTGACTTTATTTTTGCTTTTGTTGCTCCTTATGCTACCTTCTCTCGTCTTTTGGTGACCACGTATGTTCGCGGTGATGCTGACTGCGACGGCCCTGGCGGGCTTGTTCACCAAACAGACTTGTAATCAATCAGTTTTCCAGTAGCGCTTGTCTTCTTCATAGGAAGGTGAAGATGAAGAAGACAGCCCGCGACCGCTAATAACACATATTAATATCAAATATAAATAAAGTTTTTCCTCCTCCTCCTCCTCCTCCTCCTCCCTTGAGTGTTTTCTCCTGCGCTTTGAAATCCAAGAATGCTATGCCGAATGGCCGAACATTGAGCGTTGTCATCCCGTACTTGTTTCATGTACAGGATTAAAGGTACCCCGGAAGAATATCACGCAAATTCTTCTCATTATTACATTCAGTAATTCGCGCTTGCAGTAGAAATTGCGCTAAAATCACAGGACATGAATGTGAGAGATTCTCTTCGTGTAGTCGAGATAGTTGCTTGCGCCCCATCAAAAACCAAAGGAAACACCCAGGCACCAGCGCAAAACCGCCACCTTTTGCGCGTAAGAAAACAAACAGGCTGTGGTCTAACAACTTGTTGTAGCAGTTTACGTCACACGCCAACTGCTAAAAAAGAAAATAAAAGCAAAAACCGGTGCTTACTCAGCCAGACAAAACTTCAGCAGCAACCACGGCGCAACACTCCAAGCGAAGTCAGCGCGTCTTTCACGTGCCCATAGACGCGTTAAAGCCGATCTTGATGCATTTCGTCGCAAGGGGAAGAAAAAAAAACTACGCAAAACCTTAAGCCGCAGGAAGTTGGAACTAGGACCGGACGACTTGGAAAATTGAGCAGCGTAAGGACAGAGTTGTTCGCGAACAAATTTATCTATATTTTTATCCGAATTCTTTTTCCCCGGACGCTTTTCTGACTTCTCAAACTTAAGCCGCCGCCCCGAGGACGACGATGCGAGGTCAGAGAGAGAGAGAGAGAAAAAAAAAAGAGATTCGTTTTAGTGCACAAGACTAAACTCGCGCCCCAACATCGCTTAGCCTCGCAGCGCGGCGTCCCATTTAAACAACCCCAAATAAGAAAAATAAAAAAAACAACCGGAGCAATGCCTGAGAGCGAAGCGCCAAAGGAGCTCTCGTATATCTTCCGCGGGTTTTTTGCGAAAGGCGGCCACCACTGGCGGCGCGCGAAGTAAGTAAGGCCTTCTTCCCAAATGGGAAAGGAAGCGACGCGCATTTTGGAGGAGCCTGCAGCCCCGACAAGAAGTGAGCGGATCGGAGCGGCGCTTATTAAAACGTACTGCGCGGGAAAGAGTCGAGGACGCGCGCGGCACGGCGAGAAATATGAGAAGCCGCCGCAGCGGCGGGAATTAAATAAAACGAGGACGAAATGCAGGTTCAGAGCGCCGTTGGAGAACGAAGCGGACAAGTGGGGGGAGACAGGGACGGAGAGGCCACGGCCTCCCTTCCACCCAGAGCGCGTTTATTTGTCCTGATCGAGGCGGAAGGAGTGCGCAACTAAGCAGACAATCATCCGCTAAAACCAGCATAACTATCGCCGCCATCATCATCATTAACAGCATCATGAGCTGAGGTATGTCCACTGAAGGACAAAAATCTCTTCTTATTGGAAATAGCCAAAGTACATAGTGATGATGATGATATATTTTCATGGTGCAAGGGCCCAAGCTTGGCCAAAGAGCGCCATGGCACAGGGTGTTTTCGTCTACACAAGGTGGTGTAAAAGTCCCGTTTCCCAAGCATTTAAACCCATATAAGACGAGTACGAGGCCAGGTTAAGGGTTTTACCCATTTATCATCGGTGGATACCCGGCGACACTGCGATCGAACCCTGCAGCTCCCGCAGGCGAAGCCGATGCTCAAACCACTAGGCGGCCATTGCTGCAGTCGAAAAGACATAGTCAAAGTCGTAGTCAAGTCCCATAGACAAGCGGCACATGCTACAAAAAAAAAAACCCGTCTTTCCGAAATCCATTTTTTTTTCCTTCAGAATCACATCCCATATGCTTACAATTTGTAATCGGTCACCTTTGAACTACGTGCCAAAACAGTGCACTATCATAGGACATCTCTCTCCTGCTGAATTTTACTAAGAGTTCAAGAAAAACTAAACACAAACAAAAAATGAAAGTGCACTGCTCATGCGGACGTAACAGTGAAGATGTCGCGGAAACATCAAATCACTCCGATTTGGTTTCACGAACTCATCTTCCAGGTGGTTCCATTTCAATACCCATCCAAAACAGCACCCTAGTTAGCGTGCTTGAGATTAACTTCGAAGGCGCTGGATTATTATAGCTTTTCATTTGCGATTCTTGGCAGCAGCAATACCGTTTCCGCGGTTCAGTGTTTCCTCAAGTTATTCGCCACAAATAAGCAAAAAAAAAGAGGCCTATTTCATGCTGCGCCCAGACTTCAACACTGCAAGAATGCAAGCGTACTGCGTCATGTTTTAATGCTGTGCACAGATACCTTTGTCAGTTGGACAAGCTTTTGTAATCCTTTATTTTTTGCGCTTGCCTTTCATCTTGCCTCCGAGGACGGCAACTAAGTGATCAACGTCAACTTCAAGCGACGCCTCGTGCACAGGTAAATACAGGGTCTTCCGTTTTTATGTGCCGGAATTAAAAAATTTCCTGTGCGCAAAATTCTCGCCTAATAGAGAGCAAACAGCGCTCACAACGTAGAATATTATTGCCTAAGTTGTTCGAGATCTGAATAAACATCGGTATTTGCCTGTATTTGGTGGAATTGGTGAGAAACTGTTTTCGGCTACGAGTACAGTTCTTGCAGACTCGAGCCAAGCAGCCGAGCTCACAGGCTGCGCCATCTGCTGGACAGCGAGGCAAACGACGTCTCGGCTCGGTGGATGCGAAAAGCGCGCTCTCTTCGAAGATGGGGTTCGTCTGCCCGCCGGAATTAAGATCACAAGTAACATCACTGCTTCTGCTACTAAATACCGCAATGAAAATGTGATACCAACAGCACACAATAATAACTGATAAGCCGTCGCTTGTGAGTTGCATGCTCATCTGGCAGATGGCACAGTCTGTGAGACCGGCTGCTTGGCTCGCGTCTGCAAAAACTGTACTCGTAGCCGAAAGCAGTTTCTCGCCACTTCTACCAAATACAGGCAAGTACCGATGTTCATTTAGACCTCAAACAACTTAGGCAATAATATTCTACCTTGTGAGCGCTGTTCGCTCTCAATGAAACGAGTATTTTGCACAGAGGAATTTTTTTATAAATCCGGCGCATAAAAACGGAAGTCCCTGTATTTCTCCGCCGCCCAGGGTGCGAGGCCCTTGTGGTGGTGTGGCTGCATTCCGTGCTAGAGACGCCACTGCAGAAGATTCACTTCTTTCCCGGCTGCTCCTTGCTAAGTCGATCGCGCTGTCGATTCGCTGCGTTTGTGTCGCGGCTAGATATTTAGTTTCTGAACGCCGCCTTCTTGCCATAAAGGCGTTGTTTATTCCAGGAGTCCACGGCGCCCTCGCTCTCACCTCGCCATGGAGGCAGCCGTCATGTCTTCACCAGGCGCGCGCCATTTCTGGCCAGCCTAGCCTCCGCCATCGCTTCGGCGCGACGCGCGTCTTTAACCTCCTCTCCTTTCAAGAGTCCCTTATATCTGCATTTGGCCACTATATCGGCCTATTTGGTGCGAGTTGTTGTTGTTGTCCCAAAAGCGATGGCACATACCCACTGTGGGGGATTGGCCACGGTTGTTTAGGTTACGTCATTATATTCAGCATGTCAGATACAGGCGCGCTGGCAACGTCGAGAGGCAGGGGAGAGGCTGAGAGACAGACAAAAGAGCGACATTTGCGAGAAAATATGGTTTAAAGTTGTTGTTTTTTTCACTTACGCCACCTGTCTCGCATGGAACGGCTTTGCCGCTAGATTACATTGCGGTGGCTGCATCTAGATTTAACGAAAAAAAAATTATTGGATTTCGAGTCACCCGCATGCGGACCCAAACCGCAGAAATTCGGAGATTATAATAAAAAAAATAGCAGCGCGGCTAAGTCAAGTTGCACTGAAACATCCAATAGTCTCCTTCACTAGGACGGGTTTTGAGCTCAGAATTAAAGATGAGGCCAGTGGCGCCATCCAGGGAGGACGCCGATAAGGATGCAAATTGAGTGGTTCCAGATCATATATACTGCAGGTGTATCCGTAGCGTTGCATCAGAGCAAGCACCTCATGCCGCTGTGCGCGCTCAACCTAGCCTCATCTTACCGCAGAACCCACAGCCACATACGCAGGTGATAAAGCAGGAATACAGCTTAGCACGCGGAAAAACAAGCTGGAACCTGGAAGACAGCCCCATCTCCGCTTCCCCTGATCTTGCGAGTTGATGTATGGATTCTCACTCCAGTGGAAAGCGCCGGCAAGGAAAAAATAATAAGCAAAACCCAATTCCGGACGTCGCCAAAGAAGCTTATCTCCCAACTAGACACACACGCGCGCAAGCACGCAGAGCAGGCGACATCCTACGCGATATTCAGAGAGAATACTTCAAAGAAACGTTGCCAGAAATGCTGTTTGGGAGGTTTATTCAGCGATACTGCATGCATAATAAAGCGGGAGCGGTAATGGCGGCTCCCGCTCCGACGAAGCGCCAGAAAGAATACGTCTGGGCCGTCTGCAAAAAAAAACTTCGAACTTCTGTTGCTTCCAGTTTCTGTGTTTACATTATTTCGCTTCTGTTTCGCGCGAAGCACTAAACAAAAAAAGCCCGGAAAGGTTGTCTTTGCGCAAACAGTGTAGATAACGATATGTGTGCAGCTTTTTTCGGGTCCTGATTCTGCACCTCGTAGCGGAAAGATCGAGAAAAACAGCAGCGCAAAATCAGGTCAAGCAGCGTTATTTCCGACCTATAACGTTGACTATAAGGCGTACGTCGTGTTCTTTGTAAAGGCTTCTTTGTAAAGACGACCCGTTTTATCGACGTCACTAAGCTTTTGAGCGCATTATGCGGTAAACGCACATCGTTAGGTTTGGAGGCCGGGGCGACCGCCAATAGAAGCACGCAACTTAGAGGCCCGAAAAGCTTGTTTTGCTTTTCTTCTTCTTTCACTCGTGCGCCTTTCGCAGTTGTTTTTTTTTTTTGCTTCGGAATTTCTTTTTTTGCCTTCTAAAAAAAAATACAAACTCCTCCGCGCGATATTAAAATGCGGTAATAAGACGTTTTACATTCAGCCACCCATGCAGAACAAATGACAACTTTTAGGTCTCTTTTTGCTTAGAGTAAAGCTTTTAAGAAGCTTAAAGCTAATGAACGTTTTTTTTTTAAGATCGAGACCATGCATCCTTATACGAACGGTGAAGCGAACGCAGGCTCAAGTTTATCCAGGAGCGGCGTATAGCTGGTCATGTTTTATCCTGAAAACGACGTGAAATAGACTCAGGTCCTGGACAACGTCGTGTGAAGTGAATGAAGAAAACAGAACCAGTTTACCATTCTTTTTTTAACGTAAATATCAAACTGAACCAAGCAGAAGCGTACTTAGCCTAACAAGCCTTCGCGTATACGGTTTCAGTAACTACAGTGACTGAATTGCCGACTTGACGTACGCGAATACGAGAAGCATGAAAGGTGGTAGAAAAGAAATCGTAGCCTGCGCTGGGAGTCCACCGGGATTAGAGTTGTACGGCTTCGGTTGGCCCGGATCCGAGGATTTCAAACAAATTTCTAAAAGCCAGCGAAATTTCAGCAAGCTACACAAGTAGAGTACTAAAAGAGGAGTTTCGTCTATTTATGCGACAAAGCGAGAAACATCTGTGAAAGTTTTTGCCTTTGTTAAAAACCGACTGGAAATCTGGCGTCGGGCAGGACTCCTGACGAGGCAAGCAATTAGGGAACAATTAGCTCTCGTTGCTCTTTCCAGCTGATGAAGCACAAAAGCGAAAGACAAAAAAAAAGGAAAATCCTCGAGCGCGCAATTAGGTCCAACGAAATAAAGCTGCGAACAACTTCGAGCGTTATCAATCGAATACACGCAGACACGCAGTTGAGCAGCAGTATACTCGACGCATCAGTCTTCATCGCGACTAACGTGTGCCCATTCCAGCTGCGGCCGGCCCCTGACTTCGAAGGGCGCCCCACCGAGCCCGCTATGCCGGACTAGTCACATCACGCTCACAAAGTTCAAGAAGACTGTTTAGTATACATGCATGTGCCAGTAAAAGTCACCTCCACACAGTTACATCGCTCAGTGCAGACGAGTGCGCCCGCGGCTGTACATTTTGAGCCAAGAGTAATAGCTGTCTTGCTGCACTGAACTGTTACAATATCTAGCGTCAGAGCTACGTTCGATGGTAATGCAAGTCGAAGTTTACTTTTGAATCAAACTTTGACAGGCAGAAGGATTCAGTACTTTCTTACACAGCGAAACGGTCATCCTATACAGTCAATCGACGTGTCAGATATTGTGAACTAAGCTCAGCATAGAGGGCGCGTTTATCACAACATCAAACTGTTAGATGCTACGAAGTTAAAAAAAAAATTGGTATGGTTACCTTGAAAATTCCTCGAAATTCAAGGACTCGAATGTATACAGCTTCTAGGTAATGTATTACAAGTATTGTTACGCTAGCAGTAAAAAAGGGTGACAAAATCGCCGATTAAAGCCGCTATATTGTTCAGGCTTCTTCTCAACGCGTCAGACAAACGCGGAGAAGCCCACAATCACTTCACTGTTGTCGAGATTTCAGATTGGACATAACTCTAGCGCGTAAAAAGACAACCACATAGAGAACAAAACACTCAAGACACTGACAAGCGTTGTTTGGAGTGTTTTTTCCTATGTGGTTGCCTTTTTTCGCGCTGCAGTTATATTCAAGTTAAGGAACCAACTTGCCCAAAAGCTCGTTTTACTAAAGAGATTTCAGATATGCGCTGCCTTCGCCCACATCTTGCCATGCGTCGTCCGATGACTCCAAACAACTTCATGGGTTTTGCCTTCAGTGGCATTGATTTTGTTCCTTCAAGCAATCGTGTCTTGGTTGGAAACGTAGCGTCGCCGTATATGACGTCATCACTGCGACCCCTGCCAGTGCCTTTGTCCGGCTAAATGCGCTGCGGAGAAGCCTAATCTCCATTGCGACTTTATTCGGCGATTACGTCGCCATTTCAAATCCCTGCACTATAAGACTTCTCATGCTTTGCCTGCGAGTTTCAGGCAGTCGATCCACTTAAGCTGGTCGAAGATTGAAACCTCTTCGTTGCCCTTTAAGGCACATGACCCGAAATGAAGCAGTCGCTGAATGAAAGCGCCAGCATATGCCTGACTCTTGTGCAATAACTGAACAAGTTTCGCAAATAATGCCTGACTGGACAGTCAAACGGTGCCATACTGATCAAACTGCAGAGCTGCTTACACAATAAAACAACAAAACAAACGCGTTTTCAGATAAAAGGAAAAAAAACATTTTATCAAAGAGAAAAGACACCATAATTATTTTCACAGAACCACTGCGACTATAAATGAACAGAATAATTTCATTATCTAATTGAAAGCGACCGTTTATCTCATGATTCCGACTGGCTAGGAACACTTTTCCTCAGGTCATTGTCTTCTATGCAGTTGCAATACCCCGTCAAACAAAGAAAAGTACTCGACTCAACAGTGACAACTTGGTGCTTATTAGAGTATGAAAAAAAAAAGCTCGATAGAAGATCCTGAGACGCACTACAAGAAACTGCTTCTCTTTAAACGCCCATGATTGTCGTGCTCTTATCAAGTCGCGGACTATAGCTACGACATTGAGAACATCGAAAACAATACAAATTTAAGCTCAGGCTTGATTCGCCACAACTTTGTATCAGGTATGCGCGAATTACATCCCCAAGAAAACAGTTCATTATTTCAAGCTACAAGTGAGCACAAAGTGCTGATGAGAAAAGCAGGCTAAAAGAAGAGACAGAAAGGGGAACGACTCCAACATAATGCATGAAAAAAAAAAGCCCGGCAAATTACCACACGCTTTTGAATTTTCCGCTCCACAGTGTCGCTCATGAGTTAACACGCACACATCGCACAATCGCAGACAATCACAACCTTTATTTTCTTCCAACTCCAAGGTTGAGGGGGCACCCAGCGAAAAAGCAGTCGCAGACTACTTGAGAGTGCCGGGAACCCACACATACATTAGCAGACGACAGTTCGACAGAAGGCTTTGCACACAAAACCAAGTACTGGCATAAAATGGCAATGAACTCTTCAAGGTATCAGTCTGACAGGAAAAAAAAAACAATTTAACAATATAACTGAGAAGCAGCACCAAAATAAAAAAAAGAGCTTGGAGGACACAAGCCCTTCCCGCAGATGCAAATTCGTTTCCACCGGGCCGCATGTCGCGCGCTAACAATGACACGCTACACGTATGCGCTCATTGCGCCCCTAGCGGAAGCTCGGAAATTGAGACGAGCGGCGAACACCGCGCACTCATTATTACGTCCTCCTCTGTTTTCTCCCTTTTTTCTTTGTGCATTCGCGGTACTGATCCACTCGTTTTAAGCGCAGCGCGAGATATCGCTCTCTCGCGTGAGGTATGCAAAGGTGGAGGTGGGCGTGTGGAAGAAGGAGGGGGGTGCAACCGCAAGAACACAAAGTGGATGCGAGGAGAAATAACGCCCGCGGGGTACGACGCGACAGCGATGGGAGCACGGCCGATGACGTCGCCGCAGTGAGGAGGTCGCTGTCCTATTAGGGCTCCCCGCGCGTGCCTAAACCGCCTCGGGCGAGCACCTACCTGATAGCTTCCGCCTACAAATGCGTTTTTGCCGCGAAGCATCAATAGCAGCACACCCCGCGGCGGCATTTTCGGCAGCGCTACGTATTACCTGTTCGCGAAGCTCACATTACTGAGCCTCGCACGCATCGGCGCTGCCACCCTGGGCTAGTTGTGTACACCTAGCGCGGAAGCTTGGGTGAACACCCTTACCCGTTTCTTTGTTCCTTGATTCTACCCACCGCAAGGCCTGCTTCTTGTTCGTCACTTAATTCTTATCGCCCTCACCGGGAATACCCAGCAAGGTATATTACCGGCCTAAGTATCCAATTTCCTGCTGCTGGTTAACGCTAAGGTCCAAGTGTAATCAGTGGGAGATAGTTGCAGTGAAAGGTGGAAGCGCTACTCTTAGCAGTAAACTGCTCTGTACTACAAGCACTTTGTGGTCCCTAGGCTTAGTAGTACTTGTAGATATAGCTAAGCAATGTAATCTGATTATTGCGAGAGAGAGAGAGAGAGAGAACATCGTATTAGGGCATCAAAGAAGCTATTGTTTTCCGTCCGGGGATCTTTACCGCACCGCGCGATAAATTCGTAGGTAGGTCGCTTCACAACCTCGTAGCCAATCGCATAAGTAACGGTTAAACAAAGCCTAAAAAGGTTTTTATTTATTTTGTTTGTGAGGCGAGAGTGTTGCGGAACTAAAGAAAGAGCTCCTAAGGCATCGCACTTTCGCGCAGTAGTTGAAGCGCTTTGCCCTGTGCAGGAACTGTACGACGATCAGACGTACTACGGATTCCCCTACGATGCACGGTACTGCTGCCAAGCGAATACATAGCCCCCCCCCCCCCCCCCCCCCGACCTTCCTCTCCTGACTTTCTTTCTTCCCCTTCGGCGGTCTTCGTTTTAATGAGATTGTTGGAAGTCGCAATTTCGTTGTAGAACACCCTCGCGTGTAACGCGGCTTTCCGCTTTTTCTTTCTTTTTTCTTTTTTCTAACGTTGGGAAGCAGTCATATGCTCCTCCTATAGTTGTGTTTGCCGCTCGTTGAACACAACGATTGAGAACGCCGAAGAACGGCAAACCCAGCGCACGAAGAAGCAAAATTTAGAAAATTGCTTTCTCATGCGAGGTCCAATCGAGAGCGGGGCAAAAAAAAACATAAAAAGAGAATGAATGTAAAACGCGGAAGCCACGGAGCGGCGCCCAATTGAATTGCGGAGCGCAGCGTCATTTTTTATTGATGTAAGCTAGGCCTTATAGAGTGCGCGCGTGCGCCGCACACTGTAATCGGAACGAAGTTTAGGCTATTTAGTCTGGAACTGGAGACTTTCCCCTCGAGGCCTCCACTTACATGCGAGGTATAAAAAAATGGCTGGGGTTCAACGTGGCTTGAACTATAGTTATGCGAGCGAAAGCTCTGTTAAGCTTGGTTTCCACTGTCTCAAATCAAATGTCAAAGTCAACCGTCAAGCTCAAAGGTCAAGGTCAGGTACCCAATGGTCATTGTCATATGATCACGTGGTCATACTACCATAGCTTGGGCCATACCACCACGCAGTTAAGTTCGGTTTGAGAGAGAGAGGAGGAGAGGTCTGACCGGTTGTTAGCCTAGCATACTACTCCAAAAGTTCAGTTTGACCTTGTGAGGCACTGAAGGTCATTGTCGATGTGGTGCCCACTGTCTCAAATCAAATGTCAAAGTCAACGGTAAAGGTCAAAGTCAAGTACCCAGCGGTCAGTCATATGATCACATGGTCATAATACCATAGCTTGGGCCATACCTCCACGCAGTTAAGTTCGGTTTGAGAGAGAGATAGAGAGAGAGGGCGACTTTAATGAATACAGGAGAGTTTCAGTTTGACGTTGTGAGGCACTGAAGGTCATTGTCGACGTGGCGCCCACTGTCTCAAATCAAATGTCAAAGTCAACGGTCAAGGTCAAATGTCAAAGTCAGGTACCCAATGGTCATAGTGATATGATCACGTGGTCACACCACCATTGCTTGGGCCATACCACCACGCAGTGAAGTTCGGTTTGACCTTGTGAGACATTGAAGGTCATTGTCTCATCCACATCGAAATCGGAAGTTGTACCCCGAGGGATAGAGCTCTCGCTATAAAACAAAACTGACGCTAAAACAAGAAGAATAATCCGCGAAAAGCACTAGACTATATATGTTGCTGAAGTGCGTGGTAGACTTTTGTAAGAGCGGACTCGCACTTACTAACAATGCAGCTGTCATCGGCTGCGTATGTTATCCACCGTGAAGCCCGTACGGTCGATAAGGGCTGGCCGCATCTGCACTGCGTTAACCTAAGCTCGTAGCGCCATTTCGGCCGAAAATAGAAACGCTCAATTATACTGTCTAGCAAGTTCCACTTACCGGTTTTATTTACACCCCCCAAAACAGAGGACGAAGATCAAGTAATGAATAATAAAAAAAGCATCGTACTAAGTTAAACTCAACGATATGATAACCTTTCTTGGGGCAAACATGTTGACATGTTAACACGTTAACGCGTTAACATGTCTCAATATTCCTTGCTTTTCGACGCTTTATGTACATGGTGACCGAACAGCGCGTATTCACTAAGCCTATTGGTCGTCAAAATCCAGACAAAATATTTAAACCTGCCACGTTCTAACTTTGGGATTTTGAGGCGCGGACTACTTGCGGCAAAGCGAATGCTTCGTGCACACTTAATTCGCCGCGTGCACATGGGGCACAGTGCGCGGGCAACGATGAAATACTGGCCCAGCCAGCGGCCTTCGCTTCTATGTGTGGCGGCTTTTTTTCCCGGTCCCATCCCGCTTAAGGGTGCTGCGCTATTTCACTATATGGGTTAGCGGTCACCGTCATCCAAAAAACCGGAACCGTGTTTGAGTTCTACGCACGCGCAATGCCGATCCGCTATTCAGATATGTATGTATGTATGTATATATATATATATATATATATATATATATATATATATATATATATATATATATATATATATATATATATATATATATATATGACGGTGACCGCTAACCCATATAGTGAAATAGCGCAGCACCCTTGGGGTGGGACCGGGTAAAAAGGCGCCATCCGTAGAGGCGGAGGCCGCTCGCTGGGCCAGTGCGTGTGATATATATATATATATATATATATATATATATATATATATATATATATATATATAATATATATATATATATATATATATATATATATTCTGGGGGGGGGGGTCTTTTCGGCAACTCTTTTTTCTGCCTTGCGACGGTCGTCGGCTGGTTACCGTACTCGAAGCAGCCCCGCAAAGAGCACAAGAAATAGCGCTGCGAATGCCCACCTCGCAATAAAGATTCAGGACTGCTCCAATTAGTGCATCGCAACCCCGACTACGTTAGTTATCATCGTACGTAGACCCCCCGTCCCTCAACTCCATCCTTCCACAGAAAGCGGCGTCCTCTCGTATTTTTTTTTATAGGTCGTATACCCCTCAGTTGCATATACCACGAAAGGAGCACGCAAAATAGCACACATCGTGTCAGTGGTTACCTAAATGAGATCAACCACTGCGCATGCGCCCAGGCTAAACATCTGGCGGGAGAGGAATGCCCCCTAGAAGAATCTTCTCTTCAGGCGATCTTGTCCGTCTGTCTGATTGTTTGTACCTTCCTATGCAATGAGTCTTGGAGTCCGTTAATCAGTTGCAATGGTACTGGCGTGGCGTTGGAATTACAATGCGGTTCGTGCGCAATCGTCTTTCGGGTAGTGACGTGAGAAGCGCAAAAGAGTTCACAGTGGCGCGTGCAGGTGCGAAGCGGTTGGCGAAGAAGGGGAGGTACTGAACCTGAGGTACGTAATACCTAAGGTACCCTACAGGCAATGCATGGAATATATATAGTAGAAAACAGAGGGTTCTGTACATAACTGAGCCAGTATGGACAAACAAGGGGCGTGAAACAGGCTGAAATTTCGAAGTAAACGTAGACAGGAAAAGAAAATATTGCAAAAGCCTCACTTCCATCTCTCGCGGTTGACACCGCAAAGTAAAGAAGAAACGACAACAACAAAGGAATAACGGCCAGCCATAGGTAATCTTTATTAAATTATCCTGGGATAGTGAGTCAGCCCCTCATCTCACCCCATTACTTCCTTCAATTTCCTTTACTATATAGAGATAACAAGTACATGCTAAAAAAAAAGAGGTGCCGCATCTAGGGGTGTCTCAGTTAAGTTGCACCTCTGAATTCAAGAGAGGACGATTTCAAAAAAAGCATGGTGCTTAAATTAGAGCTGACGAGGCATATTGAGCTATAATCTGATGACTAAGGAAAACCTAAACGTAGTGTAAGCATATACTAACGAGATTCAGAAATTAAGCGCGCCATCTCCCCCACCAAACATCCTGTCTCTCTCTTACGTGCTATTTTCTTGGGTCTAGCCTCTGACCTCCTCTTTAGCGCTAGCGCCAAGTAATGAAAAATTTGCTGAGTCCAGTAGTGAAAGCCGATTCAGCGGAAGTCTTCACAGTGAAGAATTTTACAAATCAGCACTTCAGTAATGCGTATAGTGATAAGGCCGTCGTCGCTGAAAGAGCTGCAACTTTATTCACACAAAGCTAAATAAGACTGCCTCGCAAAATGCGAGTACCACTCTTACAGCACGATAATCATGTGACACCAAGTATACCCCGCGTTGAGTGAAACAGAGTATCACCCCTGCAATACTTCTACTCCACAAAAAGGAATGAAGAAGTTTGTTTAATAACAAGCATCTTTCTTTAAGTGTTACCTTTGGTTTATAGTTACTTAATTTTTTTAAATTAACGTTTCAAATACCGATACCTATTGCTGCTTTTATTTACCGCTCGCTGGCAAGACACGCTTGAAAAGTTCGTAAGCATCCGGCGAATGTGCTACTAAAGAACGGACATTTCGAACTGAAATCCCAAGAGGGCATGACGGAGGAGAACACGATGAAGGGAATGAGTGGAAGAAGAACGGGGCAAACTGAAAACGTAGAAAGGATTAAAGAGGTAAAACAAACATATACACAAAGAAAAGAGCCATAAAAAAAGACAGAGGAAATGACACAGCAGCCTCCGCCCTGCGTATAACCGGACGAGGCGGTAGACAAGCGCACAGTGTAATCCTCGCTACGAATGTTTAGAGCACGCTTGCCCCATAAGCGAACGTACAGTGGACATCAAAGCATACGCGTCTACTATATCAATTCCTCTTTCTTTTTACTCCCTTTATTCTTCCTGCTATCTCCCATACGTGAAGGACTTTGCCTCTGAAGCCTTTTGAAACACTCTGAAACCTCTGCCTGGGCTTGCTGTCTAACCGAGTGCCCAAGTGCTTCCCTCGGCACACTCAAGAAGAAACGTCTCCTCTCGTACGCTTTTTCAACTGACACCTTTTTGCTCTCAACTCTAACTCAAAGTATTTCACAGCGACTTCTTCCTTTCAAACTGTACAAAAAAAATCCCTCCTCTTTCCTTCTCTTTTTCACCCGCATTCCCAAACTCCCGGCCAGACCCTCCCGTCTCTTCATCCGGCCGCCTCTCACTTTTACACAGTGGCTTCTATCCCTAATTTTGCTTTGGCTGTAGCGAAAGCCGGCGTCTCCCAGTCTCGCCGTCGGCTAAGCTGTTTACTCGGCAGGAAAGACAAGGACCGGATTATCGGGCGGATGAAACGGATTACCTCCGCTGCCGGGATGAAGCAAATCTGCTTGTTACGGCGCCCCGCGGCCCGAGCTTTTTCTGCTTCAAAAGAGAGAAGACGCACCGACTGTACAAAAGCCAGGACACAGACGCTGAAAAAACACACAGAACACAGAGGTTGGAAGAGGAGCGGATATGTTGCTTCGGCAATTTGTTCTTCCCTCATTTTCGTCCACGCTTCCGGGCTGTTCGGTTTACGGCCGCGAACCGCTATTCTTCTCAACCTCCCGAAGCTGTTTGGTTCGAGTGCCCCGAATTTTAATTTTTTTTTCGTTTTTCGGGATCCGCAATCGTGCTGGCCTGTATCGCGAAACAATGAATTCGCATCAGCCACCGCACGAAGCTTCCCGTGGCGATACAACGAAAGAATGAATGTTTCCAGGATTCCGCAACTGAAAAACGAATGATGCGATCACGAACAAGAACGAAGCGATGCGAAAGCTCTCATCATTCTGAGCGAGTGAACCGAAGCGCCTCGAAAGATAAAGAAGGAAGAACGAAAAACGAAACAAAGCAGCAAAAAGAAAAAAAGGTATGAAGAGCCGCTCAACGAATTCCGATTAATAAAGGCTTCTCCCCGAAGCTAGATACGAATTCCATGAATGCGAAGCGCTCACAGCAATCTCTTTTCTGGCGTCAATAATAAATGCGACTGGTGGGGCTTTAGTGGAAAGGGTGGAGAGGATGAACGGGAGAGAGGGGTGAGGAGGAAGAGGGCGAGCCCGCGGCGTGTACGTATACCAGCTATATCTACGTAGTCGCGTTGATATCGCGACGTCGCGAAGCGGATTTTTGTTGTTCAATTTTTTTTTTGCGGGCGCTTTCCCGCTGCCGTTGACGCCAATTTATTCGCGGCGCCAGGCACTCGACGAGCTGCGCTGACAGCAAAATCGTGGCTCTGAACGTCGATTTCACTAGCATGCAGCGTCACTGAAGAATACAGAAGTGAAGCAAAAAAAAGTGAAAACTGAAATAGCTGAAGCAAGCAAACCAGAGAAATGGCGCTACAAGCCAAGTCGCTGAACATTCTATACTTGGTCAGTGAACGATTGGAACGTCGGATAAACTTTAGGCCGGCAGGGACATGATAGAGGTGAATAAATTAATGAACTACGGGATGAGCGGACGTGGCTTCCAATGTGATTCTCAAAATAATGAAAGTGGCCTTCGTTCCTTTTTTTTTTTGGTAGAGCTGTTTTAAAGCCATCAATTTCTAGATAAAAAGAAAGTGGCGAGGGGGGAAGTGAGGGAATGTAAAAATTAGCGTGCGTGACGACAAGAGCTCAGTACGTAAAGAACAGCGACCACGAAAATAATTTAAACATGAAGAAATATATCTGCTTTGCTAATAGTTTTCCAATAAGTGTTCACTTCGTTCGACTCGTGTAAGCGTCGCCACCACCACCCAAGTTTCGTAAAATTGCGCGAAACTGGAAGATAATTTGGAATTTGCCTTAGTGCCTGCGGTCGTCCCATCTTTAATAGGACCCTGACCAAATAGTTGTTTAATTTACTCTCTCTTTGTTCTGCCTTGCCGGTCTAAAATATAGAGACTCTCCAGCGTTCCATTCGTTAAGCGATGGAATCTGCAGTAGCCAGACTTTACGCCATGCCCCAGGCTTTTAATTCCTATCCTTTTTATTCCTCTTTTATCTGTATTCCTCCTTGCCCGGATTTTATCCTTATCTACCGCATGGTCCCAGCTTGTATCTTCTCTCCTGTCGTCTACTTGTTCTTCTGCGAGATAGATCAGGCGTCATCTGTTCACAATGAGGGAGTTACAGAGTGCACACAGCTATTGCTCTTCCTTGTATGTATATATATCGTAAATTCACTACTGTTACAACTTCTTTCTCGAAGTTCTTTATAGCGCCACAAAAAACAAGGACACAGGAAGAAGTACACAGGACGGGCGCTGACTCCAACTGTCTACAAAAAACAAGGACACAGGAAGAAGTACACTGGACGGGCGCTGACTCCAACTGTTGGAGTCAGCGCCCGTACTGTGTACTTCTTCCTGTGTCCTTGTTTTTTGTGGCGCTATAAAGAACTTCGAGAAACTATGCTTCACCAACTAGCCCCACAACGTGTTTTGTTAAGTACAACTTCTTTCATCGCTTGCCATTGGCCGCTGAAATTTTTAACGCTACCGCTTCAAACACCCCGCACACAAGAATAGGCAGTGCGTCATGTGCATGACAGCGACAGTAGATGTGTCAGAGCGGCCGCCAGCACTGGAGGGGACGCTCGGTGTGGAACAAAAGACTAGAGGACGTAAATGGAGCAGGCAGGGCACGCCTGGCGACACTTCTTGCGCAACAGGCCGTTAACTAGAGCGCTCGGCACAATTGGAGCGCGCTGAACACTTCGGCTAACTATCTGTAAAATACTCAGCTGGTGAAACAGTGCACAGCCGGGAGAAGAGATTAAGTAGGATGAATGTCATCAACTTAAATCAACTGCAGCATTCGTGTTTTTGTTTCATGACTCCTGGCCTATCGCCTATATACTAGGCATGTAGGACAACCAGCTTTCCGTTGGCTAAAACAAGCGACGACAATTACGTTTTGTCAGCCGGGTTTGCGAACGTCAACCTAGTTAAACTAGTTTGTAGTTTAGATTTAGTTTATGAGGAGTTTAACGATCCCAAAGCGACTCAGGCTAATAGGGACGCCGTAGTGAAGGACTCCGGAATAATTTCAACCACCTGGGGTTCTTTAACGTGCACTGACATCGCACGTACACGGGCCTCTAGAATTTCGCCTCCATCAAAATTCGACCGCCGCGGCCAGGATCGAACCCGCGTCTTTCGGGTCAGCAGCCGAACACCATAACCACTGAGCCACCACGGCGGTCAACGCAGTTAAACTGACGATAGAATGTTGTTTTAAAAGTTGCAGTCTTAGGTCTGGCTAAAACAAAGCATAGTTGGTGTCGCCGTCAGAAGCGTCTGCTTTTGACGAGTGAAAAAACGGGGACGCAGTTATGAGCGCCTCGGGGACGATCCCTCTACATACATCTTCTGACGATGCGATCTTTCTGCGATGCAACGCTGTAAGCTCTTTTCGTGTCATCCGGGTTAATCGATCAAAATTTGGATCCATTGGGTGGACCCACAGCACGCATTGGGGCACATATTTCAAGGTGACCCAGTGAGTCGACATTGAAATAACATTTTCTCTAAATGTTTTCCTCTGTCTCCTTTGGCGACGAATGAGCAGGTGCTAGTTAGCGATTACGCGACTTTCCTGCCTTCTGGCGTCCTCTAGACCTACTAGGATTTGCGGTATTTTGAGCTGTAGCCTTTATAGTTTCACGCCTCGGTCACTTGTACTCCTCTGCATAAAGTGCTTCATAATCTGTGAAGCTGAAGCAGAGACTGGCGTCTACGATCGGTTTTGGTAAAGGGACACCGAGGAGAACTTTATACAATAGCATTTATTAGTAAAAGTCGATTCATATGGATCTTTCTGGAAAAGTAGCAAGAAAAGGCATTTATTGCCGAGAAAACTGCGTTGAGAATTTTCCCGCCACTCGATTCAAGCTCGTGACGTTTGCATCGAAAAAGGACTCCTTGATCACCGTTTTGAAGAGAATAGCGGTTAGCCTAGCCTCTGAGATCTGTTCGCATTCAGGAACGAGATTCATTTTCACTGCTACGCCGAACTCGAAAGAGCAAAACTGCGCGCTTTCCGCTCACACTTAGGAGTTTACTGCATGCTAATAAAATTTGCTCTTGTGTGCACAGCTTGGATCAGTACGTCGCTAATACACCGGAAGACCGGTGACCGCCAAGACTGCAGACTGCAAGGAAACGGAAACTAGACAGTAGTCGCAGCAACAAAGCCTTAACCTCCCGGGCTTAGGCCTCGGCTCAACAAGGTCGCCGACCCAGCGGTGCTGGCGCCGTTTGAGGTCAAGGCTCGAGAAAAGGCAGACGAGAGGGAGGGGGAGGAGGGGTTCTGTCCCTCGGAGAGGCCATCGAGAATGTCACACTGCATTCGAATAGACGATGAAGAGACCCTCGGCGCCAGGGACAGGCGGCAGGAGTGGGCGTCGAGCCAGCCGAAGCGAGGGTCGATGGCCACCGGAAGCCAACGGCCGACGAGCGCGCCAATAGGCACGAGGAAAACTACCGCTGCCATTCGAACATCAGCCGGCGGCATCCGGCGCTGTCAAAGACCTCTAGGCCACGGAGACTTCTTCTTTCCTCGGGACTCAAAGGATGTCTTCCGTTTGTGAAGCCAACGCACGAACCCAATGCACCACGAATCTATAAGCTCGCGAAAACTTTCTTAGACAGTCCATAGGCACCTATATGCTGTCTGTGGACAGTCTATAGGCAATTATCAATTTTGGACAACCTATAGGCAATAATGGGCAATCTGTGGAGAGCCTATGTGTACAAGGCTGTGAATAGGCTGCGGACAGTCCTTAGAAAGGGCCGCTTATAGACTAACTTTTTGTAAAGTGCCTGTTTGTCTGCGGTTTACGCAGGCTAAGCGGGTTACGAGCGAACGCGTATACACATTCCCAACTTTGTAGACTTGGGCTCAAATAAACGAACAAGCTTATTCTATCTGTGAGAGAGCTCAGTGGAGAGTGTGTGCCACATACGAGAAGAGTATCGGACACAGGTAGAACCACCTGTTTTGCTGAGTGCGCTTGATGAATTGGTTCGACTCCGAAGTTAAAAAATTCCAAAATTTTTACGCGGCGCTTCGACCAAGCAGGCTGACGTGCTTAATGATTGTGGTCTCAATAAATAGACAATTTAAAAAATCAATAGCTCCGGCCTCTGGTCACGGCGCCAGCTGCTTTGATCGCCCAGTTGCTCGATGTCGCATTTTATTTTTGTTTTCGCGATAACAAATGTGTTTGCATGGAATACTTCTTGGTGAAAACTTGCGACACTGAAATCTTTCGCGGGCATCTCGGGACGTTTATTAATTTGCAGGTTTGCTCCAGTACGCACAATGTGGGCAACAAATGTGGGAACAAGATTTGTAAACGCGGCCACCAGGACACCACTCCTTACAGCGGCTGTCAGCTGAAACACACAATGGCCACTCTAGAAACACACCGTGCACAAACTAAGCCAAAAAAATGAGTACGATGCGATTAACTGCATCATTTCGTTCTTGAGACGAATGGCTAGCACGTGGGAAACTAACTGTGGTTCTCTGGGTGAGTAATCAAAGGTATTTAAGAGACTAATTTCTACGACAATGATGTTAGACGCCAAAACACCAGCCCTTACACCTTTTTAGCCCTTTCTGGATTAGGGTGCAGGAGGTCGAGCGAAGTGCGAGCGCTGCAAGGTGCGTATGGTTTCTTGATTCAAAGCGTCAAGAAGCGTCGGTGTTGGTGCGGCAAGCACTCTTCTCGAATATCTACAAGAAGCAACTCTCTAGACAATGTCTCGCGATGTGACTATAGCTGCAAGCGCCAGGCGCAAAATTAATGGGTGGTTCCGGTGCACATTTGCACTCAGTTATGCCAAACTTTCAACAGACAGATCATGATCATTGTCTGACAATGACGCTGCGTCATGACCTCCGGTCGACCTTTGCCAAAATGACCTTACTCAGCACGAGGTCATGTTGACGAGAGCTTCATTGCTTTCTGCACATCACCTCCTGTTCACACATTGATCGAATTGAGGCTTGTGTTTTCCTAAAACAAAACTATTGTTTATGCGAAAACATCATGTCTCACATGAGGAACTAAATGTAAGCTCGCTAGAGAGACCTTCAGGTTTGTGGCTCTAAACAGAAATAGAAATAAATCGCATGAAGAAGCTACATGATCTGACAGCTGGTCTGCTCACCCCTTGCAGCAGGGTGTGCATTGTATTTTTACTCATGGTCCTTCCTCCAGACAAATTTATGCTCAACAAATAGCAACACGCATAAGTAGAGATCAGGAAAAAAATGCAATGAATACATCACGTTTCATCAGCTTATTTTTCGGTGAAAGGTGCGTTCAACACGAATATTGAGGACGCAAATAAAAAAAATGAATGGCGGTTTAGCATTGCTAAGCACGAAATATTGTGCGGACGGGCAGTTTTTTTTTTGCAGGCGGACACCACCGGCACGTACCTGAAAGCGCGATTGAGGTGTCCACTGACCCAGGGTGCCAGTTATGCGCGTCTTCTACTTTTTCATCGTCAATATTCCAATTTACTCAATGTAGCGTCGGCGGCCTGTTCTCCAGTGCCGCGTTCCCGCAGCAATGTTGTCAAAGTCAACGCGTACTGCTCATGTGCCTTTTTCTGCCATTGCGTTGTCCACGCCAACGCATGAAGCGCACATCTCTCTCTCACTACCGCCACATATATAGTTCAAAGCGCGAATATTATATTGATAGTAGTATTAGTTGATGAAGAAGGCGATGTGCAATGCACAGCGCGAGAGTGTGTTGTAGTTTCACACGAGGCGTAATCGTCTGCGGCGATAGCATAGTGCTCTCGTGTAGTGGCCAGCGAAGCTCATCGGTTCGCGCTGCCGCGGGCTCGAATCCGAGTCGCGGGCATTTATTTGATTTCTTTTAATTTATTTACTCCACTTTGCACAAACCGACAAACATCGCAATGTCTCGCTCAGGGTCTACCCATCGAAATAGTGCTTTTGCGCTAATAAACGCACTTACCAGTTAGCATAAGTCATTCGGCGAAACTGCCGACGGGCAGGCCGCAGCACTGTGTTTGTCTTTACAAGGTCCCCTAATGATTTTTAACCAACACCGAACAATTAAGACTAACTAACCAAGCTGCCTTCATAAAAGATGCTGTTCTAATAGCCAAAGGACTTTGAACGAAAGATACAACAAAAGCTGCAGAAAGAACGCAAATTTGCACCGTAACTCAATGGCATTTATCACGTATTCGCACACCGGCGGCCTTTAAAATTTCGGCAGTTCCAAAGCATGACCGTCACACAATAGCTAACGACAACAAGAACAACTCAAACACGCGGTCATCGCAGGATTACTATTACAAAACGATCAGTGGCATTATGCACCTGGCGCCTGGTATACGGCTTCCCCGGCCGGCAGTTTTTCCATCACGCAACCTTAAGGTCAAAGTATAACAAATGAAAGCACCGGAGCGCTCTAAGGCCACAAAGCCAGCCGCTGTTTATCCCGGCTTACGAACGCTGCGCGCACTTTATCAACATAATGGCTTTCTCCCGGGAACAACACACACGAAAAAAAAATGCGAGCGGCAGGAATGTTGGCCCCGCAGTGCCAATATGTACCCGAAAGGCAGTCGAGAGCCAACAATCGATAACTTTTTCGGCCCTCTCTTCCAGCGGCCAGTTTACCTTCCGTTGCGACAACAGATTGGCAGTGGGCAAATATTAATCTTACGTCCCCGGTAACAGATGCAGAAGAGATTGCGCTGGCTGAGCAGCTCGACGCGTTACAAACGAGTCTGAGGCCACTGTGAGTGGCTCAGCCGCCGAGCGCTCGAGTGCGGGGCTCGGGCATTGGTCAAGCATCCAAGTGCGATCTGGGTTCCCGGCGTTCTTTTTCGATATAACGCAAGACGAGAGTGAGAGAGATGAAAAAAACTAGGCCGATGATGACATAAAAACAAAACAAAAACAGAAGGACAAAAGAGTCAGAGAGATACAGATATTTAGAAACACATAAAGCAATATCTTATGTTTCTTTTTCTTCCGAAAAAAATTTGTTCTATTAACACCATTAAAAAAGAAAAAACTTTAGTTCACTTTGGGCCAGTTGTAGCCACAAAAACGCTAACTCAGCTAGGGAGACTTGAGCAACGCGTTTCGTTCCTTCCCGAGCATACAGGCATCTCGCCAGACGAAATCTGCCAGGTCAAAAAATAAATGCGCTCTGGTGAACTCTCAGTTCACACTAAAGAAGAAAAAAAAAGACTCTGGCTCACCTCTCGGTGGAAAAAAATATTACAGGCGCAAGCAGCCGCTTCTTGAGAGTACTTTCGTCGTCTATAGACTGCCACGCATCACGTGACACGCAATCAGTAAGGGTGCGCGTGTGGAGGTTCAAAAGTAAACGAGCCAGCCTGCATATCCACACGACGCCGCAGGAGACTTACAGGAGGCGAGACCGACGTGAAGAACGTTGACGACCTGCAGCGCAACCATGATGGCGTGAACCTGTGGTGGAGAAGAAAAAAGGGGCCCACATCAATTACAGCTGTGTCGGCGAAAACGCCCATACAGGAACCAAATGAGTGCCGAGATTCCCTGGCGCTAAACAAACTCGCAAAAAGCAGCCAACCAGCGTAATGCTTTTTCCTTTTTAATGCGCGACCATTAGATGGGACATGTCGCGGTAAACAGAGTGAAGCCCTAGGTGAAGCCTTAGGAGCGAAGCTCTGCCCACAAGAGCAGGTGGAAGTTAAATTAATGATTGGTCGCGAGAGGTTGACCGGGAAGGGCAGCCTGGGTCTCACAAGCACCACCTATGACAGCAGCTGCCATCGCAGGGCAGTGGCGCATCGCTTAACTGCTGCACCACTGCGCCACTGCACCAGGAGGGGTGTGAAGACTACAAGGGACCTATGAATGTAAACTTGACAATGACCGATGTCGCCGCGTTAGACGAAGACGAGAATTAAAAATTCAAGAACGAAAAATAAAAAATTGAAACAAATCGGTGCGTGGCCAATGAGCGAGATGGTAACGGCTACCGCTCACGCATTTCCATCGTGTCGCCCAAGCGAGCGCCATTGAGTTTTTTCTTTCTTGAACACAATTTATTACCTGTTTTATTTACACTGCACTGCGTTATTTGGTACGCAGTGCAATGTGCGGGTTGAGGGGTTAAGGGGGTACACTCGGTAGTTAGTTAGGTCTGGCCACGCTCGCAAGGGGAGCGTAGTTGTTAATGGCTAGGTAATTATTTTTTCCCCAAGAAGCCTCCGAGCCTCGCCTCGTAACCGAAACGGTCAGATCTGATCTGCTACTCCTGGCTATAATAAATAATTGGTTTTTGGGCAAAGGAAATGGCGCAGTATCTGTCTCATATATCGTTGGACACCTGAACCACGCCGTAAGGGAAGGGATAAGGGAGGGAGTGAAAGAAGAAAGGAGAAATAGGTGCCGTAGTGGAGGGCTCCAGAATAATTTCGACCACCTGGGGATCTGTAACGTGCACTGACATCGCACATCACACGGGCGCCTTAGCGTTTCGCCTCCATAAACACGCAGCCGCCGCGGTCGGGTTCGAAGGAAAAGGAAAGTGCTGACGGGAGCTACTTGGCATTGTGCTTGTTACCTGTCCAAAGAGGGAGGGTTAGTTGACAAACAAAGCATTTCTATGCTTCGCGTAAGAAAAGCCATTCTGGGATAAAGAATAGGGCGCTCGGCTACTGAGCCGGAGTTCCCGTGTTCGAACCCGATCGCGGCAACTGCGTTTTTATGGAGGAAAAACGCTAAGGCGCCCGTGTGCTGTGCGATGTCAGTGCACGTTAAAGATCCCCAGGTGGTCGAAATTATTCCGGAGCCCTCCACTACGGCACCTATTCTTCCTTTCTTCTTTCACTCCCTCCTTTATCCCTTCCCTTACGGCGCGTTTAAGGTGTACAACGATATATGAGACAGATACTGCGCCATTTCCTTTCCGCAAAAACCAATTATTACTATTATTAGAAAGAATTGCGCGAATATGGCGGATGAGGCACACAAAATGGGCGAGAACTTCCGAGAACTGAGCAAATATTCCAAAATAAAGTATGGGAATGCAAACGGCAAGGCGCCCGTATGCTGTGCGATGTCAGTGCACGTTAAAGATCCCCAGGTGGTCGAAATTATTCCGGAGCCCTCCACTACGGCGCCTCTCTCTTCCTTTCTTCTTTCACTCCCTCCTTTATCCCTTCCCTTACGGCGTGGTTCAGGTGTCCAACGATATATGAGACAGATACTGTGCCATTTCCTTTCCCCCAAAAAACAATTATTATTATTAAGTATGGGAATGCACGGCGAGCGATTTAGCGCATGAACGTGAAATACTAAGTTGTCATGCTAAGCGTGTGCAGTTAATGAATGGTGGGAAAAACAGCGATTAGTCTTCGAGTACAGCGCTAGAAAGGGACAGTTCAAGAACAATAGAAACTTAATAGCATAGATGTATACAGAACAAGTCAGATTATTAATGTACACGCGCAGTGGCAGGTGTGTGCCACCGCCTGACGTGTAGGTGTAGCGGATAATGCAACTCTAACAAGTTATAGCACGGCTGTATTGTCGTGCTAAAACATTGAATTGTTACCCTGATAGCTGCGAATCACCCTGCTGCTTATGAAGTAAAGTGTAAAAAAACGAGCTACAGGGCAGTGCTAGTAAGTCTCTGTTATTCTTAAACTGTCCCTTTTTAGCGCTGTACTGGAAGACTTATCACTGTTTTCCCCACCATTCATTAACTGCACACGATTAGCATGACAACTTACGTACGAAATAGCTCACAAGAGCGTGCTCACAGGCAATGCGTCACATGCAGAGCGAGTTTAACGAGAGTCGCGAGCGCGGCACGAAGGACAAACAAGGTTTTACAGTTTCATTCGAGCACCAACCAAGTTCGCGTGCTCAGCCGTCACCACCATTCATTTTTTCTGTTCGTGTGGCTCATTTTGTATGCTCCCAAAACAAGTTACACGAAGCTGTCGCGTGCGAAAAGCTAATTGCGGCTTTGATCTGCCTGTTATTTGTTGCTGCTTCCCTCTGTATTTAGGCATTTTTTTTTATTTTCGGCTTATCACGCAACAGTTTGTTTTCTGCAACACGATGCATCGGCAGTCCGCGAACCCAAGGCGTTATAAATTTCAAGACATGGACTTGGGTGCAAACATTTCTCCTCTCACAACTCCCCCCCCACAAAAAAGAGAAACAAAACACAAAAAGAACGCAACACACGCAAGGAATTTCACTCACAAGGTATCGGTAAATGGGGGAAGTGTCGTCTGTCACCACGTAGTCGAACGCTGCGAGCATACCGACCCACAGAATCTGTCATACAAAAAAACAAACAGGCTTTGAACAAGACGCTCGGAGGGCATTTCGAATACGACAGTTATGTGTTGGCAACGCAATTACATTAGCAGCTGTTGATGCCTTTACCGGAAGTGACATCAATTCCGGTCTGGTGACGTCACTTTCCTCCAGCCAATGGGAATTCCTCTGTATGGTGAGGTTACTTCCCACCAGTCAATGGGAATGCTTCCGACTAATGATGTTATTTTCCTTCAGCCAATGACAATGATCCGGTCTGATGACGTCACTCTCCTCCAGCCAATGGGAATACTTCCTACTGGTGACGTCATTTCCCTTCAGCCAATGACAATGATCCGGTCTGATGACATCACTTCCCTCGAGCCAATAATTGAATTTTATGACCGAAACTCATTTTTGTCCCACGGAATTTCTATTGCTCTCACATAAAACACTGCGAAAGTAAAGGAAACATGTGAATTCGAAGTCTTAGCGCTAAGTACTACGTCCAACTGCAGGCTGGCAGCCTACAAAACACACGGAGAAATAAAGCAGACCGGAGGCGATCAGTGCCTATTTTCACTCGTGTCCCAGCATGGAATTCAAATGGGCTGTGTACAAATTATGCAATACGAAGCGGTAGCTTTAAATTTAGTCGCTGTTGCTTTGCGCGTAGCCTCCGATTCCGCGTTCCTATGCGTCTTTTTTTTTTTGCCACTGAGAACTCCTCTCTGGTGTTTTCAGTGTGTTTCAAGACGGGCGCAGGCCCTCAGTGATTAGTTCGCAGACGTCATTTAGTCATCATTAATTACACTTGACGTCTCTGTGAAAGCACCCCAGAAATTCAGAACTGGTTCGGTTTTAATGCTTCTCGTAAAAACTAAGGTTAATCGCTCATTGTGCTAAATATGTGGAAGTGCGTACATAGCTCGAGAAACGCTTTGGAATTCCAGCTAGTATTGTTTTATTTTCAAATTTCACGTTACATTATATGGTAAATAAATGCACATTAATACGTTCGCTATGACGGAAAAATAAAAAGTAGAATACGGGGAACACTTTCGAATACGCGTCATCTTTTCATCTCGGCAATCGATAAGATTTTTGAAAACAAAAACTGAAGAGGCGTTCAAGCCTCATAACACAAGTCTGAGCGCAAGCTGTTGATAATGATGACGAATTTTCATGGCGAAAAGGCAGCTACTTCCAAAGGTATCTACGGCTACACAAGGTGGGGTCAAAGACTTATTTCCCAAGCATTTCTCCCTAGGAAAGGCGATAACCAGGCCAGGGGAAAGCTTGTATCCATTGTATCACCGGTGGGTACCCGGCGGCATCGGGGATCGAACCCCGCACCTCCCGCATGCGAGGCGGATGCTCGAAACGCTAGTCCACCACTGCGGTACGAGCGTACGCCGTTAAGGGGTTCATTTCGCGTAAGGAGGTTACAGGGGTGATTTATCAGCAAGGGGGATAATGGTCATGCGTAAGGGGCGCAAATGGTCACGCAACCGATCGGTTGCATTAACTCACGATGGACCCCATGAGCCACAGGTCACATGACCTATGAGTTCGTGCATCCGCTGGTCACGCGACGATGACGTCACTACGTGCGAACGACGCGATCCCCGTATACAACAAGCCTTGTAGAAGATAAAACCTTAAAACGAGCACCGTACGACAACCTGTAAAGATATCGGCACTTTGAGATCGGTTGTCATTAGTCTGAACATCCGCGCATCCAAGACACCTCCTGGCTGCCAGGCCGTACAGCACTCAATCCCAGAACGTTGCAAAAAAAACTTTTTTTTTACAATCGCTACGTGCAACGGGCCTATAGACGTCCGTCACCGCTGAATTTTTGCCGAGTGTGGGAACGTAAAGCGATTATTGGGCCTTGAAATGTTTAGTTGGCCAACAGCACCGAGAGACTCGATATACACGCGTGTCAGGAAAAGTGAATCGAACCATCTGCAGTCGGGCAAGGAAGCGACAAATGAGCCTCGAAGGCCTCGAATAAACCGGCGCCATTAGTTGTGGGGGCCCACCACTAATGGCGTCGGTTTATTGTCATGGCGCTGCGGTCAACCGCTTTGTAGAGTTGCGCGAGCGTGGCACGGATGCTGGTTGGCGGGGCCAAAACAGTTCATTAGGTCACAATAGGTCGACGCCATTTGTTGGAGGACCTCTTTCGAGGCTCATTTGCCGCATCCTTGTTGAGCTGTACCCGACTATAGTCGACAAGCTTTTTAGAAATACGCGGGGAGAAGATGAGCTGCCTTGATATAGGTACACGCCGCTGAGTGAGGTGTTCAGCGTTAGTGTCAGGAGTGGATGAACTTCGGTCCCCAGTAGAGCAACTCAAGACAAAAAATGCCCGTCCCGTTGGCGCCAGCAAAGGAGTGGCAAATAAGAATGAAACTGTCACAAGTTGATTAGTGCGCCTTATGCGGGCTATAGATAGTCATTCATGTCTACTCCTAGAGCGTCAAGCATAGAAAACGACACAAACCTGATACCACACAACACAAGCGCTGCTAGGCAACGCTGATATGACACAACGTAACGCAAACAGTGAGGCTACAGAACAATAATTGTGACCGAAGTCACTAATGTAAATTTGACTCAGTTGGGATGCAGTGAGTCGCATTTTTATTTTATTTTTTATTTTTGCACGAAAAGAGACCAGAATTCCAAAGCAAGAGCGGAGTATCTAGAATTAGGTAGACTCCATCAAAAAGCATTTTTCCTTAACAATGCCTTACAAAGCATTCGCTAAAATGAAAGAAAAAAAAGTGTTGTGCCCCTTTACTTACTGATCAATTAATTTTAACCCTCACCTCTTTGTTTCCTCGATATTCATTCCAATTTCTCCTCAAAATCTTTCAAATTCGTTATTCGTTTTTCCAGATTCTTCAATTTTTATTTATGAGCCGCTTGAGATAAGCCTGGATGAATTTTTCTCCTCTTTGTATCTGCCCCAAAGCCTGGTCAATGCCCTGCCGTGGGTATGTGCCGTCGCTTCAGAGGCAACAACAACAACAAATTATAGGCTGGATCAAACCTAAAAAAATGCAAGTCGGGTGTTCCGTGTGCGCTCCTATGTACGTTTATTGAGCCGGAAACAATTACATTACCCTCACTAACTTTTAACTGACTCGCACCATCCGACTGTTCTTTTCTAGTGACAAAATGAAAAAAAAAGAAAATTACGTTCGATTTGCGTAGTTCGGCCCAATTGCGAATAGGGTGCTCTAGCACTTCGGTTTCGGAGTTCGAATCCACTGTTCGCGGATGGGGGTTATTCGGGAAGCGATATTGGGTTAATGCCCACTTGTGTGGAATTGGTCCTTCTCTTCTTTGCATTCATAGATCCCTGGTAATCCTCATACCCCGCCTGGCAGAGTGGTGCAGCGGTGCCCTGCAATGGCAGGTGCTGCCGTCGGTGGCGCTTGTGCGAACCAGGTTGCTCTCCTCAAGCAACCTCTCGCTTCATCGGGTTTTTGCGAGTATGCGGGTAGTAGTGCTACTGCACTAAAGTGTTGCCACGTAGCCTTGCCTGTAGGGGATAGATCTAAAAGCTTACACTCAAATTCCATGCGCCACACAGGTACTGTATTAACGCGATACCGCTAAAGGCTCTGTTCACCAGAAAATGAGGGGTCGGCGTTGTGAGCGAAATATCACGGGCATGACTCTGGCATGTGGCATCGGTTTGTTGAGAGGGTCAGAGCTGATGACGATGTTTCCGAGTGGTTGTCAAGGGTGGAGCCTCTGATGGCCGTAAAAGAATTTTAATGTGACGAAGCCAGCCCTTGGCAGGCTGACTGTATCAATAGCATGTGTTCGCTGTGTCGTGCAATTTTGTTCTAGTCATTCTTGTGCAATGTCAAAGCCAGGCAATAAAGAAAAAAAGCATGTGGTCTTCAGAGGGCAACGTATAGGAAGGAGGCAGGTGGGCCACCTAGGTGACGTGACCTTGTGACGTCATCACAACCTGCTCACCGGATAGTGAGCAAACTGCCCTCCATGGCAGCTGGCGGTTATATTAATGACTGCCCGCTCGGGAAGAGCAACCTAGGCCGCTCAAGGCCCACCACTGGGGGAACCTGCGATCGCAGGGCAGTGACGTATCGCTTAATCGCTGCACCACTGCGCCAAGAGCGGTATAAGGACTGCCAGGGATCTATGACTGTAAAGTACGGAATGACCTTCTGCATATGTGGGAATTAACCCATTATGGTCTCGCGTCATACTCTTAAGGCAGAGCTTAAGTGTCCCCTCCAATTTTGTTACTTTTTTTTTCTGTTTATCAGGCCCCTGGTAATTACCTGACGAACTTATTTTGTCCCAAATCGCTCTTGCCCGAATACTGGCATCGCTTATGCAATAGCCATGCCGGTGCCATTATTTTTATTTCGGCTCACCCTACCATTGCCATGGATAACGTGGTGTTTGTCTCAGGCTAAATAAGTCATCAATAACGCCAAATATTAGCAAAATTATTCTCGGTAGAATTTTTTTTCATTCGACGTAATTTTTGCTTTTATACTTTTGCAAAGAACTGAAAGCGCTCACCAGAACATGGTTCACCGGGAACAGAAAACGAAATAAAATTGTTATCATTGGTGACCTTTACACTCCAGCTTTAACAGTACGAATTAGACGAACTGCTTATTAGGCTTTGTGTATCAGTCATTAATCACCCTTCCCACTAGACGTGCTCTTTGGAAATGCTAATACCATTATTGATCACATATTTCCTACTTTACTCGAGCCCCTCGAAACCGAGATCCCTAGAAGTGACCATCACGGGTCACTCTTCCGTTTTCTCACGTCCCCCTTCTACATATACACGCCTACTCATACACATTTACAAAGGTGCTACTTAACACCGACAAGCTCATTCACTTCGTCGTTAACATTGTTTCTGTTCTTTTTTCAGACCTGAAAACGAGCGGTAGCAAAGTATAAACGATTTTTCAGGTGCAATTTTTCATAGCGGCCACGCAGAGACGTCATTTGCATAGGACTATCTCGCAAAAGAAAACAAAACAAACAAAAAAGATAGACTGCGCGGTGTAGCGTGCGCGCACTAAGCGAGAACCAAGTATAAGGACACACATACACACACAAAACAAAGCGTCCCAGCAAGGGGGCGATCTGAATAGCTCCGTGGCGGCGGTCGAAGTCGATTGAGATGCGTCCGGGTAGTGCGATCAATCACTCGGCTCATTAGAGTCGCGTTAACCGGCCTCGCGGAGGCGAAGAAAGTGACCGCCGACACGCTTATCCCCCCCCCCCTTTCTCCCTCCCCCTTTCTTTTCTCTTGAGAGGGTTTCTTCCGTTCGTTTCGAGACGTCTCTAGGACGAGTCCAAGGTAATAATTGACAGCTCAGACATCGGCGCGTTGTACAGTTTATGTCAAAGATGTACAGCACAAGGGGCTTGTTTCTAAGTCGCGCAATGCGGCTTTTGTGTAACCCGTGGGAAGCCTTCCTTTTCAGTCGATAAGTTTCGCAAACGGTCTCGTTCGAATAAAAGGCTGGTTTCTGAAACACATTAAGGCGCTGTCAAGTAAAGGAAGGAAAAAGGTAAGCATAAGGTCAATTTGTGAGCATGGGGTGAGGACACCTTATAAAAGTTTCCGTTTCTCCTAGAACAGTACACAGGCACAACAGATAAGAGTACGGCAGTCATTTTTCGGCTAGTCATGATCATCGCTTGTCAGCTTTCAGGCACCGTGGGTTAGTTCGGTTAATCACTTTTCACGGAATGAAGCAACTGTGAATGTTACAAGGTACGCCGCTGTGAATAGCTCCTGATTAACTTCGAGCATCTGGAGTAAGGCTCTTTGCTTTTTACCGAGGATTGAAATCTCAGTTTTCAGGGTGTTGTTGCTTTTCGTCTTTAGCGACATGCGGCCGCGGCGTCTGGAATCGAACCGGTGGACTCATGCTCAAAAGCCGAACTCCGTAGCCACTGAATCGTCGTGGTACTCGCGCCATGAGGAGCGCAGTAATACGGACGGGAATTTCCGCCGTGTCTGTACACATTTTCCGGGGGATATGACGACACTGCCAAGGTATTTCAACGGCTTTTTGGCGCGCGAAATGAAATGGTTTTGGGTCCATTCGTTGTGAGTGTTGAGGAGCGAGAACTCTGCCACTTTGAGCGTCGGCAAGTAGGGCGGAGGGTTGCGCTATGGCATCTGCGACTAGAGGCTAAATCGATACATCAAACTATCCTCAACAGAGCACCTATGGGCTCCAGTCGCTTCGTAAATCTATATAGTGCTCTTTGAGGCCTTGTCGTTTCTGTCTTGTGATGCACAGGCTTTATGTCTACGGTTTCTTTGTCCAGGCTGTCCGAAGGGGTACCCTACACATGAAAACACCGTAGGATGCCTTCTAGGGTGGACAGAATGCATATCTAGAGTGTCTTCATATCTACGGCACCATCATAATCAGCGCGGCTCGACGCCCGGGGTGCGGTGATGCCAGGGTGCTTCGATCCTTAGCGTCGCCATCTTGGTTCGAAGGTTCCATATCGCGCTTTCACCGTATTATTCAGAAAGTTACCATTTTTGGCCTTATTGGGTGAGAGGCCGTTCATTCAATACTGCTTATTGCTATTTAGAATAGATCATCAATCAAAATGAAGTCGAACGAACGCATGAGAACCACAGACTCTGGCAGAGTGAAGGAAAAAAAAAAACCCTTTTGTGCGCTTCGAGAGCACACACTGAAAGATCGTACAGAGCGGATTGGCGCACCTCGTTGCCCTGTAAGTGGGTAACCTACAGTGCATGTATGTCATTCTTGGCGTTGTTACCACACGAGGCGCAGCTGAGCCCTTCGATCGCTGTTGAGTTCAAGGACATTGAGATGCGTGCGATATGCGTGACAGTCCTGAGAACAGAAGTGCGCATCCGCTCCAAAATCAGCTCCCTGTTCCTGTAAAGTAAAGCGTGAGGGGGAGAGCGGGGAAAAACGCGACATTTTGTTACTTAATGCCTTCTAACTTCTAAATGAGCCATGATATTAACTTGATATTTAGGTGGTATGACTCGACACGTGTTCACTACATTTTAGTTTAAAGCTGACAATATTAGCCCTTTATAAGCAGAGAAAAAATACTGCGAAGTGAGCCTTCGTGATTGAGAAAGCGGTTGAACAGGCGCGAAATTCTGCACGCCACATTTTTCAAAACTGTGCAGTTCAGTCAGCCTAGCGTCCTGAATTAACGCAAGTGCTTAGTTATCGCAGATGGTTACTTTCATTATATTGTTACGTGGCGGCCAGCCGAAGAAAGAGACGCGATGATCGATGGCAATGAGGTGATTTAATGGCCGCTGGCCTAGCGCGAGCTCTCCTGACCGCGCCACTGCACAGTTCGTCGTCTCCTTCATCACAATATGTTTATAAGTAATTAAGGTAATTAAGAAAGAATTAGTTTAGTAGCAAGCTGCATGTGGGGTGAAACGCGACGTTGCGGTGTTCTGCAGGGCCTAATGTAAATGTAGTGGTTTTATTGCTAGCTTGCTCTAGAGCTTTACCCATGTTTTTCCGCTCTTTATGATAGTATAAACATTATAAAAGAAAAAATTAATGCCGAATAGCACGCAGAAAACATGAAGAAAACACTTGAGAGGCGCAAGCAGTGTCGATTCCATCAAGCGTTTTGTTGTTTCCAAAGGCACCCACCATAAAGTTACGGAAAGAATATATAAAAAGTAGAAACTGTACAAATAGTCTTCCGAACCTCAGCGTCAAACTGTGTCCGGTGGGAACAAACTGCTACTTATACAATAGGTTCCGACCATGGGTCAAGCTGTGTTCGGTCTGGTCTGCAATTACATTAAAATACCTCGTGTTCCCGCCCTATGAATCAAACCGAATCGCATGTCAGTTCAACATAGTTGAGCGAAAGAACAACAAGCGTGACACTAAAAAAGACAAAAAAGTTGCGATCACCATCGCGTCGCCAGGCTAGACGCAGAGCCCGGCAGTAGAACTACGTAGAGTGTAGTGGGCAATGGAACAAAACATTACCGGCCGGGTTCGGTCTGAGTACCGTGTCTGCCATTCGAATAGGCTCGCAAAGATTGTCCAAGTTCTCCATGGAGGAAGCTTCGAGTTCATTCATTGCAAGGATGAGTATTGTGGTGATCTTGTAAGGGCGTCGCATTTTGCCCCATGCATTGACAATTTTCCATGGGGTGGGACAAATTTATTATTATTATATTTGAGGTTTTTATTCAAAATAAAATAACGAAGGAAGGGAAAGATGTTGCTAGCTGCGGCATCTGCCAACAAAGCCTGTAGCACCTGAGCTGCGGCTAGCGAAAAAAAAGGAAAGGAAGAGGAGAAGTAGGGGGAAAAAGGAGCGATAGGAAAAAAAAAGCACGGACAAAATGGGGCATGTCGGGGTTTTAAATTTAATTACATTTTACTGTCAGTCAAGTACAAGCGCAGAACAAACAGGGACAAAGAAGGATGGGACACCACATTTTACTGTGCTTTTATTCAGCGGGCCTCTTCATATTTGGCTAGCGTGATGTCAGAACGGTAGGGAATGATTAGACAATATTTGTTTTGATGTATCTGAATAAAGAATAATGAAAACGATTTCCAAATTGTGTCGCCTTTTGCCTCCAAACCCTTATAATGCAACGCCGTGGACATTCAGAGAGCACTATTTCTGCTCTAGATGCAGGGTATAAGTATCCAGAATGCCCTGTAACCACCTGGAGCAGTAGAAAAAAGTGCTGTCAAGCCCGATCTTTCCCTGTCGCAGGTGGAATGGGGTGGAAGGACGAAAAAGTTGGCTTAAAAGCGCGAGCTGTTTTGCTCAAGAAAGCCTGAATTTTCCCCTGCTTACTCCCTAATGCTCAAAGGAAAGAAAACCAAAAAGAAAAAACAGAAAAGCAAAACTAGACGCATAGGCAAGGCCCTTTCTGCCTCTCGTGTGTGCGAATACTCTACAGCTCGTCCCAGGGAAGAAATACCCAACTCGCCAAAAGGAAAATACGCGGGGGAATGAAGTTAAGCAGACGCGAGGCAAATAAACGCAATAAGCAAACGAAAAGTTGCGAAAACAAAAACTTGCGAGCGTTCATAGGCTGCCCGAGCGCCTAAACCAATTCCGAGGCAGTTATTCTAAAAGCAAACTCCTCTTCGAACGGTCGCCTCCGCGTGGACCCCGCTCAATTCGCCCGCGCGCCGCACACATAGTCCGGGCGACATACGTACTGAAGCAAGCGTGGCAAGAAGAAGAACACGAATAGTAGAAGGCGGAAGATGGTAAAGAAAAGTGAACACAGCTAAATTTCTCAGTCTCTTATTTCTCTCTCTCTCTCTCTCTCTCTCAAGCGCTCCTAACTGCAGTGTTCTTTTCTCTCTTCGAATTCTCGGTTCCTTCCATATGAGCTGAACGCTAAGCGTCGCATGCCGGCTGGTGGCAGCGGTCGGTTGGCCTGAGCTCGCCTTAAAAGCGGCCAGCCGCCCGACTGGCGGCGCATCGGCTTATTGACCGGTTTAGAGCGGTCACTGCAGGGGCTGTCCCAGAAGCAGCAACAGCAGTCAGGATGGTCTGCCGCGCCGGCGCACTGGGCGAGCTCTTGGACTTCTGGACTTTTCTGGACTTCTTCTTAGTCGTCGCGCGAAGTCACACAGCCGAGCTATACGCGCTTGCCTGCTTTCAAAAACCCGTCGGCCACCCGCTTGCATCAAGTCCGTGCGAGCGAGCGAGTGAAGGGAGTAAGAAGGGAGGAAAGATGGAAATGCGCGACCTCCTGGAAACGGTAGTGGATCGACGGCGCTTTTTGAACTTGCTTGTTGCCTGTTTCTTTTTTTTTCTCCTCGTAGGCGTGGTCGATTGAACTTTGTATATAAGTGAGACACTCCTCCCATAGCCATCACTCATGGTACTGTTCTTTTTTTCCCCTTTTGCTGCTTCCTCTTAGCTCACTTCACTGCTTTGAACTCTCTCACAGGTCTCTCAGCCGCGTGTGCTGTGCCTGGACGACCTTTCGGTATTGGTTCCAATGCTGATCAAGTCTTTCGCCCTTTTGCCAATGAACGCCATTTGCGATGAAGATGAGAGATAGCGTGTCGTTCACCTCGACCTCCTCCAAGCTCTTTTCTTCACAGGTAGACGTCATTAACGCCGCTATCGTCATCATTATTAGCTACGTGAAGCCCGCGGCACGACAGGGGTCTATTGTAGTGACCTCCAGTTACGGCCTTCCTATGCCACTTGACTACTGCCGCCCAAAACCTGGGAATTATTAACCTCCTTCATCCACTGTTCCTTACTACATTTCCCTTCCTTAACAAAGAGAGGTATAAACCCTTTCCGGCAAAGATCAGATGGCCCTGCTTACAGCTCGGCCTCCTAAGATTTAATTTCTCCCACAGTTGGATCTTGTATAGTAATTTAAAGTTTGTACACCCTCACCTTTCTGTCTCTCCTCCGTTCCCCTTTCCACGTGTAGGGTAGCACACCGGGCGTCGCCTAGTTAGCCTTTCTACCTTTCCGTTCGTCTTTCTCTCTCTCTCTACATAATAATTAATAATTGGTTTTTGGGGGAAAGGAAATGGCGCAGTATCTGTCATATATCGTTGGACACCTGAACCGCGCCGTAAGGGAAGGGATAAAGGAGGGAGTGAAAGAAGAAAGGAAGAGAGAGGTGCCGTAGTGGAGGGCTCCGGAATAATTTCTCTCTACACCCTCATCAGTTTTGGAAGGGTGCTCGCCCTATTTACACCCCTTGCGGCATCTTTTAACACCCAAAATTTTCTGAATACACCATAGTGCGCTGTGCAAAATGATGCTGTTGCACTCAGCATCCTTATTTTCTAAGAGATGTATACTTAACAGGGGTCAAGAAAGCTAAACTCTAAATGCATATTTACTTGTGAGGAACATAAAGGCGCCGTAATTGTGGTAAGCGATGTGCTTCTGAACCACTTGAACAGAAAAGGTATGAATGAGGGAGAGAGAAAGAGACGCAGCAGTGGAAGACTCGATGTTAAATGAACCCCCCCCCCCCCCCCGCCCCCCTTGGGCTGCAAGACTCCAAGAGGTAGTGCAAAACTTTCATGGCCTCCAAAAACGTGTCAGCAAAGCAACGAGTAAAAAAGTAAGCACCAGCAACACGCTACTACCCGAAAATAAGGGTAGTATTCTGCGAACAGCTTGCGTCCAATATACAAACTTGGCAACTGGCGTTCGAGAAGTCTGCGCAACCAAACGGGCGAAGTTGCGAATACAGCAGCCTCCGTATGACGGAGTACCGAACATTGTGTGATTGAACGTAACGTCGCTGGGGTGAAAAAGCTTCAAGCGGAGGCTGTAACCAAGTTTTATGATGGCTGTGCACTCACCGCCGACAAGTGCGCGAAGATCTCAGCTTTGGCGTGTGGGATGTGAGGCATAGAATACCTGCTGCACAGAAATTAGTTTCCATATAAACACGAGCTGAATAAAGTCACAATGAATACACGCTTATGTATAAATAAGCAATGTAAAAAAATTATGAACTTCGCGTATAAGAATAAATCTGGAAAGACCAAATAGGAGAACAGCAGGAGTATCGTTTTTCATTTTTTGTATTGCATTATGTTTTATTGCATTAACGTTTTATTCTCAATTATATTTGCTTTGTATCCCGCCCCCTTTATGTGATGCCTCAATAGAGGCCTTTAAGAGTAAAATAAATGATGATGATGATGAGTTGCCGAAGGTTACTAATGAAAAAAGAAATGCCTTATCGACGCCATAGCTACCGCTAAAGTGGGCCCACTAGAGAGAGGTATTTATTCAACTATGGCAATTTTGCAGAACTATCATATTATTCGGTCATTAAGTATTATTCGGAAGAAAACCTAGAACGCCACCCCCAAAGTGGAGTACCAAGTCAGCGCTTACTAAACCCCGGTTAAATTACCTGTTTTTCATTGAAGAAGCCCTGTCTCCATCCCTCTCAACAGAAAAAAAAAGGTTAATCGTTCAAGAATTAGACACGTTCCTAATATTAAAAAAAAGCGTATCACATAAGCACGATGAAGACAAGCCTGCATAATTCGTATTGCAAGACAGCACCGCTTTCGACGCCAGGTACTGTTCCCTTTAATCGCAAGCCTCTGCTTCAAAGAGTCCTCCGTTTCGCCCCAAGGCCTTTCCGGTTTTCTGCACTGCCGACGCCCAAGTTCGAGAGCGGTTTCGATCACAAAGCCGGTCTGACAAAACACCGGCTTTTCGAAAAACAACAACGGAAGAAAAAAACCATTCCGGCCTGCATTCCGCTAGCGGACGCACGAAACGGAGCTCTTCAGGTCCCGAGGCACCGGAAATACCTCCGCCGCAGAGGCGACTCCTCCTTCAAAGGGGCTACGCAGCGCCATCTGTTGTCCGGCCGACAACCAACCGGTGCAGTCCAGTGGCTTGGGTTTGAAATCGCACAACTGAAGGGGGGCAGAAGGGAAAAGGACGTGAGGGAAGACGTCGTTGCTGTCGCATTCTTCGCTGTCTTTGCGCCTGCGTTGCTGCTGCTGCTGCTCTTGCTGCCGATGTTGTTGTAGTTCGCACCGCCGCCTGCTGGTGTCGCGCGCTGCCGCCGGGCCGTTTTCCGTGCCGTCTCCCGCCATATCAGGTCCGTGCTGAATTTTGAAGAAGCGAGTCGGCCATCTGTAAGCGTTGGGGACATCGCTTTTCAATGGGCCGGCGGCTTTAGAGCGCCGCGAAAGGTTGCAGCAACGAATGGGACATGGCGACGCGCAAAGGCTGGGCGCTTTTCTTCTCCGGAACGGCTGCTCTGATCGCACTTCCGACTGCGAGGGAGAATTTCGGACAGGAGTGTAGTACAGGCGGATCGAAGGCGGAGAAAGCGTTCGTGGTCGGTGGAAAGTGACCCGAGTCCATCCGTGAAAGCTCAATTACAGCACCCTGCCGAGAAGGATGACACGAAGTGGATAGAGGAGAAGAGGAAATTTTGGTGGCTATGGGTTTTGGGGTCACGAAGTCGGAAAGCAAGTTAGTAAAGCATGTTTAGTGAGGTATGTGAAAACTTCATACGGGTTCCAGTAAAACTACCTTCATATGCATACGTACGCAAGTTAGTAAAACATGTTTAGTGAGGAATGCGAAAACTTCGTATGGGTTCCAGTAAAACTACTTTCATATGCATACGTACGTTAGTTAGTAAAACATGTTTAGTGAGGTATGTTTGGTTTGGTTTGGTTTAGGGGGGTTTAACGTCCCAAAGCGACTCAGGCTATGAGGGACGCCATAGTGAAGGACTCCGGAAATTTCGACCACCTGGGGTTCTTTAACGTGCACTGACAACGCACAATACACGGGCCTCTAGAATTTCGCCTCCATCGAAATTCGATCGCCGCGGCCGGGATCGAACCCGCGTCTTTCGGGCCAGCAGTCGAGCGCCATAACCACTGAGCCACCGCGGCGGCCAGTGAGGTATGTGAAAACTTCGTATGGGTTCCAGTAAAACTACGTTCATATGCATACGTGTGTGCATGCGTGCATATGTATGTATGTATGTATGTATGTATGTATGTATGTATGTATGTATGTATGTATGTATGTATGTATGTATGTATGTATGTATGTATGTATGTATGTATGTATGTATGTATGTATGTATGTATGTATGTATGTATGTATGTATGTATGTATGTATGTATGTATGTATGTATGTATGTATGTATGTATGTATGTATGTATGTATGTATGTATGTATGTATGTATGTATGTATGTATGTATGTATGTATGTATGTATGTATGTATGTATGTATGTATGTATGTATGTATGTATGTATGTATGTATGTATGTATGTACGTACGTACGTCCCGCAGAGTAGGTTATGAAGGCCCATTTAAAGACAACTAAGAACACTTGAGGACACCTACACTTTGTTACGGCTTGTTAAACTTACGAAACGCCCAATCGCCATATATGAACAGCCACTTAGGCTGACTTCCATCGACGGAAGCTATTACACCTGTGACTTTGGACAGCGCTTCTTGTGATGTTCGATTTGTTTGAAACGCGCGATTGTGAATGACGGCTTCCTCAAAACGCCTCTGCTTATTTCTCCTCAAAACATTACAAAAACTTGGACAATGATTATCCGCTGTCCAGGGGCTTATCGGTGATGAAAATGGAAAGCGTATCCTTTGTTGAAGAAACCGGAGAACCGACCTGTAAGCAGGGAATCTACGAAAAGGAGTGAAACAAAGAAAAAAGTTGGGCGTTTAAGCACAATGGGGCCCCATTTCCGCACGCGTTTCTTTGTGATGGGAGCGCTCGAACGGTTTTCCTTTGCTGCAGGCGCACAAGCTGCAAAGCTCCACTCCACTTTTTCCGTGCGTCATCCTGAGCGCTCCCTCATCCGAAGTCAGAGTTGAAGGGCATACATGTCCCGGCCATTAGTCGTAACAAAGCCAATTGCTGCCAGGCTTGTATCACGGGCCCGTCGAACCGGGCGGCTCTAAAACGAAACCAGAGAGACCTGACGAGTCTTTGAATGGCGGACGACCCGCGAGAAAGATATAAACAAGAACGCCGTGCTTAAGAAACGTGCATAATTCAGGCCGGGGAGTCTATGGATTATAGAAGATAAAAATGAAAACCTGCGCGGGACTAAACCACCGAGCTCTTTCCGCTGTCATGACAACGGCACACAGCCGCGGGAATGACCGGGCTATATGTGCTGCGTGTGCACAAAAAGCGGAAGGGGGGGAGAGCAGGTGCCGTCGCTTTGGACTACACTTAACTATTGTTATAGTGCTGTTCAAGGACTCTCCCAGTGCAACCTGTGTTCATGTTACGTGCCAGTCAGGTAACAAATGAAACTGATTGCGGTGTTGTGATGTTAAAAGTGCGCCGACCTGCAGCCTAATGAAGTATACGGAGGCGAATAATTTGTACATTGGCGCCTCACCGCGGCGCCGAAGCGAAAAAACATTGCGCATATTAATCTTGCTAAGATCCGCAAAGATATGAAACTTTGAACTCACAACCATGCGCAAAATAATTCCGACGCCAATTGTGCGTCATGCCAGAGGGATCTTGGAAGTGGTGTGCCAAAACACGGAGTGATCGTGGTGTGGAAAGTGTGTGCAGCAGTTCGGCCTCGCGGTTTTTACCATTTGCACGCCTCGGTGCTTTTTTTTTTATCTAATTGCGCAAATGTGCCCTCCGGCATAAAAGAGTCATAACGGTTTGGTCCAATACCATTTTCCCAAGCATTTGTTCCCGGAAAAGCTGAGCACCAGGCCGGGGAAAATCTTGTAGCCATTACAAAACCGGTGAGTCGCCGGCGACACTGGGGATCGAACCCAGCACCTCCCAAATGCGAGACGGATGCTCTAACACACGGCCACCGCTTCAGTAAAAGGCCTGCGTCTGCTATAAATGCCAACAAGGCTTGACATTGGGGCCCATGTGTCCATATTCCTGTGTCGCAGAGAAATTGTAATTACCATCCTGTGCTGCGGAATCTGGCAGAACGGGTTGCTCGAGCAGCCAACAGCAAGCAAGCAAGCAAGCAAGCAAGCAAGCAAGCAAGCAAGCAAGCAAGCAAGCAAGCAAGCAAGCAAGTGAGAGAGAGAGAGAGCTGAAAATAGAAAGGTATACAAGTTGAACCTTTGCATTGGCGAGTCGAGGCAAATAGGCGAAGCAAGTCTCAATGTACGGTAACGCCAGATATTGCCTGTACCTGACACACAATACGATCAAGCAAAACTTTCAATTGGACTAGCTGGTTTACAACCGAAATTTGGCTGCGAGAAAAGGGACAATATTGTGTATTTGCGTTTCTCAGACAGAGCGGAAATGGAGGATTTTCGTGTTTTTTTCACCCGTTTCGTCTATTTTTTTTTATTTTTGGAATGCCGAACTTTGGAAGCACCACCCTCACCGCCACAACTACTAAATCCACTTCAACCGCGGGTTCTCTTTGAGTTGCTCGCCACTCCATGTTTCGCAGAAAGGCTGCCTGTCCCGCCAAAACCCACGCGTCTAACGCAGCTCCACCCGATTAAGCTGCAGTAATCTTCCGCGGAAACATCCCCTACCAGGCTTGGTCGGAATGCGTGAACTGTTTCGCGCTCTCAGCTCATAGCGTTAGTGATTGCTTCACGCAGTTAAGGATGCGGAAAGTAGTCTCTCGACGTGGCGTTGAAAGGGTGAAACTCTTTTCTCGCGGCGTGCAGGGCGATTGAAGACGAATGGCCCCTACACAGCTGACAGTGAGCGATCGCGTGAGTCGGAAAAACGCGAGAACGCAGCACGCTCTGCACGGAGTTCACTCGGCGATTCTTTTTCTGCCAGCTTATAATTCGCTCGCGCAGCGCATCTGTTTGCGAAACGAATGAATATTGCACAGCGGAAGATGCTTTCTTGCCGCTTCGCCGCGTGTGGCAAGACGGCGATGCAAGTGCAGCCCAGGATGCAGCACGGCAGGACTATAAGCGGCAGCGTATAGATATTTTGAGAAATCTGGAAAACGTCGTGTTAGGTGATTTTGCTAGCTCCAAATATTACTTTTCAGCTGACCATAGTTACGGCAGGTTAAAAATAAACATCAAAGTTGTTGGCGCAGTTTGTACCGTTACTGAAAAAAATATGGCACAGTGGCGCATGAGGTGCCATCAATCAATCAATCAATCAATCAATCAATCAATCAATCAATCAATCAATCAATCAATCAATCAATCAATCAATCATCCAATCACTCACTCAATCAATCAATCAAACAAACAAGCAAACAAACAAGCAAAGAAAGAAACAATCAGTCAGTCAGTCAGCGTGCCTCGAATACCTGTCGTGACAGAATCTGAAGCAGTATTAGCAATTCTTAATAATTAATGAAGTATTTAGAGTCAAAGCCGAAGGAGTGGCTGTATGGACAGCCATATAGCTCGGAGTTCTGAATAATTACAACCACCAGAGTTTCTTTATCGCGCGATCGAACCTAAATTACCTTCCTTCTTTTTATTCTGCATTTTACCTCCACCGAAATTCAAACGCCGCGGCCCGGAATCGATCCAGGTGCCATAGGCCAAGCAGCCAATCGTCAAAGACACGGAGGAATTGTGGCCGATATTTTTTTTATGGCTTTTGAAGCTTGGTTCGCAAGTGAAAAAAAAAAATCTTTCGTTTTCGCGTGAACTAAGCTTTCTCTTTCATATTACTTTCATACCTGAACGTATATGCTGCGCAACTGGCTTTTGAAACGCACAGCCCGCGAGCCAGCCAAGAGGGGAATGTAAATGCGCTTGCTTGCTGACCTGCACGAAGGCGACGATGGGCAGCTGAAGGCGTACGAAGTAGGGAGGCCCCGGCGGGGCATGATCGGCCAGCGCTGGGCTCTGGGCGCACGCCCGGAGCAGCGCCTCGCGCAGCGTCGACGCCAGGTCTTCTAACTTGAGCGCCAGTTCATCCAGGGACTCGATGTCGCGCCGCAGCTTAGCGTCCTCCTCCGACGCTGCCGCCGCCGGCTTGGTCACCTCCACGTCTGGCTTGACGCCGGCGTCTCCGTCGTGGGCATCATCGGGCGCGATGACCTCATCGTTGAGGCCCAGCTGCCGACGAAGCCTGTGAGGAGAAAAACAGAAGTGGAAGCGGTGTTCACATAACGCGACTCGAGTTTAAGCGTCCGTCAAAGGGATCATGTTGTTCGAAGGAGTCTTGGAGGTCACATGTAGAATGGTTTGGTTTATGGGGATTTAACGTCCCAGAGCGATTCAGGCTATGAGGGACGCCGTAGTGAAGGGCGCCGGAGATTTCGACTGCCTAGGGTTCTTTAACGTGCACTGACATCGCACAGTACACGGGCCTCTGGAATTTCGCCTCCATCGAAATTCGACCGCCGCGGCCGGGATCGAACCCGCGTCTTCCGGGTCAGCAGCCGAGCGCCTTAACCACTGAGCCACCGGGGAGGTCTCACATGTGAGAGGCTGAATGGGGGAACATTTGACCTACTGTCCACAGATTGTGTTACCCATCCCAAGGTCCATGTTACATGATAAAATATAGAATGGGCAAGAAAAAAAAGAACTAAGAAGAAAATTACCTGGCCAACACCATGTTACATGACAGTGAGATGGAATCAAAGGCGTTGATGGAATTGAAAGACAAAGTTCAAGGCTCACGCCACCTTGCCAAGCGATGACGTCACTTCATGCGGACGACACCCACAATTGATAGTGTAAAGGGGGGGGGGGGGGGGCGGCTATAGCAGTTAAGGGTGAACAAAAGGCTCCGTTTCTGTGTGCGGCGGCGCTTGTGCTCGTAAGGGTACCGGCGCAACATTTCCAAGTCTAGATAGCGGCGAGGTTCCATATATCCGCGTTCAGTAAGGCTTGCCCTCCTGGGTTATAGCATTTATATTAACATATGGAACTCAAAGACGCCGCGTTCAGAAGAAACTTTGGAATGCCCTTTTGCCCAGGGGCGCCTAATTTTTTATGTACTGACTACCAGCTGCAATGGACTTCAGCTACCGATGCACTATACCATAGTCTGCGCGCTCCGTCCCAGAGGCATGAAGAGCGTCCTTGGACGATGCCAAAAATGCGAACGACGCGCTAGACAGGCGACCTCTTCGTAGGTCGCGAAACGCGTGCTTTCTAGATGTTTCTTCATCTAGGGAAATAACTACAAGTACGAATGGCGCGAGTTCCGGGCTGCAAGACAAGTTGTGTTGTGTTGTGTTGGGTTTTATGGCGCATAGGCAACTAAGGCCATCATGCGCCAAGCTGGAGGTATAGAAGAAATCTCTGGATGATTTTATGGAAATGTGAAAATCGTCGCTGGTGCAGAGTGCTTAAATAGTTAAAATTACCTCATGATGATGAAGGAAAAAGATGCTAGAATTGGGTACTATTAAAAACGTTTAAAGGGGGTCGGGTCACCTCAGCAGCCATCCTTACCAGGGTAAGGATCTCGAGGCTTCCAACCAATCAAATACAGACCTCACCCTTTTTCTCAGGAATGAGGAATGGCCGAGGTGTGTCAGGCGAAGTACTGGGTCAAGATTTAAATATTTTTAAGAAAACCAGCTTCTGTTAAAAATCTAAAAACACAGGACATGTCCACAATTGCGTTATCACTCAAGAGCAGTGCTGGATGAAAAGGGATGCACTGGTTATAAAACGGAGAAAAACACATTTTCCGTAGCCTTTCCAGTTTAGAGCATGAAATTAAAATGTGAGTCACTGTAAGTTCATCTCCGCATGTACAAACTGGTATGTCTTCTTTCCTTAGCAGAAAGTTGTGTGTGAAGTGTGTGTGACCTATCCGGAGTCGGCAGATAATGACCTCTTTGAAACGTTTCTGGTGCACACATGACTTCCATTCACCTAGGACTGGTTTTATTAACCGTAGTTTGTTATTTAGTTCGTTGTTCCAGGTGGACTGCCATTTTTTCCTTGCATTAATATGTATTAAGTTCATGCAATTTCTATAGGGCACATTTATGTTTTTAATTTGCTTTTCACAAGCTTGAGCAGCGCACAAATTTGCTCTTTCATTGCCCTTTATGCCAACATGACTTGGTACCCAGCAGAGTCTTATGTTTTGTCCTTGAGCTATGGCTGTTGTAATGTTGTGTATGAGGTCGCCAAGCAGCGGGGTTATTGCATTTCTAGGATGAAGGGCTGTGAGCACACTTAGTGAGTCTGTGTAAATAATACTGTTGGGTAGGTTCTCGTTTAGTATTTTTTCTATGGCTACACAAATGGCGTAACATTCCGCAGTGAAGATGGAAGCGCACTGTGGAAGTCTTAATATTTTATTCCAATTTCCCTGTACAACTGCACTTCCAACGTATGCATCTGTTTTGGAACCGTCGGTATAAAATGCTGTGAAAGTAGTATACTTTTCCTCGAGTGTGAGGAATTCTTGTATTATATGTTGTTGCGGAATTTGTTTCTTACGGAACTGTGATAGAGTGAAATCACAGATTTCAGGGAAATTGTGCCATGGCGGCAGTGGACCTCGCCTTCGGGCAATGTTTGGCAATATGTCTAATATGCTAAGGTTCCGGCACATGTCTTCAAATCGCAAGAGGAGAGGCCGAGTAGCTTGCGGCTTGCTGTTGAAGAGTGTTCTAGAAAGGCACTTTGTGGCGATAGGGTAACATAGATGTTTATGCAGTGAACGGATTTTTAGAATGTATGAGCATGTGAGTATGGCTCTTCTATCTGTAAGCGATGGTTCATTGGTCTCTACATGGAGACTGTTTATGGGTGATGTCCTATATGCACCAGTGGAGAGACGTAAACCTAAATTATGTACCGGATCTAGCCGTTTGAGGTACGATGGTCTCGCTGATCCATACACTACACATCCGTAATCCAGGGTAGAGCGTACTACAGAGCGGTATATTTGTAACAGACATGTCCTATCGGCTCCCCAGTGTTTTCTCGACAGTACTTTGAGTATGTTCAGGGATCGAGAAGCCTTCTTCTTCAGCGCATTTATGTGAGGCATAAAGGTGAGGTTTCTGTCGAATGTTACACCTAGAAATTTATGTTCTTTTTTCACGGCTAAGTCTATTTCGTCTAAGTCTATCTGCATGCCTCGTCTGAGTGAAAAAAGAATGGCCACCGATTTCTGTGGAGAAAAACGGAAGCCATTTTGGTCTGCCCATATTGCCAGTTTATTTATTGTTAGCTGTATCTGTCGTTCACATGTTGATGTATTCGAGGATGTGTAGGCTATCTGGAGATCATCTACATAGACAGAATACATTGCGGACCTCGGGATTATTTTCCTGATAGAATTCATTTTTACAATAAAGAGTGTTGTGCTCAAAATACATCCTTGAGGTACTCCGTTTTCTTGGATAAACTTCTTTGGGTTGAGCCTAGGCGGACGTGAAATGTACGGTTAGACAAAAAGTCTTTAAGGCAGTTCAACATCCTGCCGCGGATGCCCAGTTCAGCCAGGTCCTGAATAATCCCAAATCTCCACGTTGTGTCATACGCCTTCTCTAAATCGAAGAAGACAGCGAGACAATGCTGTCTGTGTACAAAAGCCTCACGAACAGTGTTTTCAAGACGAACCAGGTGGTCGGTGGTGGAGCAAGCCTTTTTAAAACCGCATTGATGGACATCCAGAAGCTCCCGGTCTTCTAACACGAATGATAGTCTGATGTTCAATACACTTTCAAAAGATTTCGCTAGGCAGCTAGTCAGAGCTATGGGCCTATAGCTGCTAGGAAGGGTAGAGGGCTTTCCGGGTTTTAATAGAGGAATAATAACGGCCATCTTCCAGGCTTCAGGAAGTTTCCCCGATACCCAAACTTTGTTAAAAAAATTTAAAAGCGCCTCCACAGCCGGTTCAGAGAGATGAGCCAGCATTTGATAATGTATTTTATCTGGGCCAGGTGCAGTTTGCTTACCGGCGGACAGTACTCTATTAATTTCTTGGATTGTAAGTAGGTTATTATAGGGCTCATTTGAACTGCCACTTGTCGGCAGTCTTTGTTTTTCAGCTGCGTTTTTGTATTTCAGGAATGATTCTCTGTAGTGAGGTGAACTGGAAACTTCAGAAAAATATTCACCCAAAATATCTGCCTGCTCTTCTAAATTTGTCTGTATGCCAGGGGTTGATAGAAACGGAACTGTGAATGGGGAGTAGCTGCCATTTATCTTTTTTACCATCTCCCACATTTGTTTTGACGTAATTGAGCTGTTTATTGAGGACACGTAACCTTGCCATGAAGTTTTTTCTGCATTACGGCGAATATATCGAGCTTTTGCTCTTGCCTTTTTAAAGCTTATAAAGTTCTCGTGCGTTGGGTACCTACGAAAAATTCCCCAAGCTTTGTTTTGTTTCTTTTTTGCATCTCTGCATTCCTGTGTAAACCAAATTTTGTGATTCTGCTTTACTACTCCAGATGACCGAGGAATTGCTAGGCGTGCAGCTGTTAAAATGCAGTTCGTGATAGCTTCATTCAGTTGGTCTATGCTGAGGTCATCTGAAAATATTTTATCTAAGCTGGCCCTTTCTCTAAAAAGTTCCCAGTCGGCTAATTGTACCTTCCACCGTCGTGGTTTCGTTGGGGTGACTAGTGGTGGGGATGTTAGGCTTATTGATACAGGGAGGTGATCGCTGCCATATGGGTTATCAATGACATCCCATTTAAAATCACAAAAGAGAGAAGGTGAAGTAAAAGACAAATCTATGCAACTCATTTTTCCCGTGCTCGGAGAGCAGTATGTATCTTTGCCGGTGTTAAGAAGGCAAACATTATTACTTAGAATAAAATCTTCTAAAATACGACCTCTTGCATCAGTGTGTGCACTGCCCCAAAAACCGGATTGGGCATTAAAATCACCAACTAGCAGATATGGCTCTGGTAGCTGTTCTAAAAGGGATTCTAAATCATGAAGTGTTACTGTTAGGTGTGGTTCAAGATATATGGTGCATATTGTGAGTGTTTTAAAATGAAGAATGGTGACTGCGACGGCTTCGTATTTGGTTTTAAGTTTGATCTCGGGGGTTGCCACACCATTCTGGATGACAATGGCAACACCTCCAGACAGTTTGCTTGCTTGCTCTCGGTCACACCGAAAGATATTGTACTTGTTTAAAATATTTTTTTGTTTTGGACCTAAGTTGGTTTCCTGTAAGCACAAAGCCACCGGGGACATTGTGTTTAAAAGCTCTTTTATGTCAGAGTAGTTATTTATTAGTCCTCGGCAGTTCCACTGTATAAGGAACGCCATATTTGACTAGTGTAGTTAAAACTTAGGGTACCGGTTTTGGGGGTGCCAATACCGGGGTCTTTTTTCTTTTTCGCTCCAGGGAGCTGTGCCTCTGCTGCAGCAAAGGCGAATTCTGAGTTGTGTCCATCGCCTCATTAGAGGCTCTGGACTTCCGCGGTGAACCCGCAGGTGTACGGTTTGTGGGCTTCTCCCGACTGGGGGAAGCCTTACGAGCGGCCGACTGAGGGGCCGGCGGGCCCTTGCTCAGAGGTGGCAGGGCAGCCTTCGCTGCATCTGCCGGGGGCGGGGGTGGCCCTGCCTCAGGCATTTCCTGGGCAGTGGCCGAATCCTGGTGTGGTGTGCCGCCCCTGCGCACCACATCGGCGAAATTTGTTTTTGCCGTGAACTGGAAAGCTGATGGGAGTCTTTTCCGAGCTTCTTGGTATGTTATGTTTTCCTTTGTCTTTGTTATTATTTCCTTCTCTCTCTTCCAGGTAGGACATGACCTCGAGTACGCGGGGTGATCCCCTTCGCAGTTCGCGCACAGTGGTGAAGCACTGCAGTCCACAGATTCATGATTTTTTGACGAACATTTGGCGCATGTTTGGCGGCCACGACAGCTCTGTGAGCCATGGCCAAATCTTTGACATTTGAAGCAGCGTCTGGGGTTTGGGATGTACGGTCTTACATTTATTTTGAGATATCCTACTTCTATGGTTTCGGGAAGTTGGCTGGAGGCAAAGGTCAGGACTATGTGTTTTGTTGCTATTTCCTTGTCATCTTTTCGGATTTTAATACGATGTACTTCGGTGACGCTCTGGTCTTTCAGACCCTCCAACATCTCTTCTTCAGAAAGGTTCAGGAAATCGTGTTCAGATATTACTCCTTTCACTGTGTTTAGTGATCGATGTGCAGTAATGGATACAGGAATGTCTCCAAAGGACACTATGGATGGGAGTTTAGAAAATTGCACTTTGTCTCGGATTTGGAGGAGTAGGTCGCCACTGGCTAGCTTCGTCACCTTGTAGCCAAGGCCCAGGGCGTCGGTAAGAGATTTAGAAACAATGAATGGGGACATTTTCCTAGCTGGTTGATCTAGATTTTCACTATGTACGACATGGTACCTAGGGAAAACTTCTTTTGTTTTTTGCAGGAACTGCGTAGTGGCATCGGTCCGCCCTCGTTTATGAGGGCGATCATTTGTTGAAGGAAAGGGATCCATAAAAAAAAAAGTTGTTTTTCGGCTGCGGTGGCAGCCACCCACCACGGAGCCCAACATGGGGACGGGACAGAAGGTTGCAAGCAAGGCCTGCCCGCGTCAGCTGGACACCGCAACCATAACCGAATATGACGCAACTCAGGGTAGTTCGTCACACAAGGTTAACCCTCGCCGCCAGGAAAAAGGAGAAACCAAGAAGTGAGTAGGGTATAGGAGAGTTGTGAGAAAGAAGATAGGAAAGTAAAAGATGGAGGGGAGGATAGGAAAAGGCGACTGCCGATTCCCCCCGGTCGGGTCAGGCCGGAGGTGCCGTCTGCAGGAAGCTGGGGCCAAAGTGGTGTGTTGCCTCCGCCAAGGGGCCTTAAGGGTCCAAACGCTCGGCATCGGCTCAACCACCAGGATCCCCTTTTCCCCGGACACGGCGATGCCACGCACGGCGAGGCGCGGGTGCTCGGGTCCGTGGTGATGCACAGTTCACCATCATCCCCTTGCGGGGATGTCCCTGCGGATGCTCGGGAACCCGCGGTGTCGCCACTCACCGTCGCGACGCCTGCAAGCTGCAGGCGCCCCCCTGTGGGGGGCAAGACAAGTGGGGCGAAACTTATTCTTGAGTTCCCCAAGCTGGGCGTTGGTCGCCCGACAAGTCCGGGGTAGCGCGTTGTCTAGTCGAACAGCTGCGTCCTTCTGCAAGACGAACTCTATGAAGATGTGCACGAGATTTCTGTAGTTTCTCCATTAGTACATTGAGTCGACAGTTAGGCGATGTCTCAGAAATGCAACTACGACAACACTGTCATACTCCGATGAGACAGTGAACATGACTTCGCGATCTGATGGCTGCGCCGACGACTTCTTGTGTCCCGTGCAGCTCATTGCCTGCACTCTATATGGACTGTTGTTCAGCCCTTAACGCATCCCCGTGGACAATACGACAAAGAAGGTGATCTCTTTCAGTCTCGCAACGAGCGGAATTATGCTGGTACATGAACAGCCACGCTTGATTCTCGCTGTTTGTCGGATGGCAACGGACCCTTCTGAAACCGCTTTCCTGAATCACAGCCCACCACTGTGTGTTGTTATGATTGGGGACCGAACCGAGAACTTCACCGCAGGACAGTGAAGTAGGAAGACGACGAAGGCAGCCTTCAGGAGATGTAGCAAATTTGAATGTTTATTTTACATGTTTAAAAGGTATAGGGAATACGTGCGAGCACGTAGACCAAGGAGACCAAAAGTCTAAATGTGAGAAGAGGAAGCACTCACACCCGCCTGTTCGTGGTTTAAATGCAGTTCATTGTCCCCAGGCACCTAGCTAGGGAATCCAACTGTTTGACGAGCGTCCAGTGATGCGGTAGCAACTTCATAGGCTCCACCCCACCACACGTGACCACACACACACACGCAAGGAGGAATCTTGGCGCCTTTCAGTTCCGAGCATGTTTTCTTTTCAGCAGCGGGGCCAATCAGGCCCAAAGGGCTGTCCACCTTCATGGGGCGAACCCGACCGTGAGAAACCCGACCGTGAGAAACAGGGCGTCCACGACAGTGTTCGCCTTTCGGCTGGATGTGGCTGGGCTGTCAACGTGTGAAGTCCGCACAAACTTCCTGACGTGCACGCTAGCGCTCTCATTTTAAAACGGGTGTGACAGACGAACAAAAGGGCGAAGAAGGCTACGTTCGTCAGAAACATCTATTTCAGCGACAGCGCCAAGCTAAGACGCTTACCTTCCTTACCTGCGATGTAACTTATACTAAACGCTCAAACGCGATTCTGAACTCCAACTTTAATTTCATTATCCGCAACTGGAGTTATATTTTCGGTCTTAGATTGTCATCACGAAGCGCACGAAGCGCGGAATGAGCTTTGCTATGAGTCAAATCACCGGCCTCGCAACAACGGACACAGACTCCGGCGTTCTTATGTGTACCGAATATTTGCGACGTAAATGCGAACCGACGTCCTATTCAGCGGTTGTGTAACCCTACAAGTTTCGGCTACAATAGCGAAGAAAAAGCTGAGCTTGCAAAACACTAAAACCAGCGCGACCCGGACCGCTAACCATTCCTACCTTGGAGAAAGCCTGAAAATCCAGCAACCTCCATTTCGCGACGCAGGCGTGAGAATGCGAGAGTGCTCTCCGCAGACCTATCAATCTCCTCCCACACACGTCAAACTGGCCCAACTCGCAAGCATCAAAACAGAACTGCTATCTTGGAAGAAATTAAAAGGAACAAAGCTAACGGAACGACGCGTAATACTGAGAGGAATTTTCTTTTCTTCCTTTATTTGCGTTCCTCGTCTGCCTAGCAACCAAACCTCGCAAACAGCTTTTCCTCGCCGGAGGCCCGCCCCCGCAGTGCAGATTAATTTCAAGCCCACGCTCACAAACATGTGTACTCCTCCGCTCACTCGCACACCTATCGCATACACACCTGAGTCGTGGCTTTTCGTTCGCTGTGCGGGCTCTGCTGCTATTCTGTTTTCAATTTCCCCCAAACAGCTCTGACTCTCTCTTTCTCTCATTTCTCATCGTGCCCGAGTCATCCCTCACAATCGTCTCTTCCCCGAAGCTTGCGCATGACAGCCCCGAAAGCGTCGGTCGGGAATTGGCTCGAAATTTTCGTCTCCACAGAGAGCTCCGCCGTTGAATCCCGCCTAAAGCCGGCGGTGTCAGTGGAAAACGAGATCGCCTCTCGGTTCTCGCCTCCACTGGATTTCGATTACCAGACCGACACTCACGCACGCACACACGCACAAGGCGACCGGTACCGAGAGTTGTCGAAGAGTCGTCGCTCGCTCGCTTGTGGAGCGTTCTATCAATACGACTCGTCCCTTTTTTCCCCATTTCTGTTCTCGAAGAGTTTCTAAACCTGCTGCCTTCATTTCGCGTCGGAGCGTTTTATACTCCTTGATCCACTTTTATCGCTGTTTTCTCAGATGTGTGTGGAACGAGAAAGTGATTTCTGCGTTTTGTTTGTTCATCCTCGCCTGCGCCACAGAAGGCAGGAAGAGATATATCCTCGCGAATATTGGCATTCAGAGAAGTAGCAGCCCCCGGTGAGAGCTCGAGGCTATAAGCTCTACGCGGCGTTCTAAGCGTTACACAGTTGCCAAGACACCAACTTGAATCGACCGACGTGAAGAGGGCTTGAATCTGGAATAACGGTGACAGCCGGTTGTGAACTCGAGGTACGGAACGCATGAGTGCCGAGGCGGAACTTCTAAGCCACTTCCGCGAATTATAAACTGAGTTGGAAGCTGGAAATTGGAAGCTGCTGCCAGTTCGGCGAGGAAAAAAAACAAACAAACCTCTCATGCTTGGACGACACAGCGAGAAGCTATTCGGCGGCATCCTATCGCTATCGCTGTCACCTCTTCGTTACGGGAGAGAGTGAAAATAGCCATTAAGCTTTACCTATCTTTTCAGATAGTGAAGTGAAGTGAAGTTTTGGGTAGATAGTGAAAAACAGATACATAGTGAAGTGAGGGAGGCGGTAACTCTCATATCTATCCACGTCTCCAGACTCCATGCAGCACGGATTGCACAAGATGGTGACCAAAAGGCAGTCAGCGCCTCTTCCTCAGACAGACTGCTGGCGGCGAATCAGAGGGCCGTATTGCAATTAAGCAACCAGCATGCACGGAATAATTGCCGTGCCAGCGAAAGGATAAAAATTCTTGATGCTCAACTTCTAACGAAAACAACGAAGCCACACTGTAAGGATTCTCTGAATGTCGGACGATCACATCTGCGCCTGAGGGTCTGGCAAGCCTCTTGACGCGTTACGCAATGCCGATCGGGAAGAGCAAGTAATTTAGTGAGATGGAACCTATCCGGACTGCGGCAGCATAATAAAGTAGACGAGTTCCCGGTCGTGCGCAATGCAAGTGCAGCCCTCTTGCACAAGCGGAAGAGATCGAGTAGTTGGGATGCCAGGCGACGCAATCCGCGGATATAAAACAGCGGCCTGAGCTCTGTGTCGTAAAGCAGTCTCGCAGCACAACAATGTGCCCAGTGGTCCGAAGTAGACCGCACTGTCGGGTCGAATATAGGAAGGACAGTGCAGAAGACAAAGCAGAGTAACTGCGTGCAACGGGCGAGACACTGAAAAGCAAGACAGTGAGTTGTAGTGCGATAAGAGTTCCTGTAATATAGCAGTGTACTGGTATAGTGATATACCAGCCTTTGCATAGAAGTGAGGTATGAGCCATATTTAATTTATATTCGACCACGTACAAACGTATAAGGAAGCACATAAGGCTATATGGGGACAAGTATTGCGTGGTAATTCCTTATTTGTCGCCGTATACTAGTGCGCATGGCCATATTTCTTTCCTTAGATTGCTTTTCTAAATATGGTTTTATTTTCTCTGTTCCACTGCATTCTTTTCCCATGTATGGCCAAACTATGTCCATATATAGATTGCTTATTGCATATATTGTCTGATTTTCAGCACTATATGGATAAAATATCAATGCTTTATAGATTTTATAGACACGCTATGCATGTTGCATAACCATGAATTTAAATGCGTTTGTAAAGCGCAACTCATAAATTGGGAAACAGTCGCATGATGCAGGAAATAGATTCTTGGTAGCACATGCTGTTTGGCTTTATACTGCTTAGAAAAGTAAAACCAGACGTTCTTCGAGCGGCATAAATGGGTGTCTCGAGCCCCGATCATTAGAAAGCAGAACTAGAAAATTGTACTTAATAGCGGTCAGCTTAAAGTGGTCAGCGGCTTAAATTAAGGCAGACTTCGGATCGAAGCGCTCGTTCACGCGCAGGACACTATACATCCGGGCCCACTGGACTTGCGAAATGTACGCGGCGGTCTCCGCAAGGTCCCACTTCTGGCCTCTAAAGTAATGCCCTAGTGACGTCATCAGCTACGTGATCGACAAAACGCGCCAATTTCCAACATCTCGGAAGTTACCTTCACAGTTCGCTTATGTACTTTCTTAGTACTTTTAGTGGCATAAAGGTGCATAAGCGAGCCTTCAACACTGAAGTGTCCTGGTGTGACTTCGCGCACTGTTAGCATACTCTAAAGGGGCAGCAAGGAACGAGCATACTTAAGCTGTGCGTATCAAACACGCACTGGGCATGTGCTGTGTGGTAAAGACAGTATGCCATGAGCACTGGCTGTGAGCTTTACCTTGTCACGCCCTTCAACTGTACGCATTTATCAGATGCACACAGCTTTTAAACGTCTCGGGTATCTCCATCGCACACTGCGCAAGGCGCCAAAGGATACCTAACTGCTGACATATAAAATACTTATCCGCCCCATTCTTGATTAGGCCTGTATCATATAGCATTCTCATAAGAAATGCGATATTAAAAAATTAGAATCGGTTCAAAATAAATCAGTACGCTTCATCTTTCACACCTAAGGCCGAGATTTTTTTCCCTTCTTCCCATTACGCAGCCTCAGGTCCCACAACACTATTATCTCGCCGCCGCCTAGAATGGTTGAAGTTTTTACACACACTGGTTCAATCTCAGCGCCTTCCTTCACTAAACAATTTTTTGAACCTAAGCAAACATTCCATTACTATAGAAGTTTCCATAGCCTGAAACTTACCCCTTTCTTTTGCCGCACTGAGGCGTTCAAACACAGCTTCTGTCCCCTGGCCATTGAACTCTGAAATTCGCTGCCTCGACGCGTCCGCTCGCTATACCAATTGACGAATTTTTGGTGGCCATCACTTGTGACATTTTTATTAGTTTTTATTTTTACACGTTTGTGTTTTTCGACATGACTTTTTTCTCTCCCTGCCCACTCCTGCAATAGCCTTATTAAAGCTGCAGTATTATAAATAAATAAATAAATATGCCCAAACAATTGAAATTCACACACACACACACACACACACACACACACGCACACGCGCACGCACGCACACACACACACACACACACACACACACACACACACACACACACACACACACACACACACACACACACACACACACACACACACACACACACACACACACACACACACACACACACACACACACACACACACACACACACACACACGAGACTGCGCTCAGAACCACTAGGGCAAAAAGCGCGACAATTACTTCACACTACTCGCATATAAAGAGTAAGGAACACCAAAGGCTGACTGAGGGCCTTTAATCTCCAAAGTACGCGAGATACTAAACATACACGCTAGCCGGCAGCCTGAGAGTTCGCCTAATACTCCTCTTTTTCCTTCCTTAACCCCACAGATCGAGCTACATAATCCCAAATCACAGGCGCAATGCACGCAAAAACGCAAAAGGCGCCGGCAAACCAAATGGGCTCTCCTCGCCGGCCAGAAATCATGAGCCTGACTGAGTAGCGCGAGCCCATTTTTTGAGAGCGACCCTCTTTTATGGAAAGAGGACGGACAAATAACGGCGAACATTAAAGTGAAAAAAAAAAAGATGAGTGGTCTCGAAAAAGCTGGCCATTGTCTCGGCCAGCGCACTTTCAGTTCTCAATCACCTCCCGCTGAGTCGACACGTATACACACATATATCCGAACGAGGCGAAATGTAATACTTTTGTTTGGAAAGGGGAAAAAAGCTATCCTCAAAGCAAAGCAGCTAAAGTAGTGGCCCTTGCATCAAAAGCAGTGGCTCTGCCAGACAAAGCAAGATGTTGAACAGGAAAGTAGTGCATGTCTTTAGTAAGTATATACGGATAGAAGCAACAGTGGAGGACGTAGCGAAACAGAGACTGCAGGAAGCGGCTGATGGAAAAGACGGCCAGAACGGACGTTGCTCTAACAAAAAACATTCTTTTTATTTTTCTTTCTTCGTATCCAGTTTGTTCAAGAGGCATATATCAATGCTCTTATCGCGGTCGGTCGATAGTTTTTACTCTTTCAGAACGAAAGAACGAGGGAGTTTGATTGCATGACCTGATGTTCACGAGCATCGACTTTTGGTCTGAGCGCGCGGCCGACCAGGTGTCTCTACGCAGGTCCTTTTAATTTAACCCCAGATGTGAGATTAGAGAAAAGCAATAAATGAGATGAGACGAGAGAAGGCCATTAAAAAGGGGAGCAGCTTGCGAACAATGCCATTAAGCTGGACTTGCCTGAAATGCTTTCAAGTACTTTGAAATCGAAAGTATGAGATGGAGAGGAAAAAAGAGGGGAATATGCTAATTATGAACCTTCTCAACTCTTGTCGGCAGACATAAATTATACAGAGTGGGGAAGAGGAAATCGAAGGGCACTGGGAGACGGATGTCCCTTAGGAAATGGGGTGCTATTCAACACTTTCTGATTTCGTGCAAAAAGTTCTTTAAGTGGGAAATATTACCAGATTCAAGGGTAAGACAGACTTTAAAACTGATTCATTTTAATGGATGAAGGAAACATTTTTGCAAAACTCTGCAGTGATATAATCTAGATGAAAGACGGAAATGTCTATTACCAGTTGTTCACAACTGTCAACTAAAGCAGACGGGAACATCAACCTTTTCAAGAGGTTGATGTTCCCGAAGGTTGATGTTCTTGAAGTCGCTCTGGAAAATATGAGCTCGCCCATTTTCTTAAGACACAGACGGTGCACCGTCGAAACGACGAAGTCACCATGCCATCCATTCTTGGAGAAGTCAAACCTTGACTATTTGGAAGGCTGTCATAAATGCAACTCTCCCGTCTAATTCTATGTCAGCTGTTCACCCAAGTTGGAACTAAAAAAAAACAACTTTCTTTTGTAGCCATAGGGCTGCACCTGTATGGAGGCCAATGTGCAGTTACTCCCCACTTTCTAAATTTTTATTCCGGGCAATACCAAAAATAATTTGAAAATAGGGTATCTCAGCGTAAAATTTACACGTTGGGATTGCTGTGAAGAGATCAGTACGCTGTGTGATATCTTAGATTTCGCGTGTAAAGGTCGGTAAAGGTAACGCGCAAAAATTTTAACAATCACGATAGTATTAACCAAATCACAAATAAGAATCATGTTAACAAAGCAAGAACCTTGATGCATTTGGTGGCTGGAAGGTACAAGCTGGATGGCTTAACCGTAAATAAAATCCCGTCGGCAGTCGCCATCTGGTGCAACCTGTACGCATTTCTTCTTCGACGTCTCTGAGTTTCTTCGCGCGGCTTTCTTCGAATTCAAACTTTGCGCGAGACTCGAGTCGGGCATGACGAATAGGGCCTCTTCCCTTGCGCTGAAGATGCCTTCGAAGCGAAGCATTTTCAGTGCATGAACTTTTTCTTTTCTTTTTCGTTACCAATCGCGGCAACAAGCACAAGAGCTATAAAAGAAGGTGTACTATTCAGATTTGGTGTTGGCTGTGAAGGCTAGGTGGGAAACGAATTTGGAAAACTAACGCGCTCAGAACCTCTGCAGCCCAGAGTAGTTGCGAAAAGCGAACATCAAAGGCGTGGGTGTGCGTGTGTCAGCAAGGCCCTTATGCGTTTCCCAATGGCAAAAAAAAAACCGCCGTGCCAGTGCTTTTTTTGAGTACTAGCAACAATTCCATTTTTTCTTGTGTGTGTTACAACGCGTGTGTAGCGAGCGCTCTGCCTCCAGCTGCTCCGTTAAATAAGTTTCTCCAAGATTTGCAATGAAGTGCTTGACGTTACTTTAAGACACACCGAACCCGAGAATTTTTTATTCTTTTTTAAAAATTTAGGTTTCGCAAGTGCAAACGCTTTAACTATCATTTTTTCTGCCATGCCGTATAAGAATTTGTGTCTGGAAAATTTTTATCGTGCATGGCACGCACGGTAGAACTTTGATGTGAGCATCAGCGTAACCAGGTCAACGCCACAGAACTAATGGAAAGTAAGCTCCGCACTAGAAGACGCAAGCAACTAATTAGCTGTGGCCTCAAGTAGCGACTGGAGATGCCATAGAAATTCCATCTCCAGCCGAAGTAATGTGTTGCACATGGTTTGTCAAACAATACGCACTCTAGCCAGGTTAGGAAGGAGTCTAGGTAACTGCGCAACTTCACGACACATTGCTGATGAAATACGCGTCTTGAACTAAGCAGACGCCAAAGAACAGAGACTTCCATCGCCTGTCTGTTCAGCCACCAGTAACATCGCAAACACTCATGTGTGCATGAATTGCCAGTGCTGTGTATGTGCGTCTCCATCTCTTTATAACACCACGCCAGCATCTATTCCAGTTACTTCTGGTTTTTACACCGCCACTGTGAAATTTTTATTGATTCAGAACTTTCATAAGTATTTAAAAAACAAATATTCGTTCTCCAGGGAGAGTCAGTAGCATCAGTTACAGGGTCCTAAAAGCTACTGTCGCATGAACATATCTGAATTGGGAGCCCTGTTCTCTAGTAGTCATTATTTTGTGGCACGCTGCCCTACGATGAGAAAATGGGAAAGACAGTTTCAGTACACAAATACGCTGACTTCTTTTTTTCCTCGCAATTACTGGCCAATTTGTTCAACATTTTGTACCTCTCGCAAGTTGCTTGATCACGTCCAACAGTCTAGTATAACAGCTGCTCTAGAAGCTAACATGTTTTTTATTATCTTTTAAAGATACTTTCGCAAACATTTTCCCTACGAAACCGAGCTGATATCCCTCGATGAATATTTGCTTTTTGCCATAGGCTGTTCTCCTTCCAAAGACATCATTTTTATCGATTTTACTCAAAGGTTCGACACCGTTAAGGACACTTTTACATTGTCAGTAGCCTTCTGAACCAGGTCCAGTGAGAACCACACTCACTGCGTAACAGCTAATGAATCTCATGACTCCCACTTTTGCTTGTTAGCCTGTGATGTTCTTCAGCGATTCATACCAGGTATAATTTCGCCTTACAAAGCAGCTGTTGGTGGGTGACTCTTGGCGTATCCGGTGTACCCGACGCTGAAGACAATCGCGCGACCAATGGCGCCGTGACGTCCCCGCGAGCATGTAGCCGGCCGAGTGTGCTACCGGCTCCTCGCCGATCACGTGATTGCTCGAGAATTCTGACGGAGTGGACAACGAGCGCGCCCGTTGAAGTTGGCCGCGTTGATGGAGGAAGAGGTCAGAACGGGAGAAAAGAGGTTCGTGGGGCGCAGCGGACCCCAGGACGACTCAACAGCGGGCTAGAGGTTTTAGCGCGGCGACGCGACAGCCTCCGTAAGCTGTGGGCGAGATCCGAAAAGCGAAAAACACGGTTTACAATGGCGCCTCCAGCATGAACTACAGCCAAGCCTCCACGATGCTCTTGGACGCTCGGATGAGGAGGAAGTATGATCGGTGAAGGAGCTTTCTTTTGAAAGTGGCGTTGAAAACTTTGAAACTGCCCTGGTAGTCAACAAGACGCGCAATGAAAGAGTGCATATAAAACTGCGTCTTCTGGCAAAGCTCGGAGCATGCGCGGGAACAAAGCATGGCGCAGCCCGTATGCATTCCTGCAGTGGGGCTGGTCCACGCGTGGCACGGATTAGACAAATTTTGCAGCGCATACCCCATAGCTGCTGCTGCGTTTAAGGGTATTGTAATGGTTTCAGAATTTTTTAAGATGAAAAAGAATTAACGATGTTCTTCGACTCACTGAATTATGCGGCCATTTAATAATAATAATAATTGGTTTTTGGGGACAGGATATGGCGCAGTATCTGTCTCATATATCGTTGGAAACCTGAACCGCGCCGTCATGGAAGGGATAAAGGAGGGAGTGAAAGAAGAAAGGAAGAAAGAGGTGTCGTAGTGGAGGGCTCCGGAATAAGTTCGGGCAGCTGGGGATCTTTAACGTGCACTGACATCGCACAGCACACGGGCGCCTTAGCGTTTTGCCTCCATAAAAACGCAGCCGCGGCGGTCGGGTTCTAACCCGGGAACTCCGGATCAGTAATGCTGCCATTTGCTGATTACGTTTTCTTCAGAGAGAAATTGCTAACCAATGCGATGCTTGGTCCGGCCACGAAGACCAGCACACCTGACCCAAGAACTCTATAAAGGTGGAAAGGAGTGAAAGCGAGCGCCCATTGCAGCTCCTGAAAACGTGCCAGGGGTGGCCAGAGGGCGCACGTGTTTCACGCCGCCATCTACGACGTCCAACCATACGAAACTACACAAACGTTGTCGAAGTACACGAACCAATTCACACTTTTTCGGTGCCTGTGCCCGACGTCATTTCCATTGGCCATGCGTAGCCTAAACAAACTTTACCAAATGATACAGCATGCGTCATCACCTGACGCAGTAAGAAAGCGACCGCTTTCTATAACAAGTTAGTGAGATGGCTTACAGGCGTTGAGTACTTTGTTAAAGCGAAATAGATACGGACCCCTCCCCCACGGATTCACGGTGTAAAACCACCATCATCTGGTCACATGTAATCACGACACCAGCGCCACCACGTGACCAGCGCCAGGCGAGTGACCATGCAGCCATTGTGGTCGTTGAGGTCGCCCAGGTTGGCAAAAGGTCTGTAGGTATTCGCCATTAGCAAAAGATGGACTGAAGCGCAGAGACGGCGTGTGATGAGCTTACGGGCGACGCCGCGTTAACACTTGGCAATATTTTTTTTTCTTACTACCGCTTGCAGACCAGCGATAAAAAAAAATGGTCGCACTGGCAGTACAGTGCACTGGTATAGACAAGCAAATAGAGTGAATGAAGACGCATATAGAGTTTAGTTCGCACTAGCAAACGCACGAACTGATTCAAGAGCGCAAATTATATATAAAGCTCTTCTATGTTCGTCGCATATGGTGAAAGCGACGGCTGGAAAGCGGGATAGCGGTCGTTAACCCTACCTGTGCATGACGGGCTGTTCATTTACCCCTTTTCGCAATGACATTCATACGCTGTGCAGATCGACGCTAAACGGGATTTGATCGTAACTTGCGCCTTTCTCTTTTTTTTCCTCTTAAGACAGTTTTCAGTTGGTGTGGTGGTGCGAGATCGTGTTGAGAAAAAAAAAAGCCCCCGAATGGCGGAGAAAAGGCACTACACAAGCGCCGTGTTACGTCAGTGTCTTTATGCGTTCCGCCTCTTCGCTGTTTTCATAATATGGCCGCAGTATACGCCATCAGAGGGAACGAATATATTTTGAACTCTTCGTGCATTGGAAAAGATGGAAGCGGCGGCCACCAGCGGACTCTAGACGAGTTTTCATGTTTGCTTGAAGCGCACTTTGATCAAGAAAACGCTTATATTTGTCAATATATTTATCACACAGTCAACTGCCCGATCACTGCTAAAACAAATATTTTTTGAGACATTCCCCCCCCCCCCCCCCCCTAGAACTGTCGAAGACTGGAATTCCTTGCCAAAACATATATTCCATTCTGAAAATCTCGTTGGTGAACTGGAACACATTTTCACAAACTAAACTACGTGAACTTGTTTTTTTTTTGTATTTCGTACGTTTTGTATGCTGATAGACATTGTATTTTTTTCATTCTTTGAATTGTATGCAGAAAGTATGTATTTAACCCCTGACTGGGTCAAGCACTGCCATGCAGTATTTTGAAATAAATAAATTAGTCTTAAATGTTCACAGGCTCTGCCATTTGTGGAGCCTAATATGATCAAACAACGAAATAAACTTGCAAATGTAGCACATACGCTGTTGTCAGTCTTCTGTTCCCAACACGTGTGTATTCTGTAACGCCTCTGTAAGGCAAACCCACCCTTATTAAAGTTAAAAGTCATGTGCGCGTGTGTTTGTACACGTAGTGTGTGCGGGGTGCGTGTGGTGTATGTGCGTGCGTGCGTTTAGCTAGCTTCTCTAGACGTGAGAGGCACGTTCCGCGCTTTTCTATCAAATACAAAGTTTAGCGCTTTGCCCTTGCAACAAATTTGGCGAGATTCGCTGCCACTGAATTCTTCGGCGTTATATATACATCGGAGGTTTTATAAAAAGAATACGCGGAAACACACACATATAGCAATATTTTAAGCGTTATCAAAAAACGCCAAAGACCGCCTGAGTAGCGACGCTCAGGCCCCCTTAGCAATGTCAAGTGAAATAGAAAGTCACAACTGTCACGAACATCTGAGATGCGCACCTAGAAATGCCTTTTCACTCCATTGGAGCGAAAAAGAAGGCTTTGCGACACATGTGCCGTATAAATTTATGCGTTCTCGCCGTAAAGCTTTCAGTTGCCAGTGGCTCATGTGTCGACATTCTTACTCGGACTTCGTCTGTTTGCAATAAGGTGGTTGTTTTGTTCTTGTTGGTAGTGCATGACGTATAAAATAGCGCAACAGCAGACAAGGACATGAAAGAACACACACGAGCGCTAACTTGCAACAGTTTATTGCGGAAGAGAGCCTGTAGATATATATGACATGGCGATACATTGCGCAAGCGCGACAGACAGTCAATTGTTTAGTGGCTTCTGAGGTAATCTAATTCCGTACGAGATAGCCCAACAGAGGGTTTCGCTATGCACTTATCACCTAAGCTATCTATCATTTCTGCTTCGATTATTTCTCGCGTGAGTTTGCAAGTGTTTTTGGCAATGACCGTGCATGCTTGAAAAAGAGGTTTACACTCGGTTTCGCATTTTCTGCAGTGCGCATCTAAAAGACCACCTTTCTTTTCTTTAACATTGTAACGATGTTCACGAAGGCGCTCGTTAGTGGCTTCTGAGATAGTCTGAGGAATTAGATTATCTCAGAAGCCACTAACAATTGACTGTCTGCCGCGCTTGCGCAATGTATCGCCATGTCATATATATCTACAGGCTCTCTTCCGCAATAAACTGTTGCAAGTTAGCGCTCGTGTGTGTTCTTTCATGTCCTTGTCGGCTGTTGCGCTATTTTATACGTCTGTTTGCACTCAAACCATGAAGAACGAGAACCTTCCAGCCTTCAAATCCCTCAGAGCCAAGAATGGCTTTGTTTTACGACTCCACTACAGGCGGACGAAGTCTTGTCTTCGTAAAAATCGTCCGTTAAATTTCCACCTGATTGGGTCAGTAGTGAGGTTTTGGTGTGTTTTTTTTCTTGACCATTTCCTTCGCGTAGCAAAGCAGTAGCAAGCATTCGGTTAGCTTGTGCAAGGCTCCGCTCAACGAACTCCAGATAGAGAAAACGTTGTTGCTATGGGGTCATAAAACAGCTTCCACAATAATAAAAAAAGACAGCGACTCTTTCTTTTTTCTAAGCGATATTAATTGTCTCTGGACATAAGGTGGGCGCACGAAGTTTTAGTTAATTGTCCCAGTAGCAAACTGAACTTCTTAGTTAGTCGCGAGGGTGTTTTATTATTGTTATTTTTTTCCAGACGAGTGCTGCAACAGCTATTCCTTCCCACATTTCTTTTCTGCACGTCCTCACTTTGCCACAAAGGACAAAGCGAATGCGAGCGCTGATGATTTCGTCTAAAAGCTGGAACAACTCATGTCCAGCTATAATCGAAGTTTAGTTATTTGTTTCATTGATACTCCCTGAGTCCCGCGTTTGCGGGGATGACTACAGGTCCGTTCAATCGATCATTGGCGAAATCTAATTCCCGTTTGGTCGTTTTTTCTTCCCCCCACAAGTAGAGACGGCGTCACTCGGTTGAAGCTCTATGCGATTATGGCTGGTACCGGGTTCTCCGCGGAGCAGGTAAAAAAAAAAAGTAATTAACTAAAACTGCAGCCCCTTGAAGGCAAGCTACGCGTGTAAAATATTAAAACAGAAAGCTACACATGTAGTTAGCAGGGTCCTTGTGCGCGTGATTCAAGGAGCTGGAGCTGAGCCAGCTGCGAAGTGAGATTTTGCGAGCAAGAAAACAACGAGAGCGCCGTTAGACCGCTCGAGAAGGTGCCCTTTCTTTTTGCTGTTTATTGCTTCAGCTAGCGACACGTGCTAACCGCGGCAACGCTGCGAGCGCCGCCTAACGGGTAGCAGACAAAGAGCAAGGAAGGCTGGCGGCGATGCTTCATATTCTAGGCTTAATTAGATCTGGTGGACGGAAGCCGAGACGTGGCCTATCGCTGAGGCGCACACGCGCACACTCTCGACCAGCGGGTCAAGCAATGCCACAAGGGGAGAGTGGGGAGGGAGGAAACGAGATAGAGATATTACATGAGAGACCTCCTCTCCATTCTCCTTCCCCTTTCGCGTAATGTGGCTGGAGGGGAAACAAGATGAAAGCGGCTTAAAGGCTGGCGCGATGCAGTGCTGCACCCTCGTCGCGTGCTCAATCATGGCGGCCAACGCAACGGGGGCACCGGTGGAACGCCCGGGGAGTAATAGGGCTTTCGCCGGAGCACCCGGATTGAGTCGCGCGCCTGTGCGCGCCTGAGCGCTGCTATAGTTGCGTGCAGCGCGCGCAGAACGCTTCTGCGTGGCAGCGTTGGGTTCATCCTATCGGGAGAGAGGGCGAAGACGTTACACTGCAGCGTAGAATCCCTACACTTCACCGTTAGTAGCGCAACCCATTCGTTCCCGAACCGCCGTTTACCCACAACTGTGTGGAGTAACGGAGATTTCGACGCAGCTGTCTTTCGAAAGCGGCGACGTACGTCCGAGTCGCATTGCAAAGTTCGAAGGTTTCCCTAATTCGAGGCTATGCCTTCCCGCGCGCAACAACGGTTGCCGCTCCTTTCTTCCCGAGACCTCGGCGAATGCGTGCACTGCGCTACACGGAACTAGCGGGGATTCCCAGTAAACTAGGGATGTGCGCGGCAAAGCTTCGGGAGGAGCTCAGTTAGGGAGCAGCTCTCTGCATGTGCTACAAACAAAGCCAGCAGCTATATAGTCTATAGGCAGGGGGGCGGGGGAAGGGGGGTTTCATCGGAACGCTGCTCTGCACAAGCAGGGTGGCGGTGGCTCGGCTGAGGCTTTTGTTCGCGCCGCGAGATTACCGGCCGGCTGCGGCCAGAGCTCATCATTAGAGGTGGTATATGCAGCCTCCCTTCGTGCATATGAATGATGCATAGCGCTGTCCCGACCCACCCTTTCCCTACACCGCCTTCCCCCCGTAGACTGGGGTTCGCGGAAAGAGAGCGCGATTATTGGGGGACCAACCGGCACGTGCGTTGGTTAACGGACTCCTACCCCTCTGCATTTCTCCTGCTTACTACCGCCCCTCCTATCACCTTTTATTATCCCCCTTTGGCGATCATTTTAGACGGTTACACTGCGGCGACAATATCTCTCGTCTTCCTTTCGCGCCGTAGCTCATCCGAAATGCAAAAGACCAGCTAAGCGATGGCACTGCGCGTCAAAGAAATCTTAGAGGTGAACAAAAAAAAATTGAAAATTGGTCGAGATTATCCAGCACCTCTTTCCCTCTTGCTTCTTTCACTCCCTCCTTCATTCCTTCCGTCACGGCGCGGTTTAGGTGTTCATCGAGAGGGATACAATTACTCCGCCTTCCCTTTCCACATTGGCAATTATAATAATAATTAATGTTATTACAGACTCGGAATCACGCGCAGAAAAAGGACCACTCTCGCTTTCTTGCATCGTTACACCACTCACAGTTCCCTCTTATCCGCCCCGAAAATGATGGGAACTCGCTTGAGTAAGACTGACAGCGTGCAATCACGTCTGCATTATTTTAGTTATTTAGTTACAGGCCACTGTCTCCCTACGTCAAGTAGATTAAAAAAAAAGAAGCAAAAGTCGACTATCGATTTACTGCCGATGCCACTAATGCCCCTGTCACACGGGCACTTGTAAGGCCTTAGAAATTAAGGTCCTTTGCCCCAAAGGCGCGTGACACGCATCTACACGGCAAAGCGTCGAGACCTTGGCGATAAAGTTCCGTAGCAATAAAGGCGGCCGTCAGCGGCCTTAAAGTTGCTTAAAGGAGCAACCCAGACGGCAGCGCCAGCTAGCGAGCTCAAAGAATAAAAAATTTACGCAATTTTTAGTCTTGAAACCATAAAAAATATCTAATTTATCTTATTTAATGGTTAATTTTGCGTTACAGTGCACTTAACCGTAGAGGAGGCTATGACTAAAGACATCCACACTGCTAAGAAAGGACTTGAACGCTTTTCAGCAGCCGCATCGACACACACGTGCTTGCGCATCTCGCTTCGCGGTTTTTTCTTCGTTTGCTCTTTGTTGTGTGCGTGTTTTGAGTTTGCTTGTGTGCACAAAGACACAAGCAACAAAGCGCGCTTCTCGAACACGACGAGGAGCCGAACGGAAAAGTGCGCCTACCGTGGTCAGACCGAGAACGATTAAAAAATAAAAAATAAAAACTTTGTTTCAAAATATCCGTTTCCCACCGTCAGAACGCTCGTTTATTATCGTGATAGCTACTTTTTCCAACATAAACGAAAGCACTCTTAGCTAATTGCTACCGTCTGCTTTAATTTCATAATGTTACTAGCGCCGCTTCACACACAGCGGTGACTTTTGGCATTCACGGAGGCCGCGTTCTAGCTCCTTTGGATTTGCCGTGTAGCAGCGTCGCTGCTCCGTTTCGGTTTTCCTCCTTTAGTGCAATAAGACAACTTTACGGCAAAGGCCGAGAAGAAGTCCCGTGTGACAGCGGTATAATTCCACTAGAGGAAAGACGTTATAAAACCGCGGAATAAGCGAGAGAAAGAAAATGTGACCGAGCCAGCGTGTTGTACGCACCTGTTTCAGTAGTGCGCAGTGCTCTGAAAGGTGAGCAGGTTAAGAGGTTCATCTCGTATATGTGGAGCAGAGAGGCGGCCTTGTACACCTATCCTTAAGATGCAGAGTTAAGCCACGAAACCCCCATAGACAAAGTATACTGATGCCTCAAAATAAAATTACAGGAAAATAAACAATACAACAAGCGAACCGGAAAAATTGTCGTTGAGAGCAGCGGGACCAACGCAGCGAATTATCGTAGTGATTCAGTGCCAGCCCCAGCTGCCACTATTCCCAAAAGTGCACAGAATTCCTGCAATGGGTTTAGGAGCCCACTAGTGTCTTTTTGTTTTGTTCTCAGCCCTTTGTGCCGTATTCTTAAAAGCAGTCTCATTGGCGACGCCGCACCGAGAGTGGCTGAAAAAGTTTGCACTCGTTAGCGCTTAATTCTGCCTGACGAGCTTTTGAGCAGCGCCTCAGAACGGCGGGTAAATTTACGCTCAGGAAAACGTAAAATACGCGGGAGTATTTGAAGGCACAAAGAGCTTTCAGTGCTAAAATGCTTCTGATGCCCAGCCATCAATAGCTGCCAGGCAGCATATAGAGCAGGCGTTAGGGAGACTAAAAGAAAAATTGGTTTGTTCGGTTTGGTTTGGTTTATGAGGGTTTAACGTCCCAAAGCGACTCAGGCTATGAGGGACGCCGTAGTGGAGGCCTCCGCATATTTCGACCACCTGGAGTTCTTGAACGTGCACTGACATCGCACAATACACGGTCCTTTAGAATTTCGCCTCCATCGAAATTCGACCGCCGCGGACGGGATCGAACCCGCGTCTTTCGGGCCAGCAGCCGAGGGCCATAAGCACTCAGCCACCGCGGCGGCTGAAAGAAAAATTGGAGGGGACATTATGCTTAAGGGTGTGACCCGATAGGTTAATGGGTTAATTCCCATCTACGGAGAACGTCATTCTCTACTTTACATTCATGGATCCCTGGGAATCATCGTAACACTCCTGGCGCAGTGGTGCAGGGGTTAAGCGATGCGCCACTGCCCTGCGATGGCAGGTGCTGCCATCTGTGGGGCCTTGTGCGGACCCAGGTTGCGCTTCCCGAGCGACCAGTTGTTAATATAACTGCCACCAGCCACGGTGGGCAGTTTGCTAACAATACGGTGGGCAGGTTGTGATGACGGCCGCAAGGTCACGTGACCTAGGTGGCCCACCTGCCTCCTAGGTTGCTCCCTGGGCACCACCTGCCAGAGTCATGCCCGTGATATTCGCTCACAACGCCGACGCTTTAGCCGACTATGCCGATATCGGATTTTTTGGAGCATAGGACCTTTAACGCGGACTCTTGCCTCACCAAGCCGAATGGCGTCACGCGGCCCGTGCAACCTCAGACGCCAAAATGAAAAGCACACAGCGCCTGGCCTAACCTGGAGCCCGGCTTCCCCAAATTGTATATACGTTTCCCTGAGATGGCACCGCTCGTGCTGGAAAAATCTGTCATGCAGCCTCACCGAGCCAAAACAGATAGCAAAACGAAAGAAGCGACATATTGCGAGGCATTCAGTGGGAAAAAAATTAGGCTCGAGGAAAGGAAGGGCGCATAACTGGCTCCCCGGTTCAGTTGGCGCCGCAATCGCGCTTTGAGGTATGTACGTGGCGGTGGGAAGAGATGTGGCCTGCATGCATTAGCGCTGACAACGTTGTGGCAGGTGCATAGCTTGATGCGTAGCTTGATGGCTACTTTACAGCATTCAAGACGGGCACAGTCCTCCGCTAAGTATATTGTTTCAGATCCTAAAAAAGCAATTAGCAATTATGCCAATCGCAATATCCCTCCCACCTGCTAAAATCCTAGAATCACCCCCCCCCTCCCTCGTTCCCCCACCTAATCGCCTCATCACCCTCACCTGTGTCCTTGCACACAGCGAACACCCAGGCAACTTGGCCGCTCACACCCAAGTCCGAGTACTCTTTAACCGGGCTAAAAGCGACCAGCCTTCGTCTCGCAGTGCCAGGGATCGACTTCTCAACTACCTCGACTCACCCTGTTTTATAGAAATCTCCGCTTAATGTACTCTCCACGGCAGAAATCTCTTCTCAAAAGCGATCAGATTGTCTGGCGCAGACTTCAAACGGCTACAGTCATGACCCCTTTCCTTCTCTCCATTTTAACCCACAGTGAAATGCACGGTCTTCGCCCCTTGTGCTGTCTCATCAAACACTCTCCTCACTTCCACTTGTGTCCTAGCAGCAGAGCTGACTTTAGTCGCATCTTTCTGAACCGCCCGAACAAACCAGACAAGCCCCCGTGGCAAGGGTCAGAATATCAGGAGCGATGGGAGGGCGCTCTGAGTAGCTCGCAGCCGGCGCTACAGATTCGGACAGTGGGCTGGGCCCGAGGAGTCGCCGAAGCACAAAAGTGCCCGGCCATATAGAGCGGCCCGAGGGCCGATCGTCGTCCTGCTCCCCCCCCCCCCCCCCCCTTACTTGACTCTCTGATGAACCAATAAAGTTGTTTACCTACCTACCTAGCGTAACACCGCTGCTTCCACGGGCGGCTATCTTAACCTCGACGGCTCTTCATTTTTTTTTTCTCCCAGCGGCACTTTTTTCCTGCATTTTATCTCGGAACACCCCGCCGTCTTACTCTGAAGGATCAGAGCAGCTCTCGTCTTCTTCAAGGGGTTCAGAGCACAAATACGCCCACGCGAGGGCTCACGGTTTCCCGAACTCCGCTCGTTCGACCAGCCAGCAACAGCAAGAGGGAGCCAGTCCTTCCTGTGACATTCGAAATGAAAGCCGAGACAGCACTGGCAGCATGCCCCGCAGTCCGAATTTGCCCCGTCTCCAATCCACCTGACAATTTCTTCCCGGAGAGAATTTAACTCCGTTTTCCCGCCAACCGTCTTCAGCCCCGGGATCAGAGACGCCAGCTTGGCTTGTCACACCGCGCTCGGCTGCCTGCCGGTCTTCCAGGGAGCAACAAAGAGGCAGGGAAAGAGCAAGAAACACGGGTGTTTGAATTCAAAGGAAGAGATGAAACAGGAGACGGTTAACCCAATAAAAAAAAATAACTCCAGCTATACAGCGCGCGGGCAGCTGCCATAGAAGCAGCGGCTGCGCCGGACGTCGAGGGAATGAAGAGTGAAAAAAAAATGAAAGAAGACGAAAAGAAGAGAGAAAGAAAGGCGTTTGTGAACTGCTGGCGCTAAATTATTTCCGCGGACGTTGCTCGTGACAGCTGAAGTTTTCGACTGTTGGCTTTGCTTTTATCTTTTCGTTCTTGCTCCTTGATGCGGCGTACGTATAACCTGAAGCTTCCTCCCAGGCGTTTGCTTAAACGCGATCAAAACTCGTCTCTGCATTGTCGCCGGCGAAAGTTCACGCCAAGAATTATAGAGAAGAAGAAAGCAACTTTATTGCGTGTCTAGCTCCGAGAGAAAGAGTTTGACACAAAATTGCCATTTTCTTTTTTTGACTCAGACTGTTAAACAAAGCTTTCGAGCAAAATTCTGGGAAAGTGCGAGAAAAATCAACCAGAATTTAAATATTGGCAGCTTCTTAAGGAATAAGGTACTTCGACACTCTAGCGAAGCGAGAGTTAGTTTAGGGTCGCCTATCACATGGGGGCCTTAAGGAAAAACCGGTAGCCACTTTAGATGCGCAGTACACAAAAAACGGTTTGGGTTTTAAGTTCTGCGTGCGATCTGAACGCTTAATTCAAGAAATAACGCCCACCCAAAACCGACACAGTCAGGCAACATGGCGGGGCCCTTTCCCCCATACTGACAACATGTCGGCCGCTTGGTTTGGACGGACGAGGACAAAGTGGGCGGTACAAGCACTAGCCCCAGTCTCTTGGAAATAAAAAAGAAAATGAAAAGTGGTTTTGGGGAAAGGAAGGGGGGCAAATGCCAAAGAAAATAACAATTTTTATGTGCCATGTCACCAAGGCAACAACAACAACAACAACAATAAATGGCGCAGTATCTGTCTCACATATCGGCGCACACCTGAACCGCGCCGTAAAGGAAGGGATAAAGGAGGGACTGAGAGAAGAAAGGAAAAAAGAGGTGCCGTAGTGGAGGGCTCCGGAATAATTTCGACCACCTGGGGATCTTTAGGTAGGTAGGTGAAAACCTTATTGAAGAGCCTTATGGATGAGTTACTGCCTAGGGTTGGTCTGGCTCTTGATCCCGGGTGGTGGCCAACAGTCCCTGGCGTGCGGCGACCTGTCCAGCCCACTCTACCAGCCGCCTTTGTGAGGCTGGTTCGGAGCTGAAGACCGCGATCTCCCAACCCTCTTTGTCCGTGAGGTTCCAGCGAGATGGTGGTTGGAATTCTCGGCAGAGATATAGAATGTGGTCATGTGGTATACCTGATACCTGATGCCTGACACCTGATTTAATATCTGCTGCGGGTCCTTGGACACAAGATATTAAACTTATTTTTGCAATATGGCGGAGATCTCGGCTTGAAGCACTCTGGCACGGGTCGGCCCGCTATTGCTCTGCCTCCGGGATCGGCCCGGGGTATATTAGCGCTCGCCTTTTCTCTCTGTCTTTTCTCTCCTATCCTTTAACTCTCCTACTTTCAGCACGCGGCAGAGAGCGTGGCTCGGCTTGAGCCAGTAGCAGGGCCGTGCACTTTCTTTTCTTTTTTCCTAACAGCAACAGCAGCAGCAGCGGCTCTCGGTTCCCCCACAAAGAGAGCATTCAGGTCTGTATTGGCCTGGGTGGATAAGGGCTAACAAAGCCGCTGAAGGGAATGTGCGAGCCTGGAGCTGTCTCCAGGTAGTTGTTTTTTCGAGAGGGAGATGTATGGTGGTGGTGGTGGGGGGGGGGGGGGGGGGCAGACGAGCCTTTGCTCCCTGTAATGGAGGGTTATTTCATGATGAGTGACGAGCCGGTCCGTAGCGCTACCCAGGTCTATGGTGTGCCCTGCTCGGTTGACGTACGCTCGAGCAAGAGAGTGGGCCACTTCGTTGCCGGGGTTGCCTGCGTGGGCTGGCACCCAAACTATTTGAACTGGTCGGGGTTCTGTGGAGCAAGAATAGAGAATTTTTCGGGGGTAGGGGGAATCTGTCCCCGTGCAAAATTCGTGATTGCTGTTTTAGCGTCACTCAGAATGAGTGTGGCGGCGGAGGAGTAAATGGCAAGCGCTATGGCTGCTTCGTCGGCTTCAAGTGAGGTTGTTGTCTTGATCGAGCAGGAGGCTATGTGTTTGAGATCATGTGATGCTAGTGATGGCGTAGGCCGAATTGTGGATGTACTCTGCCGCGTCCACATAGACCGCGTCTTTGCCGTTTGCATGAGCTTTATGTAAAGCCCTTGCACGAGCTTCGCGTCTGGCCTGGTTGTGAACTGGGTGTGCGTTTTTGGGCAGATGGTGAACTATGAGTCTGTCCCTGATGTGTTTTGGGACAGCGTGGGTGTTGTTGGGGGCGGACCTGTTGGCTGAATCTTGAGAAAGGCGAGAATTTCTCTACCTGTATTTGTATAGAGGAGAGTCTGTCAATCTGAGCTGTGCGATGAGCTTCAGTTAGTTCTTGTAGTGTATTTTATATTCCCATGCGTAGGAGATGAGTGGTGGGAGCTCATTGTGGGAGATTTAAGGCTGACTTGTATGCCTGTCTTATTGGTGCATCTACTTTCTCCTCTTCCGCCTTTGTGAGGTAGGGAAGGGAGTAAACCATCCGACTAGTCACGAAAGCCTGCACCAGCCGCCTCAGGTCATGTTCACGCATGCCTCGGTACTTCTTGGCTATTCTTCTAATCAGTCGGATGGTTTTATATGTGGTGATTGCTAGTTTGGAGATGGCCTCCGTGTTGCGTCCATTGTTTTGTAAGAACATGCCTAGGATGCGTATCTTTTCAACCTCTGGCTCTGGTAGACCATTGACCTCGACGTGTATGGAGGGGTTTTCCTTCCTGTTGCGATTCGGGGTCGGGTGGAGAAGCAAGAGTTCAGACTTAGCAGAGGAGCACGTGAGGCCTATAGAAGCTGTCCACTCCACTACCGCGTCCGCACCTGCTTGAAGGGTTTCTTCCGTGGTCCCAACATTGCCCATGGTGGTACATAAGGCAATGTCGTCTGCATAGAAGGAGTGGGAGAGGTTTGGGATGCGCTTTAGCTTGCGAGCCATGGGGATGGGAGTGATGTTGAAGAGCAGGGTAGATAAGACTGACCCCTGGGGGTCACCCTGCTACCCACAGGGAAGGAGGGGTACTCATAAGGCCTAGTTTGATTTCCGCTGTGCGGTCTCGTTGGAAAGCTGTCATGCAGGTATGTTTCCGAGTCCCGACTCCTAGATTAGATAAGGCGTCCATTATGGCTGTGTGTCGGACATTGTCAAATGCCTTGGTGAGGTCTAAGGCTAGCAGTGCTCGTGTGCGTTTGCAATGTCTGGGACTTAGGATTTCTTCTAAGATTTGAAGCATTACGTCTTGTGTTGATAGATGGCTTCGGAATCCTAGCATTGTGTGGGGGAAGAGCTCTTTTGTTTGCATGTAATTTTGCAGTATGTTTAGATGATGATGATTATAGATTTTTATGGCGCAAGGGCATCTATGGCCAAAGAGCGCCATGACACAAAATATTTTTCTTTTTCTCAAGGTGGGGTCAAAGACCCACTTTCCAAGCATTTCACCCTAAATAAGCCGAGCACCAGACCAGAGGAAAGCTTGTACCCATTGTATCACCGGTGGGTACCCGGCGGCACTGGGGATCGAACCCCGCACCTCCCAGTTGCAGTCTGTTTAGGATTACGTGCTCGAACAACTTTCCCAAGCATAAGGTGAAGGAGATTAGCCTGAGGTTTAACAGGTCCAGCGGTTTTCCGGGCTTGGGGATTAAAGTGACCCTCGCGTGGGTCCACTCGGAGGGAAGAGTACCTTCCTTCCAGTGCTTGCTGAAAGGTTCTGTTAGGGCTTGGATGGAGTCTCGTCCAAATTTCATATCGTTTTGTTTGTGATCCTGTCTTTTACTGGCGCAGACGTGGTGCCAAGTTTGAACATTTCTGCTCTAACCTCCCACGTTGTTATGCCCGCGTCGAGCTCGGGGTTTTCTACGCCGAAGTAGGAAGGGAGGGGTAATTTGGGAGTGGTCGTGAGGTACATGTCTTTGAGATTCTGGATCAGGACATCATCATCCATACCTATTCTGTGAATGAGGCGCGTTACATTACGCTGTTGGGTGCTCTTCGTGCTGTGGTGTTCTAAGAGGCAGCGTAAAAATTTCTGTGTCTCTTAGGCCCAGGTTGCCCTCCATGCGGTTGCAGAGCTGTCCCCACTGCTGACGGGTTGCTTGTGCCTTCATTAAGGCTGATATCCTTAACTTGAGTTATCTGTTGTGTTTGTTACGGATCCATCGTTTCTGCAGGCCGGAGTGAGCTTCCCACATGTGAAGGAGTCTGCTGTCGACCGCGTCCGATTCGCGATTGCTCAGGATCTCAGATGTCCCTGTAGCGACGTCCTTTGTGAGTTCTGCCACCCACCTCGCAAGGTGTTTGACTTGGATGGAGGCGTCGTTCCGGAGGTTCCGAAACTTGTCCCAGTCTGTGATCTGCATCTTCTGTTTCATGAAGGGGGAGACTGAGTTTAGCGAGAGTGAGGTTTCAGTTATGTAGTGGTCGCTGCCTACGGAGGTCTGCGTGTCGGACCACTGACATTGTGTGATATTATTTGTGAGTGTGGGATCGGGGGTGGTGTTGTGTTTCACGCTGTTACCGATGCGCGCATGTTGTTGCGGATTATTTACGAGGGTGAGTCCCTGATTCTGAATTAGTGTCCAGAGCTGTGCTCCTTTCCTGCAGTTGAATTTGTACCCCCAGCTGACGTGTCTGGCAATAAAGTCACCAAGCACTATAAGTGGGTGTTTAGAGCTGATATGGAGCGCTTTGCGTATATGGCTGCGAGGAGGGGGCTGCTGTATGTGTTGAGGATGTATAGGCTAGTGCTATTTCTAGTTTTGGGAAAGAGTTCTATAAGGTGACAATCTATGTCTTCAATCTCTATAGGGTGATTTGTAGCGGTGTGTGCTCTGTGAACTAGGGTTGCTACCCTTTGAATGGGTTTGTTCATTGGCGTGTGAGGAGTGCAGTTGACAAATCTGACAGGAGCTTGAGCTTCCTGTAGTGCGATGACTGTGGTGACTCTTGTGTGGCAGAGAGATTGAATGTGGAGTTTGAGATTGCTTCGCATGGAGCGATATCCTCTGCAATTCCACTGCCACACTCTAAGTTCCTTGTGGTTTGCTGCCATCATTCACTGGTCTGGAAGCGAATGGGTTGAATTTGATCTATGTGTGGGGGGGGGGGGGGGACACTTGGTCTAATTTGCTCTGCACCTGAGCAGCGAAGGCGTCGTGGGCGCCAGATCTCTGCTCGAGCGTCGTCATTCTGTTGTTGAGATTGCTGGTTCATGTGCTCATGTCTTTGGTCATGGCTTGGAATTTCTTTTCCATTTTCTGTTCAAGAATAGTGATCGCGTTGATCGGGGTTCCTAACGTTGTGACGTCCTCAGTGGATCTTTAACGTGCACTGGCATCGCACAGCAAACGGGCGCCTTAGCGTTTCGCCTCCATCGAAACGCGGCCGCCGCGGTCGGGTTCGATCCCGGGAACTCCGGATCAGTAGCCGAGGGCCCTCACCAGTGAGCCACCAGCTCGTCTTTTCACGCCGTGAGCCTGTCTGAGGCTTTGGTCGTGGGTTCGAATCCCACCGGCGGCGTGCAGTTTTTCTTCTACTTTATAAATATTATCTTTCAGACTTAAATAATTAGCATTAGTTTGCCATTGAGAACACAACACATTAAAAAAAACATTTCATTGTGCTCCTTGGTTTCGGTGACTGCTGGCTTCCTTCGTATGTATTTTACGTAGAACGATACTTATTGGCCCATATTTTACTTTCGAAACACAACAGAGCCGTAAATAACGTCGCGTGCTTTGTCGCATCCTTTTGTAAGGAGCGCGCTTTGTTTATCGCTGCCAACAGCGCGCGCTTTGTTTGATGATGATTATGGTTGCCTCAGGCTTAATTTTTCGCTGTCAACAGCGCTGCCTAATCGTTCGTTTCTTAGTCACTCGAGATGCGTCATCTGATGTAAAGGCTGCTCGATATCACATTGTCAACAAAGGTTCGTGATCACGTGCAGGAAGCTTTAATATACAAGGTGTTTCACCTAAGACTTGACACAATTTTTTTTAAATATAGGCTTTTTCAGTCAGAAGAGCTCTTTCTTCGGCATAGCATTACCATCTATGTAACGCATCAGAATACAGCTAAGACATGCGATCTAGCAGGATTGTTAACTAATAATTGAATAGTTAACTTTTAACTATTGCTATTACGCTCCTTAATTATTAAGAGGCGTGTAGCCCACCAAAGTTAAAAATCCATATCAGTTTTTAGAATTTCGAAAGCGCAGTTACCATCGGCGCTGTGGCTCAACAAATTGTGGCTAAATCGCGCCAAAATACATGCGCAAGCGCTTTCGAGAAGATTGCAGGCAAAACAACCTCTCCAGTGCATGTAACTCGTCGAAACAGCCAACATTTGTTGGGCCACAGCGCCGAAGGCAATCACGTTTTCGAAATTCTTAAAACTGATATGGATATCAATTACAGTGGGCTACACGCCTCTCAATAATTAAGGAACCTAACAGTAACAGTTAAAACGTTAACCCTTAATTATTAGTTAACCATTGTTGTGGATCACACGTCTTAGCTGTATTCTGATGCGCTACACCGCTGACAACGCTATGAAGGAAAAAGCCTCTTCTAACTCAAAAAGCCTAGATTTAAAAATTGTGTAAAGTCTTGGGTGAAACACACCCTGTAGAAGGGAACAGTGAGTTAGCGCAGAAGAACAGATTCTGCACTTACCCCTGAACTGACCTTGCGCAATTAGGTGGAAGCCCCCCTCCCTTTTTTCTCTTTGCTCGGAGCGCAAAGGGCTCGGTATGCGATGTTCTGTGCAGTAAGATGCTTGTCTCGGACACCGATTGTATTCGTCATGGACATATTTATTGAGAAAGAGAAATCGCGACTTGGTGCGCAAATGTGGAAAAGAACGGACAGCTGCCTATGAACTTTTGTTTGCTGGGACCGTTTCGCGCTTTGTTCATCAAAACAAGCCAATACATTTGAGCCGAAACGTCGACGCTATTGGCACGGTCATGCTGGGCAGCTCAGACAGACGGTCTTTATACGATCGTCTAAATGCGGCGACATCGACGTCCTCTACAAAACGTTCAGGATGCTCTTGACGTACTTCAGCGCCTCTGCGTACGCCGGACAGCCTTTGTAGCTCGGGTAATGGGGGCCGCCACAGTTGCTGCAGCGCTTCGGATGGTTCTGCGGGCAGTCTGTGATGTCGTGATGGCCGGAGCAGCGCTTGCACCTCTGTTGGGCGAAACAGTGCCTCGAAATGTGGCCCAGACGCTGGCAGTTGAAGCACCGAGCAGGTTTGTCCACGAAGTCCCTCAACTTGTACCTGGCACTTCCCAGCTGGACGTCCAGAGGACGCTCCGTATTTCGCCGAAACGTCAGCACAACCTTTTCTGTGGGCGTCCTCGTCACGGCCGCAGTTTCACCGTGGTAGCTAAGCCTCGTGAGCCGCTTAACGTGGACGACGCCCTGATCGCGGAGGGCGTCCAGGAGCTGGCTATCGGTGTAGGACGTCGGGACGTCCCTGATGACGCTGGAGCTCTTCTGGTAGGCGTAGGGTATCGACGCGTGGACACCGACTCCGCACAAGCTGTCGCAGTGAAGGAGGCGGTTGACGCCTTCCACGGAGGGCATGTCCACGAGAAGGCATCCGGCGGTCGTAAACTTGTGCTGAGACGGCGCCGTGCCCGCGATTAGAGAGACTGCGACGATCAGGTCGACGAGCGGGATGTCCATAAGGGATCGATCGCCGCTGGCTTGGATAAACACGGGCACTCCCGAGATTCTGGCATCTTTGGAGTCGCCGGTAGCGGAGCCATTGCCGACTCTGTCACCAGTCACATCGTTCATTCCACGTTGGTATGAGGAGGCGATGGAGCGCGGCGAGTCGCAACGCAGTGGTCGGAACTCTCGCTCATCAAGAGCATTTACGGTGGGCTTCTCTATCCGCTCCACATCGTTGACAGCTTGGCGTGTGCTACAGCCGGTCTGAGACTCGTGGACTTGGCCGGTGTCTCGCTCAGGAACAGGATCGTCGCTAGAGACTCTTTCTTGCGTGGATAGGGTGGACTCTTGCATTACCACTGGCCAGCGAGACGAAGCGCCCAACAGCGGTGCTTGATACACGCATGGTAAGTATACAAGAGGAACGTTGCTGGCATAGTTCATTCCGAAAGCGTACGTAAACGGGAAATCTGCCTCGGCGTGCGTTACAAACATCGGGTCAGGCTTAGACTGCACTGCCTGGGGATCTTGGTGTCCGGGTGTCTCACTGAAGGGTGCATCGGACCCTGTCTCGAATAGACGGATCAGTGGTGAAGGAGGCAATGGAGGGTGTTCTAACGGCTCGACCTCGACCTTAACTTTGCCGCCCGCGGGTGGCATGACCACGTGATCCGATCGAGGGCCACCGCAACTGCGACTGTGCGACGTGTCGCTCATGCAGCGCTGGTCAGTCAAACAAGAGGTGGCTCCAGACGGCAGCTATCACTTGTCGCACAGAGCGCTGAAGGAAGTCGCTTACAGGATTAGCCGCCCACCGGCGGAACACGACCGCCGTCCAAGTTATCTGTCGTCTGCACAGGTGATCCGAAGACAGGCAAAGTCGCCGATTATCCAACAAGTGTTTGCTTTGCTAACATTTAAAGTGGGGCTTTCCGATTGCCCCCAGGCTAGGTCGAGAGCATATGCCACATCGATTCCTCGTCGTCTTTTCACGGTTCAATCATCGTCCTTTCATGGTTCAATGTCACAGGTGTCCTATAGGCCAAATAACATGCGGCTGAGTAGCACGAGGGTAGAAGCACAGCTATATACAACGCTTCTGCGCACTAAAAATACCCGGTACCCAGAATTCATTTCCTGCGGCACCATGAATGCTTCATCCGGCGTAACAGTGAGTGAAAATCGCCCAGCTGCAGAGTGAAGCTGCTTTGCCGGAAGCAGCTGGCTCCTTTCTCTCTGCGAGATTTACTGCTTCCGTCTAGGTGGTGAGCGATATACTCGCCTCTTATTCTGACCAGCAGCTGCGCTCCTTCTGTCCGCTTTTTTGGAAGCAATGCTTCTTTTCCGAAACAAAAGAAAACAACGCTGTGTGAGAGAACGCGAGCGACCAGACACGCGCCCAAGCGCGGAGTTTGAGAACTTGCCCTTCACGTCGTTGGCCTTAATTAGCCTGAACTTTGCTGATCGCGAAACTAAAGAATCAAGCGCCTGCATGATCAATCTGTCATTTTTCGCTTTCTTTCGAAGAGCGCTCTATGCCAGATTGCATTCGATACTACCGTGCATGTTTTCTAACCATTACTGTCGCATGATAGAGCGAAAGTGGTACTCTTAGCTGTGCACAAAATTCAGATTGCTGCCATGTGTTTGTATAGTGGCCATTAATATCAATTAGAACAAGTTACCGACGACCAAAGCGGCGAAATCACACCGCGCTGCGCTGCAGTTTCCGAACACACCGATAGCGACAGTGCTGAGCCGTTCCCACGTTTGCACAGGCCGGCAGGAAGCAACTTTTGTCAACTGCGCCGCTTCCCAAGCGCCTGCGTGCCTTGTGCCGACTATGAAGTTTGCCAGCCATGCGCGACTGTGCACGTGGTCTTTCTTTTGATGCGAAAGCATTACTAGCCACATTAGGCGAACTTCCGTCGGCGACCGGAGTTGTTGAAGCCGAGAGATGGTCCCAAAAAGATGACGTCATCATGCCGTCTCCGAGCAAGGCGCACGCGTTGCGCCGACCGATGGCGCATGTATATAAGGTGACGTCATGGCACCGACTCTTCACTCTTGCGATCGGCTGCGACTCGTGGGGGAGGCCGGCAGATGAGGAGGAAAAGCAGCGCGCGCGTAATTAAGCGATCTGACGGATACCCCTGAATCGGAGCCAAGATGCGATCGCCCGCGCGCATGGCACACTATTGCAGCGGCCTCTCATCTATGCAGCGCTTGATCTTGGCTCTCCCTAGACGCGACGCCATCTGGTCCTCCTGTGGCACGCTTGACTGCAGTCACTGTGTGCATCTCGCAGTTCCGAACGTATGCCCAACAAACCACGCGGACGAAGCATCTCGCAGAAAGAAATTTAATGGAAGAAACTCGGCCGCGCAAAAATGAATGATTTCGCTTTCCTACACGCAAGCAGCATTAAGCGTCTCTACCGAGTATTTATCTGTTCTCCTTCGAGGATCGTTCTCGATTAGGCGCCACACGTGCCCGCGATTTTTCGCCTTGCCTCCCCCCTCGCGACGGCTGGTTCTGTTTGCGTATCCGCCCGCGCACGCCGCCGTCGTCCCGGCTTCGCTGGAGTCGGTGTCTTCCTTTCTAGGCTTCGTATCGCTATTATGGTTATATTCTTTCCTCGATGCGTTTCCGCGCAAAAGCTGACTCGCGCGACAGTGTTGACATTTGCACTTAAGAGGGGGTGCAGATCGACGGCGACGCCGCTAGGTGCGCGTGCGACTGTGTCGATTGAACCTCGGGCTATATAGTGTAGCAGGAGCAGCTTTCTGCATCTGCGTACTCCTGGTTTCGCTGCCCCCCCCCCCCCCCCTGAGCCAAGAAAGAACTACGGGGCGGAAAAGAAGGCAAGCAAAGTATTGCGCACTACCAGGATCATCACTGTGCAGAGGAATAAGGGGAAAAAATAGAAAAGGGCTTTTATCGCGGGTGTTTTTGTTTTGTCCCTATAGTTACTGCTTTAGTCTTTCTTGGGTCTCGCTTCGCCCGAGAACCTCTCGCGAAGTGTGCATAAAGCATGAGGTGCGCGTTGACGCAAATTAGCCTGTCGTTCGCACAGCTGCCGTTCTCCATCTTTCTCGCATTTACCGTCCTGCCCAACGCAACGAAGCTGCAGGATCGCTTTCTTTTCGTTCTTTGATCGCGCTGTCAGAAGAAGTGCCGTGTCTGCTGACTCTTGCGTTTTCGTCAGGTTATCCCTAACAGCCGCAACTCTTCCAGTCATTCCTCGTAGCTGCCTCTTCGAGCTCACCGTTTCGCTATCTCCTCTCTCCCACCACTGCCGCTGTCATGTGAGTCGCGCCTGGACAGTTACCGGCAGCGCGAAAGGAAACATTTACTTCGCATTCAGAAATCAAATCTATCTACCCGCCGCGGTGGCTCAGTGGTTAGGGCGCTCGGCTACTGATCCGGTTGTTGCAAATGGGTTGCAAGCCCCAAGGGTAGCGTTGGCCTGGCGGCCTGGGGCAAAGCTGGAAACATCCGAAGGTCCCAGCAAAGGATGAGTCGACTGGCAACAGAACAACTTGTTTATTCTGGCATCGCAAAAGAGCAGCCGGTCAGGGCGACCACGTTACTCGAAAGAAGAAATCGAAGTCTCTCGTTGGCGTCCGGGGCAGCTCCCTTTATACCCACGGAGTCGAGGGCAAGAAGGAACGGCTTGGGATGAGGCGTCCGATACGGCGACGCTCAAACATGTTCAGACGTGACGTGCGCGTCCGCCGGGCCGGCGCCGGTCAGACCTCCTCGCCTCCCAGTTGGGGAGCTCCTCTCCCCGGCTGCCGCGCTTTGACAAGCGTGGGCACCAACATGCACACACACACACACGCACACACGACGACACGTGGCATTGAAACCTGCCTGGACGCGCTTGGCGGGAGGCGTTACGGCAGCACTGAACGGGTCCAAATGACCGCCGCTTTGAACGAAGCCCCGGCGTCCGTTGCATCCGCGCCGGCTATACCGCGCGTCGTAGCCGAAACGTAACCGACCGCCCCGCCGGGAGAAGGAGATCCCGATGGTCAGGGGACTGCATCCGCTGTCCGGAGGGATGTCGCTCGATGATGCTCGTAATCGAAACCGGTCGTCCCTCGACGTTGCTTGAGCGCAGCGCACAGAGAAGGCCTCGTTCTCATGTTCAGGATCACACAGGACACTGCAAAGTGACTTCGGGAGAGTTGCCATTTTTGTGCTCGTTCCCAGCAAGCGTTAGAACTACGCCGAAACGCAACCGCTCAGTCCGCAAGCACGAGACAACCCTCACTAAGCTCTGCCAGGCTCTTTCCCCTTTTATACTACTGCCTAGTTCCTTACAGTAGTCAAGCAGCACTCAGAACGCGTCTACAAATTGGAAAATTGCACTAGAAAGCACATAATCACTTTGAAACACTAAACAAAAGCAATATGTTAAAAATCCTGCCTCAGGAAGAAAACATCACTAACAAACAACTTTGAGGCGGATTCCTACGTTAGGGGCTTCGACTTAAGCCATCGGCGTTACCGTTGAGACTCCCCTTTTTGTAACGCACCTCAAAGGAATATTGTTGCAAAGCGAGGCTCCAGCGCAGGAGGCGGCCATTTTTGGGAGAGATGGTCTGCAGCCATTGGAGAGGGCAGTGATCCGTCTCAATGATAAACCTCGAGCCGGCTAGGTAGCATGACAATTTCTGAACGGCCCACACGAGACACGCACACTCTTTCTCGGTGGCGCTGTACGCCTGCTCACGACAGGTCAGCTTACGACTAGCATACAGGACGGGGTGTTCCACTTCTCCATTGTCCCTTTGGCACAGTACAACGCCCATGCCTCGCTCACTAGCATCGCACTGAACAACGAACCCTTTTGTGTAGTCTGGCGATCGTAGCACAGGCTGGCTTGTTAGGGCGCTCTTTAAGGCGCTAAAAGCTCTTTCCTTTGTCTCGCTCCAGACGACTGTTTGGGGCTCTGTTTTTCTTAGAGCATCCGTCAGGGGAGCCGCGATATCGGAGTACCTGGGGATGTACCTCTGATAGTAGCCGGCGACACCTAAGAACGACCGAATATCGGTCTTCGTGCGCGGTTGCGGGAAGTCTCGCACAGCGGCCACCTTTATTTCAGAGGGGCGGCGACGACCCTGTCCAATCACGTGACCGAGGTAGACAACCGCGGCCTGTGCTAATTGGCACTTGGGAGCCTTGACTGTCAAGCCCGCTTCGCGCAGGCGGGTTAGCACTGCCCGCAAGTGTGCCATATGCTCAGACCAGGATGCGGAGAATATCGCTACGTCGTCTAAATACGGTAAAGCGAATTCTTCCTGTCCCCGCAACACTTTGTCCATGAGGCTTGAAAAGCAGTATGGCGCGTTCTTCAAACCAAAACTCAAAACTTTAGGACGGAATGTTCCCATTGGTGAAATGAACGCCGCATACCTACTAGCCTCTTCTGTAAGTGGAACCTGCCAATAACCCCTGACAAGATCTAGGGTGGAAATAAACTGAGCGCTACTAACTTTCTCAAGGCGCTCCTCGATGTTAGGGATCGGATAAATTTGATCCTTAGTGATGGAATTAAGCCTGCGGTAGTCGACGCAAGGACGAGGTTCCTTGCCCGGTACCTCAACTAAAATCAAAGGGGAGGTATAATCACTCTCACCCGCCTCAATGACACCGAGCTGTAGCATTTTCTTTACCTCAGCCTCCATAATATCGCGCTGGCGGGGTGACACCCGGTACGCCTTGGATCGTACTGGCTCTGGCGAGGTAAGTTCTATATCATGAGTAAGGACAGAAGTCCTACCAGGCCTCTCAGAGAACTGACCTTGAAACTCTTGTAAGAGTTGTTGTAGTTCGGTTTTCTGCTCAGCCGACAGCGGTGCATTAATGATTAAGTCATTAATGACCTGATCAGTGTCTTCCCTGTTCGTCACTGAGCCTAGTCCTGGAAGCTCGACCGGAAGCTCTTCGGGAACGTTTACCATCATACACACCACTGCTTCCCGTTGTCTATAGGGTTCGAGCAGATTACAGTGGTAAACTTGCTGTGCTTTCCGCTTTCCTGGCAGACTCACCACGTAGTTAACATCCGACAGCTTTTGAACAATCCGTGCTGGGCCCTCCCACTGCACGTCGAGTTTGTTTTTTAGCGATGTGCGCAATATCATTACCTCATCGCCCACCTCAAAACGACGGGCCCTGGCTGTCCGATCATAATAAACCTTGGCCCTCTGCTGGGCCTTTGCCATTGCTTCACCTGACAACTCCTGTGCCCTTCTTAAGCGTTCGAGGAGACTAAGCACGTACTCGACCACGACTGGGTCGTCGCCCCTGCCTTCCCACGAGTCTCGAAGCATGCGAAGCGGAGACCGCAGCGAGCGACCGTACACCAGCTCAGCTGGCGAAAACCCCGTAGCCGCATGCGGCGCGGTCCTTAATGCAAACATCACCCCAGGCAGACACAGCTCCCAATCACTTTGTCGCTCAAAACACAATGCTCTCAACACGCGCTTCATGACGGAGTGGAGCTTCTCAACGGAATTCCACTGTGGGTGGTTCACTGAGCTGTGTAACAGCTTTACCCCACACCTTTCGAGAAAGGCTGTCGTCAAAGCGCTGGTAAACACTGTGCCCTGATCTGACTGGATTTCCGCAGGAAAACCATCTCGCGCAAATATGGACAGTAGTGCATTGACTATCTCAACTGAGCTGAGTTCTTTAAGCGGCACTGCTTCAGAGAACTTTGTCGCTGGGCAGATCACAGTCAAAATGTGTCTGTACCCCGTGGCTGTTACCGGCAGAGGTCCCACTGTATCAATAACGAGCCGTCTAAAAGGCTCCGTAATGATAGGTACCAACTTCAACGGCGCCCTTGATTTGTCCCCTGGTTTGCCAACCCGCTGACAGGTGTCACATGTCCTCACAAAGTGTTCTACGTCACGAAAACACCCTGGCCAATAGTACTCTTGCAAGAGACGGTCCTTAGCCTTCTTAACTCCTAGGTGTCCGGACCACGAACCGCCATGCGACAAGCGCAACAGATCCTGACGGTAGCACTGAGGCACGATCAGCTGATCGAACTCGACTCCTCTGCGGTCTAGATACTTCCGGTAAAGGACCCCACCTCTTTCCACAAAACGAGCATTTTTCTTGGCGATACCTTCTTTGACATTGCAGCGCATGTTTTCTAGGCTGCCATCCTTTTTTTGCTCGGTTATCAAAGCCGACCGGCTGACTTTTAGCAACCTATTAAGTCCATCGGACGTAGGCGCGATGAGCAAATCTGCAGATAGCTCTTCTAACTTTCCCGTGTCGGGCATTTCCTCTCCAGTACCTGGTGCCTTCAACGCTACAGGCTCAATTTTATTCAGTTCGGACGTGCTCTGAGTATCAGCTTGCTGCGCCTCCGACCCTTTCTCATTGTTCGACAACGTCGGCCCCGCAACTACCGCCTTTGCAGCGAGCTCCCGAACTCTCGATCTGGTTAAGGCCTGAACGCTAGCCTCACCAAACAAAAGCCCCTTCTCGCGCAGGAGGTGATCGGACCTGTTCGAAAATAGGTACGGGTACTGGGGGGGCAGCATAGATGACACTGCGGCCTCCGTCTCAATTGCTCCGAAAGGTCCTTCAATAAGCACTTTTGCTACGGGCAGACACACGCTGTGAGCTTCCACTGCTTGCTTGATCCATGCGCACTCGCCCGTGAACATATCGGGTTCTACGTAAGAGGGGTGAACTACATCCATTGTAGCTGCGGAATCACTAAGCACTCGGCACTCTTTCCCGTTCACGAGGAAGTCTCGCATGTAAGGCTCGAGAAGCTTCATGTTCTCGTCAGTGCTGCATAATGACAAAAACACGACTTTTGTTTTTGTTTCTGGACACTGCGCCGCAAAGTGACCCGGCTTCTGGCACGTATAACACACGCGCGCTTGCCTCGTCTCGAACCGCTTTCTGCGTTCGGCTTCGGCTGCCGCCGTCTCCTTACGTTCGGTCGGACTGCTTTCACTCGCATCCGCACTACGTGTGTCCCCCCTTGCTCTCATGGGTGTGAACTTCGGCCTCTCAGACTTGGAGCCAAATTCACCCTTTTGACCGTCCTTAGCTCCGCGAGCCCGACGCGTCACAAACTCCTCGGCTAGCTCGGCGGCTTTAGCCACTTGTTGCAAATGGGTTGCAAGCCCCAAGGGTAGCGTTGGCCTGGCGGCCTGGGGCAAAGCTGGAAACATCCGAAGGTCCCGGCAAATGGATGAGTCGACTGGCAACAGAACAACTTGTTTATTCTGGCATCTCAAAAGAGCAGCCGGTCAGGGCGACCACGTTACTCGAAGGAAGGAATCGAAGTCTCTCGTTGGCGTCCGGGGCAGCTCGCTTTATACCCACGGAGTCGAGGGCAAGAAGGAACGGCTTGGGAAGAGGCGTCCGATACGGCGACGCTTGAACATGTCCAGACGTGACGGGCGCGTCCGCCAGGCCGGCGCCGGTCAGACCTCCTCGCCTCCCAGTTGGGGAGCTCCTCTCCCCGGCTGCCGCGCTTTGACAAGCGTGGGCACCAACATGCACACACACACACACACGACGACACGTGGCACTGAAACCTTCCTGGACGCGCTTGGCGGGAGGCGTTGCGGCCGCGATGAACGAAGCCGCGGCGTCCGTTGCATCCGCGCCGGCTATACCGCGCGTCGTAGGCGAGACGTAACAGACCGCCCCGCCGGGAGAAGGAGATCCCGATGGTCAGGGGACTGCATCCGCTGTCCAGAGGGATGTCGCTCGATGATGCTCGAAATCGAAACCGATCGTCCCTCGACGTTGCTTGAGCGCAGCGCACAGAGAAGGCCTCGTTCACATGTTCAGGATCACATAGGACACTGCAAAGTCACTTCGGGAGAGTTGCCATTTTTGTGCTCGTTCCCAGCAAGCGTTAGAACTACGCCGAAACGCAACCGCTCAGTCAGCAAGCACGAGACAACCCTCACTAAGCTCTGCCAGGCTCTTTCCCCTTTTATACTACTGCCTAGTTCCTTACAGTAGTCAAGCAGCACTCAGAACGCGTCCACAAATTGGAAAATTGCACTAGAAAGCACATAATCACTTTGAAACACTAAACAAAAGCAATATGTTAAAAATCCTGCCTCAGGAAGAAAACATCAGTAACCAACAACTTCGAGGCGGATTCCTACGTTAGGGGCTTCGACTTAAGCCATCGGCGTTACCGTTGAGACTCCGCTTTTTGTAACGCACCTCAAAGGAATATTGTTGCAAAGCGAGGCTCCAACGCAGGAGGCGGCCATTTTTGGGAGAGATGGTCTGCAGCCATTGGAGAGGGCAGTGATCCGTCTCAATGACAAACCTCGAGCCTGCTAGGTAGCATGACAATTTCTGAACGGCCCACACGAGACACGCACACTCTTTCTCGGTGGCGCTGTACGCCTGCTCACGACAGGTCAGCTTACGACTAGCATACAGGACGGGGTGTTCCACTTCTCCATTGTCCCTTTGGCACAGTACAACGCCCATGCCTCGCTCACTAGCATCGCACTGAACAACGAACCCTTTTGTGTAGTCTGGCGATCGTAGCACAGGCTGGCTTGTTAGGGCGCTCTTTAAGGCGCTAAAAGCTCTTTCCTTTGTCTCGCTCCAGACGACTGTTTGGGGCTCTGTTTTTCTTAGAGCATCCGTCAGGGGAGCCGCGATATCGGAGTACCTGGGGATGTACCTCTGATAGTAGCCGGCGACACCTAAGAACGACCGAATATCGGTCTTCGTGCGCGGTTGCGGGAAGTCTCGCACAGCGGCCACCTTTATTTCAGAGGGGCGGCGACGACCCTGTCCAATCACGTGACCGAGGTAGACAACCTCGGCCTGTGCTAATTGGCACTTGGGAGCCTTGATTGTCAAGCCCGCTTCGCGCAGGCGGGTTAGCACTGCCCGCAAGTGTGCCATATGCTCAGACCAGGATGCGGAGAATATCGCTACGTCGTCTAAATACGGTAAAGCGAATTCTTCCTGTCCCCGCAACACTTTGTCCATGAGGCTTGAAAAGCAGTATGGCGCGTTCTTTAAACCAAAACTCAAAACTTTAGGACGGAATGTTCCCATTGGTGAAATGAACGCCGCATACCTACTAGCCTCTTCTGTAAGTGGAACCTGCCAATAACCCCTGACAAGATCTAGGGTGGAAATAAACTGAGCGCTACTAACTTTCTCAAGGCGCTCCTCGATGTTAGGGATCGGATAAATTTGATCCTTAGTGATAGAATTAAGCCTGCGGTAGTCGACGCAAGGACGAGGTTCCTAGCCCGGTACCTCAACTAAAATCAAAGGGGAGGTATAATCACTCTCACCCGCCTCAATAACACCGAGCTGTAGCATTTTCTTTACCTCCGCCTCCATAATATCGCGCTGGCGGGGTGACACCCGGTACGCCTTAGATCGTACTGGCTCTGGGGAGGTAAGTTCTATATCATGAGTAAGGACAGAAGTCCTACCAGGCCTCTCAGAGAACTGACCTTGAAACTCTTGTAAGAGTTGGTGTAGTTCGGTTTTCTGCTCAGGCGACAGCGGTGCTTTACTGAGTAAGTCACTAATGACCTGATCAGTGTCTTCCCTGTTCGTCACTGAGCCTAGTCCCGGAAGCTCGACCGGAAGCTCTTCTAACTTTCCCGTGTCGTGCATTTCATCTCCAGTACCTGGTGCCTTCAACGCTACAGGCTCAATTTTATCCATTTCTGACGTGCTCGGAATATCAGCTTGCTGCGCCTCCGACCCTTTCTCATTGTTCGACAACGTCGGCCCCGCAACTACCGCCTTTGCAGCGAGCTCCCGAACTCTCGATCTGGTTAAGGCCTGAACGCTAGCCTCACCAAACAAAAGCCCCTTCTCGCGCAGGAGGTGATCGGACCTGTTCGAAAATAGGTACGGGTACTGGGGGGGCAGCCTAGATGACACTACGGCCTCCGTCTCAAGTGCTCCGAAAGGTCCTTCAATAAGCACTTTTGCTACGGGCAGACACACGCTATGAGCTTCCACGGCTTGCTTGATCCATGCGCACTCGCCCGTGAACATATCGGGTTCTACGTAAGAGGGGTGAACTACATCCATTGTAGCTGCGGAATCACGAAGCACTCGGCACTCTTTCCCGTTCACGAGGAAGTCTCGCATGTAAGGCTCGAGAAGCTTCATGTTCTCGTCAGTGCTACATAATGACAAACACACGACTTCTCTTTTTGTTTCTGGACACTGCGCCGAAAAGTGACCCGGCTTCTGGCACGTATAACACACGCGCGCTTGCCTCCTCTCGAACCGCTTTCTGCGTTCGGCTTCGGCTGCCGCCGTCTCCTTACGTTCGGTAGGACTGCTTTCACTCGCATCCGCACTACGTGTGTCCCCCCTTGCTCTCATGGGTGCGAACTTCGGCCTCTCAGACTTGGAGCCAAATTCACCCTTTTGACCGTCCTTAGCTCCGCGAGCCCGACGCGTCACAAACTCCTCGGCTAGCTCGGCGGCTTTAGCCACTGTACTAACGTCTGGCCTATCCAAGACCCAGTACCGCACGTTCTCAGGTAACCGACTGTAAAACTGTTCCAGCCCGAAACACTGCAGAATTTTCTCGTGGTCACCAAACGCTTTCTCTTCTTTGAGCCACTCCTGCATGTTTGACATAAGCCTGTAGGCAAACTCTCTATATGACTCATTTCTGCCTTTTTCATTTTCCCGAAACTTCCGACGGAACGCCTCCGCTGACAGCCTGTACTTTTTTAGCAGACTCGATTTCACTTGGTCGAAATCCTCTGCCTCCTCTCTCTTCAAGCGAGCGACTACGTCGGCCGCCTCGCCGGGTAACAAAGTGAGCAAGCGCTGTGGCCACGTTTCCCGAGAGAACCCCTGCTTCTCGCACGTCCGCTCAAAGTTAACCAGGAACAAACCAATGTCCTCTCCAAGCTTAAACGGCCGCATCAGGTCAGTCATTTTGAACGATACCCGTTCTCCTGCACCGTGTGCCTGACTTCCATTACGAGCGCGTTCCATCTCTACCTCGAGACGCTTCATTTCTAAAGCGTGGTCGCGCTCTTCTTTCTCTTTTTGTTCTTTACGTTCGCGCTCGTCTTTCTCTTTTTGCTCTTTACGTTCGCGCTCGTTTTTCTCTTTCTTTTTGTTCCCTCTCCTCAATGGTCTCAAGGCATTCCGACAGCTCGTCATCCTCAGCCTCCAACTCAAGAATAGCCCTTAGCAGTTCTGGTTTTCTGAGTTTGTCTGAGACATCCAGACCCAACTCTCTTGCAAGCTCCAGCAATTTCGGTTTGCGCAACGACTTCAAATCCATGGCTGCTCCGAATGCTGCTTTCTCTACTGCCTACTATTGTCTTGCCGCAAACTAACCCGGCAGCAACGACAACCACAATTACCAGCTCTGTTTCTGACACTAACAAAAGCCTGGCAAAACTCAGAAGAAGAAAGTCCCGCACTCACCAAACCTCGCAGCCAAGAATTCAGCGCAGTCGTTCCGCTGCAGGCAACCAGTCATCACACAGGGCTCGTTGCACTGCTCCCGGATGGTCGTTGTGCTGCTCAGCATACAGTTGACCGCATATCTTCGCTGCTGGCCTCCGTTGTCGGGATCTCACCGCTGGCAACCAGTTGTTGCAAATGGGTTGCAAGCCCCAAGGGTAGCGTTGGCCTGGCGGCCTGGGGCAAAGCTGGAAACATCCGAAGGTCCCGGCAAATGGATGAGTCGACTGGCAACAGAACAACTTGTTTATTCTGGCATCTCAAAAGAGCAGCCGGTCAGGGCGACCACGTTACTCGAAGGAAGGAATCGAAGTCTCTCGTTGGCGTCCGGGGCAGCTCGCTTTATACCCACGGAGTCGAGGGCAAGAAGGAACGGCTTGGGAAGAGGCGTCCGATACGGCGACGCTTGAACATGTCCAGACGTGACGGGCGCGTCCGCCAGGCCGGCGCCGGTCAGACCTCCTCGCCTCCCAGTTGGGGAGCTCCTCTCCCCGGCTGCCGCGCTTTGACAAGCGTGGGCACCAACATGCACACACACACACACACGACGACACGTGGCACTGAAACCTGCCTGGACGCGCTTGGCGGGAGGCGTTGCGGCCGCGATGAACGAAGCCGCGGCGTCCGTTGCATCCGCGCCGGCTATACCGCGCGTCGTAGGCGAGACGTAACACACTGTACTAACGTCTGGCCTATCCAAGACCCAGTACCGCACGTTCTCAGGTAACCGACTATAAAACTGTTCTAGCCCGAAACACTGCAGAATTTTCTCGTGGTCACCAAACGCTTTGTCTTCTTTGAGCCACTCCTGCATGCTTGACATAAGCCTGTAGGCAAACTCTGTATATGACTCGCTTCTGCCTTTTTCATTTTCCCGAAACTTCCGACGGAACGCCTCCGCTGACAGCCTGTACTTTTTTAGCAGACTCGATTTCACTTGGTCGAAATCCTCTGCCTCCTCTCTCTTCAAGCGAGCGACTACGTCGGCCGCCTCGCCGGGTAACAAAGTGAGCAAGCGCTGTGGCCACGTTTCCCGAGAGAACCCCTGCTTCTCGCACGTTCGCTCAAAGTTAACCAGGAACAAACCAATGTCCTCTCCAAGCTTAAACGGCCGCACCAGGTCAGTCATTTTGAACGATACCCGTTCTCCTGCACCGTGTGCCTGACTTCCATTACGAGCGCGTTCCATCTCTACCTCGAGACGCTTCATTTCCAAAGCGTGTTGACGGTCGCGCTCGTCTTTATCTTTTTGTTCTTTACGTTCGCGCTCGTCTTTTTGCTCTTTACGTTCGCGCTCCTCTTTTTGCTCCCTCTCCTCAATGGTCTCAAGGCATTCCGACAGCTCGTCATCCTCAGCCTCCAACTCAAGAATAGCCCTTAGCAGTTCTGGTTTTCTGAGTTTGTCTGAGACATCCAGACCCAACTCTCTTGCAAGCTCCAGCAATTTCGGTTTGCGCAACGACTTCAAATCCATGGCTGCTCCAAATGCTGCTTTCTCTACTGCCTACTATTGTCTTGCCGCAAACTAACCCGGCAGCAACGACAACACAATTACCAGCTCTGTATCTGACACTAACAAAAGCCTGGCAAAACTCAGAAGAAGAAAGTCCCGCACTCACCAAACCTCGCAGCCAAGAATTCAGCGCAGTCGTTCTGCTGCAGGCAACCAGTCATCACACAGGGCTCGTTGCACTGCTCCCGGATGGTCGTTGTGCTGCTCAGCATACAGTTGACCGCATATCTTCGCTGCTGGCCTCCGTTGTCGGGATCTCACCGCTGGCAACCAGTTGTTGCAAATGGGTTGCAAGCCCCAAGGGTAGCGTTGGCCTGGCGGCCTGGGGCAAAGCTGGAAACATCCGAAGGTCCCGGCAAAGGATGAGTCGACTGGCAACAGAACAACTTGTTTATTCTGGCATCGTAAAAGAGCAGCCGGTCAGGGCGACCACGTTACTCGAAAGAAGAAATCGAAGTCTCTCGTTGGCGTCCGGGGCAGCTCCCTTTATACCCACGAAGTCGAGGGCAAGAAGGAACGGCTTGGGATGAGGCGTCCGATACGGCGACGCTCAAACATGTTCAGACGTGACGTGCGCGTCCGCCGGGCCGGCGCCGGTCAGACCTCCTCGCCTCCCAGTTGGGGAGCTCCTCTCCCCGGCTGCCGCGCTTTGACAAGCGTGGGCACCAACATGCACACACACACACACGCACACACGACGAGACGTGGCATTGAAACCTGCCCGGACGCGCTTGGCGGGAGGCGTTACGGCAGCACTGAACGGGTCCAAATGACCGCCGCTTTGAACGAAGCCCCGGCGTCCGTTGCATCCGCGCCGGCTATACCGCGCGTCGTAGCCGAAACGTAACACGGTGTTCCCGGGTTCGAACCCGACCGCGGCGGCTGCGTTTTTATGGAGGAAAAACGCTGAGGCGCCCGTGTGCTGTGCGATGTCAGTGCACGTTAAAGATCCCCAGGTGGTCGAAATGATTCCGGAGCCCTCCACTACCGTACCTCTTTCTTCTTTCTCTCCCTCCTTTATCCCTTCCCTTACGGCGCGGTTCAGGTGTCCAACGATATATGAGACAGATACTGCGCCATTTCCTTTCCCTAAGAAAAAATCAATTATCAATGCGAAAGCACTACTACTCTCATTACGAGAAAAGCCGGTGGTGTGCGTGCGTTCGTGTGCGCGCACGCGCGTGTGTGTGTGTGTAATCGCTGATGGAAGAGAAAATCCCGAACATATAAAGAACAATAGGGTGTCGTCATCAAGCGGCCGTATGACGCACACAGCAAGCTGAGCACCGCCACTTCAGAACATCATATGCATGTAGTTCCACATACACTCCCTATCAGACGACCTCAATGTGGCGCCAGTTTCACCGACAACATTCGTACCAAAACTGTGACGCAGTCGTTTGTCGTACAGCGTTCCGGGTGGTGTCATACGATTTCTCGCTGCATATAGCTTACATGCGCTAGTCAAGTTGGAGGCTAGTTTGCGAAATAGATTCGAACCGACGACATATGCACCTTCAATTGTATGCCTCCCCAGACTCTTCACCTGTTCTCTTAGGGCACGGTTGAGTGGTCAGTAAGATTATAGACAGTTAGTGCGCCGTTTCCTTCCCACAAAAACCAATTTTCGCAACAAAATTGTGAAGCAACCGTTCGTCGTACGACGTTCCGCGGGGGGTGTCATACGCGCGTGTTTGTGTCTGTGGGGGGGGGGGGGGGGGGGGGGGGGGGTCAGTGCACCGAGAGGCAGTAATGCTTTCGAATTCCCACACAAAAGCAGTCTGAAGTGTCTACCAATATTTTTTTTATTTTCCTACCCCTCTCGACCCTTTTTTACTACGTGGTCAAAGTGACACGCACATACTGTGGACACTTACTGAGTCTTCTTTCGACATCCTCTCTGTATCGAATATGGACGAGACAGCGCCAACTAATACGAGGCATCCGCTTCGGTAATGACCACGATTCGTATCCAAGTTTAACTAGACATTCTGACAAGAGCAGTTCTCCAGCGTGCAGAGCTCACCGCGACGGAACCAGCCAAGCGGCGCATCGTTGGGCAATTCCAGGCCGTTGAGCTGGGTACCGTGCTGGACCCGGACCGACGAGCTGGCCACTGGTCACCTGCATCGCGCAGACAAAGCGTGACGTCACTGAATAAAAAAAAGAAAATAAAAAGCTGCACCTTGTAGTTCCGGAATTTTTCACAGACACATGCTTTTCAATTGATTTACCATTTCTTTCACGTTTTCATTACAAGTATGCACTTTTTAATTAGTAAGTTCTCTTTGATCATAGCGCTGCTAAAGCAACGAAGTGAAAAAAGAACATTTCAGTCTCTTTAGCTTGCCCAGGCTTTCAAGAGAGAGGAATACTTTCTTTTATGTCAAACGAAGACCTGAAGGTGCCGAAACATTTCGCAGTTTCAGCCTATGCACTAGATAAGGTATTATTTTGTACGATGGGCTGAAATGAAGTGATGTGTGGAATGATAAACCATTTCACGTTTCAGTTAAAACACCCGTCTTCGCTCGTGTCTTGATCAAAAATAGTGTACCTGCTCATCTCTTGGAAGATGCATCTGAAAGTGAATGTTTCTGGGTCAAGATGAACTGTTGGGACACAGCTTTGCACTTTAAGACATATACACAACATGCACCGGACCCCACTACTCCCGATTATTTAGAAAAAATATACAGTATGAAACAGTGAACAGAGTAAAGTTATATATTTGCCGGTGAGTTTAATTTGCCGAATGTTTATAGGGAGCGTCTCGACACTGGAAACACACGTACAGCAAATATAGCAGCGCTGCCCTCGCTATTACTTTACTTTATAAGTAGACGCAGGTGGCACACGAACCAACTCGGGTACAGGGCATTTGCAGTTAATTCTTGATTTAACATTTTTTAGCCAGGATTTCTCCGAATGTTTTGTTCGTGTAGAGGAGGGATTGTCCTTGAATAGGACATGTTGTCGGGTTTGTGTAATACTTCAGACGTGGTACCCTATCGCGCGTGCGTGCGTGTGTGTGGGTGTGTTTTTAACTAAACTTTAGTTTTCCCAAGAGGGATTGTACGATCATCGCTTTGTGCGCATAGCCTTGCCGCCTGTGCCGATCAAGCATAAATATTCCTGAGTGCTTTGTTTTGAAGATTATTCTTATGTCGATGACATGTCCATCATAGACGACACGAAAACCTGTCGATTTTAATGGGACCGATGTCTGCTTCCTCTCTAATCTGTTCAGATATATGCCACTATTATACAAATTTGACTCTAGCAAGAAACAAGAAAAAAAATTTAAGAACCATACGCTTTGGATGAAATCTGATATTTTTCCTATTAAACGCAAGGTAGATAGGTTCAAGAAGCATAGTAATAACAGGTAATATTATTCAAATAAGAGAGGCGCAGGACATTTCTGAACGGAAGGATAATACGGCAAAAAGTTGCTGTTGCAATATTTAACTACCTAACTTCATTACAAATGAGCCTGAAAAATTTGGAAACATAAGGCGAAAAAAAAAAGAAAACGCTTTCTCGAATAATGACTGATGGGCCACCAACAACACATGACAGAGACACAGCACAGCATAACGTGTATTTCCAGAGTGTCTTCTGTGTCAAAAATAGTTGGATTAGCGAGGCTCCGGAGAAGCATGTTTTAATGTGTTCTGTTTCTTATGCAGGAGTTGTCAGTATCCTGCTAAACCTTCAAATCAAAACTTCTCATGGCCCTGACGATATTGAAAACATGCCTACTCCTAAAGCGATATCCCCAACCTTACTGCCAGATTCCTTCAAAAACTTTTTTTCTTTTCAATTGTGTCAGAAAAATTGCCGGATGCTTGGAGGACGATCCGAGTTGCTCCCATTTTTAAAAAGATGGATTGCCTATTATTATATAATTACCGTCTATTTTGATTATTATAACGGTTCTGAAAACTCACGGAACACTTCATGGGAATCTGCATTAAGTAATGGTTGGTGGAAAGCAATTTGCTTGACAGAGTTTCAGTATGGCACCCGGAAGGGCTATTCAACTGAAAAGCAACTGGTATCGGTGACTGACTCCTTTGCGTTATCTCAACAATACACGGCAAATTGATGCAATATTTTTATATTTCACCAAAACCTTCGATAAGGTTCAGCACGACGAATTAATCTTAAAACTCGATGCAAATGGCACACCCAGCGTTTTTTTGCCCGCTGGACTAATGCTTACCTCCCGAGCGGACTCAGTACGTTACATTGTTCAACAAAGCTGTCTTCCGGTCACGTCATGGGTGCCACAAGTCAGTGTTCTAAACCTTCACTCTTCTTTGAGTATATAAATGGCCATGTTATATCTCCCGGTGTTAAAGCGAGACAGTTCGCTGATTGAAGTTCGTTTAGAGATGGAACTTGTCCGGATGTTCAGATTAGTTCTAATAGTGACTCAAACGACATATCGAGGTGGTGCCGTGAACGGGGAAGGCTTACTAACAATGAAGAAATAATATACCTTAGAACTTCTACAGAGCTCCACTTTGTTTCTTTCTTCAATACATCTGCATGCGAAGCTGACTACTACAAATGCATGGTTGTCATCTTGACCTCTACCACGTCCTGATGTATGCACATTAATACGATTTAATCTTCCACTTTCCGCAAACTCTGCTTCCCGAGACACAAACCTAAAAACGCCCCCTCCTGATGTGAACTTACCCTGAGAATTCTCATTTGCGAGACGGAAGCAAGAGCACACATATGCGCTATCAGCAACGAATGAAACACGAACAAGAAAACTGAGACGGCAACACAAAAACACGAATATATCAGCTCCTGGATTTTAAATACAAGCGAGGTTGAAAAATACTTCTGAAGAAGAGTCTTCACGCCTTCGAAATTAAAATAGTGGGAGCTAGTATTTAGCTCCCCCTGGCTAAGAGTGACGTATCTTGCAGTCCGTGGTTCAATCGTCTTGTTCGCGTTTCATTTCTTGCGGATAGTACAGGTGCTTTCGGTATGACGGCGAACAACCAGTTAAGACTAACAGAAGAATTTTCGGTTAGTATTTCTCTCTGCAGTGGCTGCCGCCCGCCGTGTCACGTCTCGGTGAGCTCTCGTCATCTGGACTGGTTTTAAAAGACATTGGACATCTCGATAAGCTCTAAATTCACTTGCAGGTTACCTTCATGCATTCTTCTTGCAGTGAACTTCGTCAGCCCATTCGTCGGACTATGCACTCCATCATTCCATAGGTTACATCAATACTCGCCACTGCATCCTTAGTACCCATTTCATGGCTGCATTTTATCTTCGTTTTTTTTTCCACCTCTTCCACGCTGCTCTCATTCAGTCTTTATCTCCCAAATTCCCCTCCCTACGCAGAGTAGCATGCCAGCGATAATGAAACGCCGGCTAAATTCTCTGTTTCTTCATTAAAGAGTCTCTCTCTCTGGTCTGGTCACCCATGCCGGGGGCGAGCAGGCAAGGGCGACAGAAGCGAGTCGGCTACACGTCCTTGCTCTTCGCAGAGAACGAACGAGCAAAAAACGTGTCACTGTTTTGTGCGCGCGCATGACATTCGGCGGTTCCGCGCGGTATCTTTCTACGCCACGCACCGCGAAATACAAACCGAAACTGTAGGCGAGAAAAGAAATACTCTGATAAAGTATTGAATGCACAGTGGAACATATCCACCTCTGTTCTATCATTCCCAAGGTCTTGCGCACCATTATCAGCAAAAAAGAAACTGGAAAATGAGAACTGATCGAACCCGACCGCGGCGGCTGGGTTTTATGGAGGAAAAACGCTAAGGCGCCCGTGTGCTGTGCGATGTCAGTGCACGTTAAAGATCCCCAGGTGGTCGAGATTATTCCGGAGCCCTCCACTACGGCACCTCCAATTCTTCCTTTCTTCTTTCACTCCCTCCTTTATCCCTTCCCTTACGACGCGGTTCAGGTGTCCAACGATATATGAGACAGATACTGCGCCATTTCCTTCCCACCAAAACCAATTATTATTATTATTATTATTTTTATTATTATTATTATTATTATTATTATTATTATTATTATTATTATTATTATTATTATTATTATTATTATGAGAACTGATACTTTGATGCCACTTCTCCTTTAAGCCTGGATGCCAGCGCCATCGGCGGCAGCAACCTAGCCTCTGTCCTCTCTGCACTAATGAGTAAAATATCGCCAGATAGGAAAGGCGTTTCGCATTTTGCGTTTATGCCATCATGACTTCTTCAGCTGTTCATCGATAGCCAAAGTCTATACCAGTAAATCGCAACGCCAACACAACAAAATCGGTAGGTGTGAAACTGAAGCGATTAACCACAACCACAGCGCGTGGGCCGAGTTACCAGATATAAAAGCACCGTCTACCCTTTGTGAGGTTTTGTGACAACCATGACTATCATTCAAAGCGCTAGCACATAGACATCAAACCGAAAGACAATTTTAGGTCTTCTGTTAGTGCTGCGGTACTACTTTACCCTCATCTAGTTCTTGCTTTTCGGATCATGCGTGTCTTTCAGTCATCATTTTTTTTCCGTACAGCAAAACAGAAGGTTTGGCTTGGTTTATGGGGGTTTAACATCCCAAAGCGACTGAGGCTATGAGAGACGCCGTAGTGAAGGGCTCAGGAAATTTCGACCACCTGGGGCTCTTTAACGTGCACTGACATCTCACAGTACACGGGCCTCTAGAATTTCGCCTCCATCGAAATTCGACCGCCGCGGCCGGGATCGAACCCGCGTCTTCCGGGCCAGCAGCCGAGCGCCATAACCACTGAGGCACCACGGCGGTTCAAAACAGAAGGTATAAAATATGAATCAAGATGACAAAATGCGCCCTGCTTTTTGAACTCCGGTTGCAGTATTGCGTTCTTCGCCCTCTTTAACAGAACTCCCAAGCCAAGCTCGACTGCATGAGCACAGACCCACATTAGCATAATATAGGCAGTTTATAGACACTTCATAAAGAATTCATAGAGAGTCTATAGGCTGCATGACGACATATACGCCACATTAGCCTAACATAGACTGTTTATAGACGCTTCATAAACAGTCTATAGACAGTATGTGGGCTGGCTATGGCTTTTTGGTGGGAGATTTTGGTTGCAACACAAACGGCAACGTCGCCGTAGTGGAGATACCCTCCAACACTTTTCGCAGTGGGCCTCTCGCCGAATAACCCATCGTCATATACCGCTTGGACGCAGTGTGTGTCGCTTACAACTCGACTTCATTGGAGCGGCAAACCTATTTCCATTCATTTAACCGCCTTTTTTTTTAAGCATCATAGCATGCCCCTATTATGCCCTGCTGCAATAGACATCGCTTTAAAAAAAGATTACAACATATAAACGTACAACACTCAAAAGGAAGGGCTCACCGCTAACCATTGCAAAATCTTCGTCTGGACGGAACACAAGTACTCGACGGCGTGGAGACGACTTCGAACACTACACGGGAAGCCGAAGAGCTGCTGCCCAAGGCTTCTCCCGGCGCAGTTATCGTGAATGGCAAGGCGCGACTATCGGGGTGATATGACGGAGCGGCACTGTTTTGCCTCGGGATTAGCAGCTTGCGTGGAAGGGGGTGGAGTCGTTTGAGTGGCTGATACGGGGGCACAAAGATCGCCACACTGGAACGAACCCTTGCTGCGGCAGCTAGCAAGAGAACACCAAGAGCATCGCGACTGCCATATCGAGGATATCGCGAGCCTGAAAGGGGCATCCTGTCCACGAAGGCAAGCGTTTGCCAACAGCGTGTGAACTCTGGACAGATCAATGCACGGCACACTGTCGCGTTGGGAGAACTCAAGCCTTGTCGATGCAAACCGCGCACGCCGTCATACCGTGATGTTAATTCGCAGGTGGGATTTGTCGATGCGTTAACTTTGCGGGCGATTGCTCCGACTTAGAGTAATCTGCAGTCCGGCGCACTACCGGTGAGCTCGTCGAAGCAGGGTGCACTCAAAGACGGCCACCTCGTGGGCGATTCTTCGCTAACAGCAACGGAAACCTCAGAACCTCACCGCCTCTGAGGCGGTCGCTCCGTGAACCACCGAGAGAGGAAGTAGGGAGAGGAGAACAGTTCGAGGAGGAGAAAGACATGCGAAGAGAAAGCAAGCTCGACGTACCAGTTTGCTGCTACCACCAAGTCTTATTATCTGTCGAATTCATTCAAGTTTACACAGAAACTTACAAACTACGTATATAGTGAAATATTAAGTTTTACCCAGATATCAAGTGCTACTTCCTATGTGCGTCACTCCTATTTCATATGAAGATTCAAATCGCGCACATTTATCAGAATTTTTCTGTTCGAAACGTCAGTCACTGCCCCTGCATATTTCGTAACGACTAATTTGTTGCACCCCTGAGATTAACTGCTTACTTTCATACGCCTTGACGAGTTCTGGATCGGAATTGCACAGATGTTACATTTCATCTGTATTTTTGTGACTTATAGGCGCATGTCAGTTTCTAGAAAAGGCGCCAACCGCTTGCACGCAGTAAGCTGCAGTTGACCGATACAATGCAGAGCTGTGAGAGCACTAAACCTAGGGGAGAAAAAAAAAAGAAATACCTTGTCGCTCTCCTCCAGGTCGAAGAGATAGCGATCATTGTGTCACGTTGTAACCCTCCCTTATCGCCTTTGTTCTTTTTTTTGATGCGAACGCCCACTACAAGTCCTTTATTCATCTGGATAACATGGATGCATTCCTGCCTCCGATATGAGCACGTTCGCGTACCATGACCCAGATGGCTGCCATTAGATAAGCCCGGCAACTACCGATCTCCACTGAATTCCGGGTATGCGCTGCAGCGCATATAAACATTCCCTGGAGATTTTGTCCTCACTCAGATTCCCTTAGAGCCTCGTGAACCGAAGGTGAGGACGTTGGGGCAGAAAGGAGCAGGCCGGGCTCCATGTTTTAGTTGCAAGATGACTGCTCTTTCAAATAGTTTTGTTTGTTTCGCTATGCATGGCCACCCTTGGGTCCCGAGTTCACGGACACTTGTAAATATTAACACTTGTCTTGTCTTGATGGCCAATCTTCTCGGACGTGCTGCGATATACATTTATTGAGTTTTCTTTTGTGGTTTCCTTTGTTTGGCTTTCGACTCTTAGAGCATTTGAAGTGCTTTCTATGCACTGTGTCAACTGGCCTCCTTATAATCACGAGGTCCAGTGTCGTTGGTATATACACTACTGTTTGCAAAATGATAAAATTTGTTAGTCAGTACCCTCCGCCTACCAAAAAATCTTCGCCGGTTTACATACGCGGGGTCGACGAGGTTCGAACAAGCGTGCCCAGCGGATCAGTCACGGATTGAAACCGTACACCGTGTAATTCCGACACAGCAGCGTTTTGCAGATATCCCGCATGGCGACACGATCCATGTGCGTCTTTTTAGGAAGCACATTCTTGAGGTCATTCGGGCTTTCTTGGATGCACAAAGGGTAGAACGGCTTGGCTAAACTGAGTGTTCGCCACACACGAAAAGGCTAGTTGCTTTAAATGTAACGCATTTCATTTTCAGATTGTGTGACCTGCAATCTGTATCAGTGCGAGGCAATGCTGAGCCATGAACCAATCAGTGGAAACAAGGGACGGAGGAAAGAACTGTTCTTCACTGGAGCGAGATTCGTGGAATAAGAACTCAAGACTTTCGGAGCAACAAACACCGCCGATGATGAATATTACTGTATTCACCCGCATATCGGTCAATATGTGTTATAGGGCGACCAACGAGTCGCCAGCATGAAGTTAAGGCGACCGGCACGGAGCGTATCACACAGTGCAGCACCAACGCCATGAGAACCTCCTCACCACTGACTCACATGCTCATAGAGCACAAAGACGCTTCGCTCCGAAGAGTTCGCGAAAGGAGACACAGCTCAAGCGCTTTCATTTCTTTCTACTGCCCTCAATGTCCACGCCGTCGCTGATGTCGCACATTACGGCAGTAATCGTCCTGGAGTGCACTGAACATTGTTATTGCACATTGCACATTGTGATCGCAAGCTGGAATGTCATGTCGCTGCTTTCCCACTTTAAAGCGCGACTGAAATTAACGCTTCGGCGAGAAATTCAAACGCTGCCCAAGATGGTTGCCCAGGTTCCGGAGGCACAACTCGCCGAGCGGCTGAGCGACTTTTTTTTTACGACTAGGCTTTTAAAGCACAAAAAAAAAGGGGCTCCGTGCTTATCTCCGTACCGACCTTATCTGAGAATCTGACAGGGCTCTCTTGAAAAAGAATGGGCGCGATAAACATTTGTGCAATAGATGTGATGGCAACGGCCAATGCTTTGTGAAGGCATGAAACCGGCCGGAAGACAAGGGTTTCCGCCGTAGCTTCATTCTCTCCCTTCTTTTTCTGCATTTCTAGCCGCGTTCTTGCGCGCCTCCTCTTGGCCGTGATTCGCGTATTGGACGACCCCCTTCGCAGTTTGGAGAACACAATCTCGAAAAGATAAAAACAGCAAGTCTCTCTCCATGCGAGAAAACACAGTAATACCCGCTGGATCAGCACATGACGTACAAAGCCCAGCTGTCAAGACCTAGTCATTTCGTTTTTATAGTTCTATAGTTTCGGCTACTGTATGGCAGTGATGTCCCATTTGTGGAATCTTCTCTTTCTCAGGGAAACCTCAGTCTAAAATTGGGCGTAGAGTCTAAGGACCAAACAAAGCCTTCTCAAATATGGGGGAAAATTTTAAGTTACTGAGGAAATGTGGCAAATGTTACGGTTAAAGGTGTCATCACCTAAAGATGACGGCCACAGCAAGGTGCGGAAACGGAAACCACCCCGCGACATCAACGCGGTGATGTCCGTCATTTATTTGCCCGTGTGAAAAAGTTGTGCTGTGTTGTATCCCTTGCTGTCATTACTTACCAACTAGCCCGACCAGCAACGCTCGTAAGGTGCAAACCGAGCTATGAACATAGCAAATAAAGTGTGAAAACGGCACAATCGATGACAGCACGGAAATCCTTTTTTTCATGGTCTACCTTCAAAGTACACGGCAGTGGCTACCACTGCTACTGCGCAAATGTTGCACGAGCCTCCCATTTCTAAAAATAGAGCCACGAAAGAGATTCCTAGATAAGGCCGATACGGTGCAAAGCACCGAGCCCCACCGCGTCGTCGTCTCGCTGATTGCGCGTTCGCACTATCGTTGCTCCGTGGTTCGATAAATTATTGCCGCTAATGTAGGACATCGGTGACGCCACGGACGTCTGCTTGGCAGCCGAACATCAACAGAACGAAAACAAAGCGGTTCCATCTCGTGTCATGCCTCTTACTCACCTGTCTTTTTTTTGCCAGCTTATCCTTGCGCTGGGCGCAAACACAGCGCTGTCTCATGTGACGCGTTTCTCACGGCGCCGCTTCATAAGCGACATGCGATACGCTGTGACGGTCACTTCAATGGCAAGTTGTCAGCTCAAGTTATTGTTTAACTTTATTCTTTTCAAGTTCTCGAAGTGAGGGTGTCGACCTGCACGATATGGGTCGGCTTAGCTGAGAGTAAGTAAAGCAGCGACACAGAGCTGACATTAGCCTGCGATGTAAGAGGATTTACAAGCTTGTTTTATTTGCTTCCACACACACAAAAAAATTGTTCTAATTGAATAAAGCTTGAAATTGAATACTTCACAAAATTCTTTCAACAGGTAGTCACAAGTGACGACCGGCAGCCAGTTTTTCTCACGAATCTCCCCTGCTTAAAATACGGTGGCTAAAAAAATAAAAATTTTGACAGAGTTTCCCGTCTGCTTGGGTTTGATAGTGAACTGCGACGCACCTTCAAAAAACGATTTCTTGAATTTAAATTTCAACGTCTCGAAGCCGGTTCGGCTGCTTCTTCAGGGATGACTGAGGGCTGTGGCTTCCACCTTTAAGTATACACGTCGAGGAGGAAAGAAAGCAAATAAGGAATGTGGGGATGTGAACGGTGCGTGAAGGTATGGTGGAAGCTGAAAACAAAAATACACGGCTATGTGTGGGGAAGAAAAATGTTTGAGCCCCAAGAAGTAATTTGCAAATTCCTGCACTTTTATCTTAATTATTCCCAACACGCAGCAAGAGTTGATGAAAAAAATACTATAAAATAAGGCAGAAAAAGAATGGAAGAGGTTTCTAAACTGCTGCAGGAATAAAATGCCGAAAATAAGGATTTGTGCTTCTAAGTAAGGGAATTTCTCTTTACGGTACGGAACCTGACTCGGTACGGATTGCAGTTACGTCACTGTGAGGATGGTGTAATCGCACACCGTTCATAAAACAGTGACGCAACAAAAAGTGGGGCTAAGGAGATCGCAGTTCAAAATCATAGTTGAGAGAGAATGAGAAGAACAGTTTTCTTTCTTAACACGCGCCCAGGGCACGTGCACTGGGCTACAAGGGTGACGTTTATGCAAACGGCGCGTCAAAAGGCTTGTCCTATATCAAAAATAAATAAAGAACAAAAAAGAGCAGGATGAGCTACTGACAGCATAATTAGAGTTAACCAAACGCAGAGCCGCCACAGAGAACCCACGAGAGGAGAAACTCAGTCACCGATCGCTTTATTAACGCGAAGCACGTACAGCGTTAATCATTTGACAAGATGCGTCGTTAAGTTCATTATTAACCGCTCGCTCGTTAAAGACTATTCGGGTCGCCTTTCCGCACCGTCCAATTAGTGACGGACTGACTAACAAGATTCACCGAAATCTACACCGTCGCGGGCTGCCGTGAAGATTTGACTATCTCCGCAGGCGCCGGCTCGCAGTCAGGCCTTTAATTTAATATCGAGCACTCGGCAGTTCCTCCCGTTACGCGTAAAAGAAAAAGCATAATACGCAACCATTTCGCTTAGCTTGCTCGCCGAGATGTGACTCAGCTTTTTTTCTTTTTATTTTCTGTTCTGACAGCTAAGTTGTTGCCTTGGCCTAAAGCAGCAGCCTTACGACATTTCGGGATTACTCATATATTATGTTAAGTTATACGTATATAGCGTTTCTTTCGCATTATCAGCGTCGTGTAAGCGTAATTTATCCTGTTAGTTCTTGCTTTTATTGACGATTTTCCGGGTGAACTGTGCTCGTGTTTCAGGATGTACTCCGGCGACCGCGTGGCGTACGGTGCTGTCCCGAGCGCTAATGATACCGCTGTGTTTCAAGTCTCGTTTAGACAATGTGTGTGCATTGCGTGACAGATAGAAAATGACCCTTAACACAACGAAGTGCTTCCACATGCAGTTTCAGAAAAGCAAGGTATGTAGTGGCTATACTTTAACATTTTGTCCAGACAAAGAATAGCGTCAGGTATCTCAGTGTCATGTTTGTTGCTATATTGGACTGGACTGCACACGTTGACACTACAGCTTCCCGCCTTATGTATTTTTTTCAAATAAACTTTAGGTATACCACTCTATCCTTAAAAGAAACGCTATTGTATATCACCAGTGATAGGCCGATTATTGAAAATGGATGCATAGGTAAGAATTTTTTCACGAATATTTTGAAGAAAACATTACAGCGAGCTAAGAAGCGCGCACCAAGATTTGCAACCGTGAACTATTATTTTGATACTAGAAGCTTTGAACTTCGAGAAGCGCTGACGTGCAACCTGTTGTCCCAGCCAAGAAAAGTATTCATGATCGATTAAGAACACTGGCGCGTTAGACTGGGACAAAAGAATAGAAACAGACAGGAAGAGTGCCACTCCTTTGTCCCAGTCTAGTGCAATAGTCTCTTTAATCAATCATGAACCACCAACTAGGCCAGCTTTCTGCCTTGACAAAAGTATTCAGGTTAAAATTCTTGCACGATATCTGAAACAACAAAACAGGAATTAACAACGTCTACTTAAAGGAGCCTCACTATGTTTCAAGTAGAAGAGACTATACCATGAAAATCAGAAGTTATCCCTGCGGGACTAATACAATGAAATATTCATTTCTTGCCAACATGATAAATTATTGGAATCTGTCCCCCAATAAATCTGGAAGAATACTTTGTGAAATAGCTACGACTGCCTGCTTTCAAGGCAGTCAATTTAAGCCTGACTTCCCTGAAGGAAGGTTACCGTGGACGGAGGGTAGTTGTAATGACGTCACTCATAACCTCATTGGAACGAACCGTGGCGGGCACCACGCTGAGTGCGCCGTAGTGAAGGGCTCCGGAAATTTCGACCACCTGGGGATCTTTAACCTGCACTGACATCGCACAGCACACGGGCCTCTAGGATTTCCCCTCCATCGAAATGCGACCACCGCGGCCGGAATCGAACCCGCGTCTTTCGGGTCAGCAGCCTTTCGTCGGAAACTACCGTATTTAGCCGAATATAACGCGCACTTTTTCGTTTTCAACAAAGTCGAGCCTCGAAACGGCATACACTTCGTAAACGGATGCAACAACGAAACCTATGAAGAGCCCCAGCGTCATTAAAATCACAATATGCCAGTTAAGCCTCTCAGCGCCGGGAGTTGGCATGTTTGGCATCTTGGAGACGTTAAGCTCAACTACGTACATTGCCGCGTATACATTGCCGCGAGCCTGCCTTTCACAAAAATGACAAAAAAAATGGCTGTGGTTTAGCTCTTGTTAAACCTGGAGTGACGCGATAGCTACATCTGGCCGAGTGGAACTAGCTCAGTCGAATTGCAAAGTCAGTCTTTCGCCGCTCCGTTTCGCTGGGCGTTCCTTCTTCATCTTCGTCCCACTTGACACGGCGCATGCGCACAGCTGTTGTTGCAGCTGTTGCGCGCCGCGCCGCCGGCAGCAGCAGCTGCCCCGCACCACGTGAGCAATGGCGCCGCCATGGCGCCCAAGTGGTGCCACAGAGCCCAAGTGGTGCCACGCTGAAGGGTCGAAGAGGCGGCGTAGTGTAGCTATCGCTACGAAATGAATTTTGCGGGGTCAAACCGCGGGTTGCACGCGTCCCGCGTAGTGCACGATCCCACCAGGATGCATGGAGCTCCATGTGCCAACATGAAAAAAAAATCCTAAATTAGTATTATGCAAACCAGTCCCGATAACGAGATATACAAACTGCGCGTTATTTACCCAGGTTCCTCGCGGTGGCAGGTCGGATTCCCAGAGCGAGCGATAGATAGCGCGAAAGGTAAGTTCCAGTTAGTGACTTCACATCTTGGCACCTCTGGAGCATGCGTCGCGCCGAAATACGAAAATACAGGGCCGCTTGCCCATACAAAAATGTCCTATGGCCGGCTATAGAATTTTGGCCCAAATAGCTATAGACCTTTCCTATTTCTGTCTATAGCTGTCTATACAGGCTGATATATTTTCTATAGAGAGCTTAAGACAGTTTTATTGTTCCAAAGCTATAGCTTTAGTGGCATAGATTTTTCAATAGCTGGCCAATAAGAACCTCTATAGGTGCTTATAGACGTTCATAAAAGGCCATAGACGGACATAGTTTTTTCCATAGACGCCCATAGGACTCTTTTGTATGAGTGTGTTTCGGTTTACCGTTTATTAGGCTAGTCAGCCAGGCCGCACGCAAGAGCGGGAAGCGTGAAAAGTGCGCTGTTATAAACACGATATGCATCTACCTTCTGCTGTTCGCCTTGAAATTTTTTTTTTGTTGACTGTCTGTGAGGTGCGCTCGCCGTTATGGCAGCGAAGGAACAGGTATGATCGCCGCTTCAGGCTTCCGCACAAACTGTGCTTTTTGCAATTTCGCGAGCATTGAGATCGGGTGCGCGTTGGAATCGGGTAATTACGGTATTTGTCGCAAGGCTCGGTGCCAACCACATGCACCCGATACGTTTGCAAGCGGCAGAAGGAGTCACGGGGCGCGAATAGTCGGCTCAGTGCGAATGCGCGTCATTAATCCCGAAAACCTGCTCTGTTTGGAACCACTTTGCAGCGTCTGTCTCGGCCACGACTCACCCCGTTGGCTTAAAGATGCTTTAAAGGGTTCTTACAACGACTCAGTACAACACAGTTTCAGGAGCTTCAGTAGCATATTGTATGGCAGCCTTTTAATAAATGTTAACCTGGGACATTCCTCTTTTTTTCCTTGCGTCATAGAACGGCAAATTCTTGCGAGCATCTGTTTTTCTGCCTGACGTCTGTTCTATCTCGTTTTCGTGGCATGCCATTATAAGTAGTATACCATCCGATCTACGGTTATAGTTTCATGTTCAACGAGTCCCTCCATTAGTGCATATTATGTCTGACCCCCCCCCCCCTCCCTCTAAAATGCACTTATGCACCTTAGAGGCAATGTAAATACACAAATTGCTCATAAGAGATCAGTGCGGCTGCTTCAAAGGTATACCGGCTATACAGGGTTTTGACGCTTGTAAACAAACATGGGTGCTGATAATGATACTAGCCCCAAAGCGCTTCCGGTATCAATGGCGCGGTGTGTTTGAAAAGGTTCGCGCCAGTGCAGACGACACGCGTCGCACAGCGATTGAAAAATCGCTGATGCAGACAACGCATGACTCGCTGGTTTTGATAAGGCAGCGCGGCAAGCCAAGGATTCCGCGCAGTGCTTGATAAGGCGCCGGCACAGGTGACGCGAAAGCTTCCGTTCAAACAGAAAGTGTTCTGGGGTTGAATCGCAGTGTTGCCAAAACAAAAAAAAAACGTTAGACAGAAACCGCGCATACGCGCATTAATGATGAATAAGCAGCTCAGCCAAGACACGAAGCGCCTGTGTCGACACGACGATCGCCATGGCGGCATCGGTATCGAAGCAAAGGTCCACATTATCCCGCTAAATCCCAATGACAAATCAACAGCGCTAACTCCGAAGCACGCAGAGCAGGGGACCGGCACTGGTCCTGTGTTCTTCGCTTCCATGTGCTTAGTTGTAAGCGCCGTAGCCAATTCTGCCTCTCCATTCAACAAGTCGAACTGGCCTTCATTCCGCATGTATAATTTACAACTACTCACTGGGTGAAGTAGGCAGTGCGAGTCGTCGCTCGGAATGTCCTCGTCGCGTTCCGACGGGGATTCCATGTGAGGTCCCAGGAGACGACAACGCAACCGCAGCACTCGCTCACATAGGCGCGCCGCGAAAAACAGGCGGCGGGAAACTGATCCGCAGATGGACGGAAGCCAAGCGAAGCAGAAGCCCGAAACGAAGCCTTCGATCGAGCCAATCCGGAGTGCGGATTCGGCAGAAGCCGACGCGCGGCCGAGCGCACAAAGCTACGCATCACCGTTGGTTTGAGGCATGGCAGCATGGTGAATAAAGACCGTGACCATGATGAAGCGAGGAGCGTATGAAGGCGTCCTTATCTCGAATGTCAGGCCGCTAATCCGAGGTGCGCGTTATTTTTCGTTTTTGTATGCTTGACTGAAGCGGTGCCTGGAACGTGCGTACTCAAGTTCCCCCCAGAGGTGCACCTTCTTTCTTACTTTTCCCTCCAGAAAAGTTGCATACTGCGTAGTCAGTGGCAGCGTTTGCGGCTGAACTCACTCTTCGTGCGTGAGAATCAGTGGCACGCCTTGGCGATGCAGGCGGGTACTCGACCAGGGATTTCAAAAGGAGACAAGCGCTCTTTTTCTAAGGTCCTTGTTATTTTTTCCCGCTCGCCTCGTTGATTCGATACCTCCGCCACGCAAGCGGTGTCAAACGCAGCCGTTTCTGCTCTAGAACACGATAGTTGCGGCCAATTATCGGTGCAGTTATCATCGTTTCCAGTGCCCAGCAGTAGTTCGATTTTTTGTTTATTTTTTTTCCAGAGCAAACGAATAGTCTGCGTGTCTGGACGGCTTTGGGGATTACTTGGACCCCTGGGGATGGGCTAGAGAAGCGGTGCGGTGAAAACACATACCTACTGCGTAGGAAGGAAGACAAGCTAGATTATGAAGATGGCCTGCGCGGTGGCTGAGTGGTTATGGCGCTCGGCTGCTGGCCCGAAAGACGCGGGTTCGATGCCGGCCGCGGCGGTCGAATTTCGATGGAGGCGAAATTCTAGAGGCCCGTGTACTGTGCGATGTCAGTGCACGTTAAAGAACCCCAGGTGGTCAAAATTTCCGGAGCCCTTCACTACGGCGTCTCTCATAGCCTCAGTCGCTTTGGGACGTTAAACCTTCATAAACCAAACCAACCAAGATTATGAAGGAGTTCAACGTTGACGAGGAGATATTTCCGAGCTATGCGCTAGTAAAGTATAATCATGGTTAACAACGTACTTCGTTTTCTAAAAAAAACGTTGTTCGGGAGGGCGCCCGTTTCAAGTTAACTCGTTCACCCCGCCGTGGGTCACCTGTGGGTCACGTCATTTGCTCCTGCTTTGCGGGCACAAATAGCGGATCACGCAATAAAGCCGTGGGACAACTTTTATTGCGCACTCCTCCTCCGTAGACCTCAAAATAAAACCTGACTCACGGCTTCGTCATGTGACCGACTGCTGACGTCCGCAGAGCATGAATAAGTGACAGCCCCTTCCAGTGAACCACGATGCAGTGAACGTGTCAAGAAACCAGCGTGCAAGGGACACCGTTGAAAAGTTTTTAGTGGTGTTGCCGGATGCGACTTCACAGATCACGTAAAAGCGCCCGATCCGTCAGTGCTATGTTATTGGACTGCGAGACTGCACCCTGTTCGAGTCGCCTCAGATGTACGCCATCTTCGCCGCAGGAGTCCTGGACTAGGGACACCACCTATGAATACTCCCAATACCCTATAGGAACAGTGCATTGACGTTTTGTCTCTTTCTCTCTCTGAACGCAAACGCTACTCCAAACGGGGAAATAGAAGCGACTATGGCAACGTTGTGCAAGTAGTACTGCGGCTATGGCAGCCAATCAAGACTCAAGTGCTCAGTGAGAGAAAAAGTGTGCGCGAAGTGCAAGGGAACAGGGCATATTGCAAGGACGCGTACAGCTGCACCTACTCCTCGTGCAGCAGATGTCAACCTGCTTCTCGCAACCTGTTTCTTGCAACAGTTGACTCGTCGTCAACGCCGTGAAAGAGTGCTGGCTGCATAATAAGACTGACTCGGGAGGTAACGCTGCAGTTGTTGCAGAGTCCTTCTATGGGCAGCCGAACCACCTCAAGGAAGACAGTCTAGACCTGCTGGGTGAAGCAGCGGAGGAAGCGGACACGGAGGGCGCCTGCGTGGCTCTGCACACTTACACCCACATCACAGAATACTACCGTACACAAAGAGGAACAATTCCATCACCGCACCCAACAGCTGACCAAGGCTGTGGCATGGCGTCAACTTCAGACTTACGCGTATCCTAACCTGTATCACAAATTCTTGTTCTTATTCCCAACCCTCTACCCAGACAAATGCCCGAGCTGCCAGGAGGAGGAGGAGGATAAACTTCATTTTCGTCGACCAAGGTAGCAGTTGGTGTGGGGTTATAGCCCCATCAAGTGGCCATGAGCCCGTGGCGTTCGGCGACTTCTAGGGCGCTTGTCACAACCCGGATCTGTTTGTCCGAGTCAACAACACCGACCTACGCTCTAACCATTCCGTTTGGGCCTGCACAACACCACCCGGGGATGTGCCACCTATAACCCTCCCCACCCACTCCTCTTGGGAAGATGCCCTGTCAAGCACGGAGCCGACCGACCAGCGCCGGCAGATCGAGCTTGCCGAGAGGATAGCGGCGGACAACGGAGCCATGGACTGAGAGCCCTTCTTCTTGGGACCGCTCTGACCAGCACGAACCCGCAAGACCAGCGACAGCTGCTCTAGCGGGCGTGTATATGACCGCGACGGCACATGGAGCCCTGGACTGAGGCCTCCACTCAGGAAGACAAACTGCACTAGATAAAAGTTTTTCCTCCTCCTCTCATATGCATGGTTTGCGTGATGAAAGCTCTGAGGACTCCCCTCTTGGGACTTCCGGAAATGCACGTTTTTTTCCTATTTTGTCTTTGCCTATTAATTTTTTTCACATCGCGTTTTCGGAGAACCACGCATACATATCTCTATTCGCTATATGCGAGAATTCGGCTCAAACCAGTTCAGCCTGACGCATGGCAGCCTACTGCACTCAGACTGCAATAAATCTTCTTTCATTTTTTATTATATTATTATTTTTGAGGCCCCCAGAAGTGTGCCTTATCTTCCCAAAAAAAAGGTCACGACGTGCACCCGAGTGTTACGCGCTTGAATAAAAGCCGCACGCCAAATGCAGTAAGCGTAGCGTGAAAGCCATAGCGGCGACACGCATTCGCAGTTAGGAATGAACAAAGCAAAGAAATAAAATGGCGGAACAGTGCGAAGGGAATAAAAGAGAGAGAGAGAGAGAGAGCTGAGACGGAAAAGAAAGAGGGCGGTTGGGAGGGGGGGGGGGGGGGGCTTTCCACCACATTGCTACACTTTCTCTGCCCGGTAACGGCGCTTCGACCGCCGGATTCGATCGGCGCACGGTTCGAACCACCGCATGATCGAGCGGACGGCGCCGACAGGCCGGACTGGCTAACAATGGCCAGTCACGAAATGGGTTCATTCACAGCCCCGGTGGACCCTTCGAACCCCCCCCCCCCTTTTTTTATACCTCTCATTCTCTACCCACTTTCTCTCTCTGCAGACACCGTCATTCCCTCCTCCTTGCCTTGCCACGTGCACAGCTGTCCCCTCCCATGAAACAGCCTGAGCCGACGCCCTGGGCTCGCTGAAAGGTTCTTTGGCTTTTCTATAAGATGTGTTTGCCCGGAAAGTGCCGCTGTATACTTATTTTGCCTTCAAGTACCTCCTCTTTTCACATGCGCCGGCACAGCAAAATTTCACCAGAAAGAGCGTGGGATGTAAGAAGGAGCGCAATGCCCGAAGACAAAGCAAGCCCCTACAAACACAACGTCTGACCCACCCTTCGTTTCCCCAGTGCTGCTGCCTACGCAACTGGTCTCCTGCTCTGTCTAACGTTACATCTCCACCATCTCACCACTCCTCCGCTCTCTCTTATCTCCTTAGTTCATCGTCGCAAGGAGGCGCAAACCGACCCATTACGGGAGGAAGCAAAGACGGCAAGAAGTGCCGGTGTCTTTGATCCACTTTATTAGCCGAGAGGTAAATTAGGGAGAAAGCGGGGCCAAGAAAAAAAAGAAGAAAGAACCAAGGAAAGAAGCCTTGGCGTCTTGGTCCTCCTCATCAGCCTATACTTCCACTTCACTATGCTGTGTCCAGAGCAGTGGCGGCTCAAGTACCCGCGGACTGGATACCTCGCCTTCAGAATCCCTGCTCCTGAGTTTCGTCTCTTATTCCATGCACTCCTCCTCCCCACCGGGAGACCTTGTATATACGCCGGTCCAGCGAAAGCTCTCGTCTTCTGGGCCTGTGATGTGCGCCGCGAAAATTGGCTCTCGGCGGGACATCTTTCACGGTGGCCGCGTTCGATTCGGCAGAGAATTATGGAGAGCTCCCTAGATCCCTTGGGGAGCGAACCGAGAAGGCGGCAGCGCTGTTCCCTACAGTGCTCCCTTTCTTTCTCCCCATCGCCCGGAAATGTGTGGAGGGAAAAAGCGGGTGAAAAGGAAAGGGGAGGAATGAGGTAGCCTCGTGGGGAGCAGAATATAGGGAGGTGGCAGGGACGGGAAGTTTGCTCCCGAAGAGCTGGCGCTCTGTGGAGGATACACAGGGCGCGGCTTCCAGAGGAGCTCCACCGCCCTCTAGCGACGCCGCGATTCGTAAACACACCGGCCCGATGTGCACCCCACCTGCGTCAACTGAGATGCGTGCGACCGCAAGATTAAAGGTGCCGCCTCTGAAAACATCAAAGGTCATTATGTAGACGGAAAAGCGTGTGTTTGCGCTGGACGGCGATGTCAGAAATGAATGAATGTCGTGAATGAGGTACTCGTACAAACGCCCCTTTCCTGTTTTGTTCCTTTTTATTTTTATTTGTGTAGTACACCGTGGAAGATTTGCAAGACGAGCCGTGATCCTGAGTCCCTTTCCTCGGCATCTCTACTGGATGTACACTATCGAAAAGTCTCCCGAGTCCAGCGCGGTTCCAGCGCACACCTTCGGACTAGTATAGAGTTCAAACGGACACGCTTGCCTCGGAGAGGAAGTTTTGATCCCATTAGTGGCCGGAACATGAAAGTAAAAGGAGAGGCCGTTCAGTAAACACCACGACCAATTTCGCCGAGCAAACGGGCGTCGGTACTCTGCCCATCAATAGTGACAGCGGGGCCAGGCTTAATTTGCTTCGAGTGCTCACAGACCGTAGCGCGGTCTTAAGAAGTCAAGTGCTGTGCTGCGACCGCTAGTGGTGGCTAGCGAACACGACGCCAAAGACGGCCTCGTGGGCCGCAGAATTCTTGCAGTTTGTTATTTGCTTTATTTTAAAGGCTTGAGGAGAAAAAAACGGCCCGAACAAGGAGCTCTCGTGCCTCATCGAGAATGGTAAGAAAGAAGCTCGTCCGGCGCGGATGGAGCTGAGAACAGTTCTTGTTCTGAGCCTTATTTTCTCCCTTTTTTAATCCGTTCAGCATTGCGTCAATCAATAAAAGGAAAATTACAATGTAGTCTCACTGCTTCGGACTCGATTAATTCGAATTCCTGGTTTATTCGACTTGAACCTTTGATTCCCTAGTCAACACGACGTGTTTCAGGTGGAGCCGGATCGGGCTCTTCTTAATTTTAACTTTTCTTTAAAGATCCCCAGGTGGTCGAAATTATTCCGGAGCCCTCCACTACGGCACCTATTCTTCCTTTCTTCTTTCACTCCCTCCTTTATCCCTTCCCTTACGGCGCGGTTCAGGTGTCCAAAGATATATGAGACAGATACTGCGCCATTTCCTTTCCCCAAAAACCAATTATTATTATTATTATTATTAATTCGAACAAAGTTTCGGTTCCCTGACAGTTCGAATTGTCGAGATTCGACTGTGCACGCGTGCATGACACTTTTATTTTTCTTGCTTTTCTTGCCCGTTCTCACATAATGGCACGGGCGGCGACTGTTATTTTTACAGCGAGAGCCGTTACTTGTGCGTCTCCCGCTACACGGTGGCTTCGGCCCGAGATCACGTGATCACACCTTCCAAGTAATCCATGCCTCGCGTCTCGTGCAACCTTCGTCGTGATAGCGGGGGAGGCGCTGTCGTACAGGCGTCCCCAGAGACTCTGAAACGCCTCTGAAACGCTGCACGTGGACGGGTGGTCAGAATTCGCCAGTATGCCTCGGGCTGAACGCAGAAAGCACGTGCTTGGGACACTAATCGCACGCGCGCTGCCCACCTATGCACCCTTCTGCAAGTCAGTGCCCACTTCTGGTTAAAGACGGGGTGAACTGGGCAGTGACAATGTTTGTTATAGCTCTCGTCGAGTTCAGCGACTTACAGAGCATAGCTCAAGTTAGTCATTTTTTTCTTTATTTTTATCACGTCCCACCAATTACTTGTATTCACATGGGGAGTAGCGTTGCCGAATTAATGAGTGCAGGAAAGACGATGATGTGGTCACTTTGTCCATGCGACGTAAGATGCTGCGCACTCCAAGGAAAGAAATACTCTGCTTTTTGGTTTTTGGGGAAAGGAAATGGCGCAGTATCTGTCTCATATATAGTTGGACACCTGAACCGCGCCGTAAGGGAAGGGATAATTGAGGGAGTGAAAGAAGAAAGGAAGGAAGAGGTGCCGTCGTGGAGGGCTCCGGAATAATTTCGACCACCTGGTGATCTTTAACGTGCACTGACATCGCACAGCACACGGGCGCCTTATACTTTCGCCTCCATCGAAACGCTGCCGCCGCGGTCGGGTTCGAACCCAGGAACGCCGGATCAGTAGCCGAACGCTCTAATCACTGAGCCACGGCAGCGAGAACTCTTTGCTGCCAGGTGCTGGATTCAATGCCACGGAAAAGACGGCGGCTCTTATTAGGGGGGGGGGGGGGGGGGAAGGGGGGTGAAACACGGCAGTCATAAAAAATTACAGGATTGCACTTAAGTCTGCTTAAGGGCGGAAATGCGAAACCGTTTCCCTTTCCTCTCTTTCTTCCTCCATTTTTTATTTTCTGATTCTTTTATTTTTTATTTAAAAGTTTGTTTTTATTTGTATTTGCATTTATTTTTGTATTTTATTTCTATTTATTTTATACTAAGTTAGCATTCTTACGCATTTACACTGTTTTTCATCGAATCAGTCAGACAAACTTGCTTCAAACGCACCATTTATTTTCAATAATTCAATTTTATTAATTAACGAATTGCAATTCCTGAACCAAACTTTCCCATTTCAAGATGGGCTCACGCACTACCTAACACAATCAAACTTTTGCACATTTATCTCCACAGAACGACATAATCATGCGGACAAAATTTGCGAACACTTTCTTGCTGACGCGACATAACCATATAATGTTCTCGCATTAATAAGTTTTCAAGGAAACAAAAAAAAAGCCATCACTGGACTAACCTTCTCGGAGGATGGAAACAGTAATACATGCCACGAAACGAAAAACGGTGGAACTAGCAAGGAAGGAAGACACCCAATCCAAGCTTCGCAACCGCTCTCTCTAATCGACACCGCCCACGCTAAAGTGAAGGGTAGCGCTTTCACGTGTCCGGACGGCGACCGCATTCAGGCGCTTGATGTATGAGCGAGTTTCGTGTGAGAGAACCATTAACGCGCTTTTGTTTGACATCACTTGTGAACGGGGACGTGGGTGCCCGTTACGGCAATTTGCGAAGATGGAAAGAGGACAGAGAGAAGCCAGAGTAGAAGACTGGGCGAGTTGGTATGTACTCATACTGAAAAACAGCGCACACAATACAGGTACAAAGAAAAGAAACGACAACACGAGCGCTGACTTACAACTGATCTTTATTGAGCAACATGCGCACAATATATAGGATTGTAGGAAGTAGCAGGTGCAATCAGAAGCAGTCAACGTCAGGTGTAAATGGCCATAAAAGCGATAAAAAACGTAAAAGGGTGGTAAGAATAAAACAAGACGAAACCTCAAAACAGATGCACCATAGTCAATAGAGTCAACCATAGTGCTTCGTCACCGTTACCATCTGTTTTGAGATTTCGTCTTGTTTTATCCTTACCACCCTTTTACGTTTTTTATCGCTTTTATGGCCATTTACACCTGACGTTGACTGCTTCTGATTGCATCTGCTACTTCCTACAATTCTATATATTGTGCGCATGTTGCTCAATAAAGATCACTTGTAAGTCAGCGCTCGTGTTGTCCTTTCTTTTCTTCGTCTCTGTTTTGTGTGCGCTGTTTTTCAGTATGACAGAAAGAAGCCACACTCGTGCACACGAGTGCGCGCCTGAGATTCAGGAAAAGCTACCAGTGCCAGGTTTATTGGAAACCTGAAATTGGTCCTTGCTGCTAAGAAAATGCTGTCGTTTGAGCGCTATTGGGGTGCCAGTGCAACGCTAAAAAAACGCAGCTCTGGCTTTTCTGCATTGCCTAAGCAGTTGAGGTCACGGTGGGGTTCCGGTAACGGAAGGTCTCTGGTACAGGTGCTGCTTCCACGATGAGGTGGGACATGTGTGAAGTGGCACAGTCCATGTGGGACTGTGCCGGATTTCCGACCGAAGCTACCTCCAGGACATACCCGCCCGAACTTCAAAGTGCAGTGCAGTCTATAGAGAAGGACACTCCACTATAGGCCGTCCAGGAGGCCCGGGGTGCACTCGAAAAGCACAAGCCTCACGGCCCACGCCAACGGGCTGAACTGGGGCAGTGCAGAGTAGGGCACAACACCGGGTCGACGCTTGGCCATCGTCACGAAGCGTCAAACCGTCTAGCGCACACCCATTTATAAAAGGGAGTGCTCTAGAGGACAGCTTACTCCTTTTAGACTCCCGTATAGGCGTGTTCGTGCTTAGAGTGTAGCGTGATTAGGTGCGTCTGGTTGGACAAGCAGTTGTTTTTCCGCATGATACAGAATAAATGGGGCCCATGACCGAATCGCTAAGGAGTCAATCTTGAAACAAGTGGTCCAAGGCACAGTTTCCAAGTCGAGTCGCATACAGTATGATTTTTTTTTATTTTATGGCAGCTGGAGACATTCACGAGAGTAAAGACGTATACAACCAGACACTTACAACGGACAAGCTGGGTGGGCACAGCGCATGCGCAGTTTCCAGACGGGGGCGCGCATCTGCCACTGCGCAGGCCGCGGCAGTGAAATCATCAGGCAGCCGCTGGGTCCGGTATATATTTATGCTGGTAGGTCTTTGCCCTGCTAAAGCTCTCTCGATTGCTCGTTTGGGCGCAGAGAATGCGAGGGCCTAGCTACAAAATGGTTGACGTCACCTAATAATTGGTTTTCTGGTGAAAGGAAAAATGGCGCAGTATCTGTCTCGTATATCGTTGGACACCTGAACCGCGCCGTAAGGGAAGGGATAAAGGAGGGAGTGAAAGAAGAAAGGAAGAAAGAGGTGCCGTAGTGGCAGGCTCCGGAATAATTTCGACCACCTGGGGATCTTTAACGTGCACTGACATCGCACAGCACACGGGCACCTTAGCGTTTTGCCTCCATAAAAACACAGCCGCCGCGGTCGGGTTCGAACCCGGGAACTATGAGTACATCGTGCTCAATTAAGTGCTTCTTTTCGTTTGACGACGGGCTGCGACTCAGAAAGAACCATTAGAGAACTTTCTCACTTTTACTCACGCAGAGACAAGCCTTTTGCGGCCATTGCGTGTCACTGTTCTACACAGTGGCTCATACTTGCATTGTCTTGTGCGCTGTGCGTGTACTGTTGAGACAACGGGGGTGGGGGGGTCCGTTTTAGCGAAGATTGGTTTCTTACGAGCACGCTTCCGATTAACGAGGTGGAGCGCTTCACCGGTTTCGCAGACTTCTTTCGGAATGCTCACGAATTGCGAGGTAGTCCTCTTAATCACATTTCCCACGCCAGAAAATGACTCGGCCGTTTCCATCACGCAGAGTTTATTCCAATCACCGGTTCCGGAGATAATGGATTCCCGCTCGGTCGGTTCGTTGTGCTGCGCCGTGAACGAAGCGAGCGCCGCCTGTCTCGAACAAATTGTTCGGAATTGAGGCCGAGACAGAATTCGTGTGCAGTGCCGTTCGAGCTGTGAGTGGGTAGACGGGAACAGAGGGCGTTACGATCGGTGTTTATATCGGCGTTATAGCTGGTGTAGTAAGCACGCAACATAATTGAAGCCACTATGTAAAAGCTTGTGCACGAGTGTTTTGAGGCCACCCTTAATTAGTGGGCAGTCTCTGCAATAATATATAACGCCATAAACACTTCTTCACGACTTCTTGAAAGAGAGAGACGATTACCATATATACATAGCTGACGGAATTAAATCGACTAATTAATATCTTACTCTAAAGCATTGTATTATCAAAAATTTCAAACCAGTTGGTTAGCGCCCACCTGTCGTGGCGCCGCGGTGGCTCAGTGGTTATGCTGCTGAGCTGCTAACCTGAAAGACGCGGGTTCGATCCCGGCCGCGGCGGTCGAATTCCGATGGAGGAAAAATTCTAGAGGCCCCTGTACTGTGCGATCTCAGCGCACGTTAAAGAACCCCAGGTGGCCGAAATTTCCGCAGCCCTTCACAACGGCGTCCCTCATAGCCTGAGTTGCTTTGGGACGTTAAACCCTCATAAACCATAAATTATAAACCTGCCTGTTGAAGGTAGCGTCAGCAGTTGAAACACGCGAAGCCGAATATGGCGGTACACAAGCGACTGCAGATATCACGGAACATTCGGCGGATATCTTTTCGAAAATTTAGGATACGCCAGTACGTCTATGAATGCTCACTAGACATTGAAGGGACCTAGGGAAGAAAATGTTCAGTTTTCTGCGGCAAAACGTCGAATATCCACACGGCGGCTGTTTTCTGCCGGTGGTGGTCGTCCCAAGAATATTCACGGTTACTTGAGAACAGTCAGCGCGTGTGTTCTCCTTCTGTCTGGTGCGAGCAGGGCATTTATTTTTCGTTCTTTTTCAACACCACACTACAGTTGAACTCGTTATAACAAAGCTCAAGGGGCCCGGCGGTTACTTCGTTATAGCCCTTGTCGACCGAGCTCCCAAGGGGAATCGTCACTCCTTCGTTATATCCACTATTTCGTTATAAACCGTTTCGTTATAACGAGGTTCCACTGTATATGCATTGTCGTCCTTGTTCATTGCGCTGTTTTGCCTCTTCTTAATCTTGAGTACAGCGCTTTGGCTACTATATGGGTCCATCGGAGGGGATGGCATCGTAGGGTTTGGCAGTATAGGTCCATCAGAGGGCGTGCTGGAATTGCTGCACGGAACTGTGGGATTGCGCTGTACGAGTTTTGTCGCCCAAAATTGCCACGAACAAGCATGCGTGATGCCTGCCGCGCAAGTGTCGTAGGTAATGACATGGAATACGTTCCTGATGGGGCCCAACAATCCCTCGTGCCAATTTGATAGAACAGCTCAGGCATGCAGGGCTGGTCGACGCTACAATTCAGTGTTCGAAACATTTCACTCTACACAGCCATGTATTGACAAAGTTTCTTTTATCTGGCTGCCCCAAAGGTGAGCACACTCCGTGGTCACTGCGGATTGCATGCATTTAGACGCATTCAATTCCACTTCGTTGTGCCAAAAAACGACGCAATTAGCGTAAGCGAGGGCAGAGTGAGGAAACAGTAGATTGTCTCCCTTTTTATTGCCTAAGCGACCCGGAGAAAGCAGATCTGCGCGCGTAATATGGGCTGTCTCAGTGTTGGCGAGGTAACTGATGTAAGCGTTCTGGAGCTTCGTTGGCGGTAGGTATGAAAACAAGAAAGGCGCTGCAACTGTCGCATTCGGTGAACAACACGAGCAGAACCGCGTCTTGTACTGGCGTCATTTCCGAAGGGCTTCGAGGGCAATGAACCTTGAGTCGACCTTCTCTGGAATAACGGGAACTCTGTACAGTAGACGCGCATGCTGTAGCGCGCCCACTTGGTGCGTATTCCAGCGAGGAGGCGGAAAAAATACTTAATTGAAGGCCTGCAGTAAAGTTCAGTGCGAAGGAGTGCTTGCTAGGCTAAGGCCAATTAATGATCTGCAGAGGCCGACTGAAGCCAAGCCCTTCAGGATGAAGGGGGATGGTAAGGAAGGCAAAGGGAGCAAATGGCAGCGTTACAAGTTTATAGTATGTGTTCTATATTTGCCCTGATCTCCTGACACTAGGGACAGTCAGCTATATGTCACGCCGTCCGAAGTTTACTGAGCTGAGGAGAGTAGTAGTCTGAACCTGGCGGAGCATGTTTGGCATGGAGTTGACCACCCATCTGCTACACTGCTGTCCCGTAGCGTGGTGCTGGTGGCTTTGCTCCTGGATGGTCTGGCCGCTTGAGCCACACCGTTGATTGATATAATCGTGCGTAGCACTTCGAAGAGGCAACGAGGCGTCTATTGGATACGATTCAAACGTCCAGGCGAGTAGGGCAGCGGTATTGTCAGGCTCTTATCACTACATTATATTAAACGCGCTGCCTTTTGACGGATGCTCTTCGGTCGCTTCAACACGAATAGAATAAAGAGTTTTGGCATAGCGTGGTCGTATTGCACTTCTGGCCACCGCAAGAGAAGGTCGCCAAAGGAGAGGTACAAGGACTACTTGAAAAAATCCTTTGCAACATGCCACATTGACCATCATCAGTGAACTGCACTAGCATACAACCGAGAAGCCTAGGGATATATCAACCACAAGGCGGTCTGCTCCTTGAGGATGCTTGCAGTGCCTACTTTGACGACACCAAAAAAAAAAACGCAGAAAAAACTGCGGCACTAAAATACCTGCAAAGCAGACTTACCCTTGCATTTGAACATACTTATCTGCTTACCTCTGGTCGGCATCACAAGCCACCCCAGTGTCCGTCTCAAGCATAGACGGCATGAATCCTCGTTCCCGAAGTCGCCGCGGTGGCTGAGTGGTTATGGCGCTCGGCTGCTGGCCCGAAAGACGCGGGTTCGATCCTGGCCGCGGCGGTCGAATTTCGTTGGAGGCGAAATTCTAGAGGCCCTTGTACTGTGCGATGTCAGTGCACGTTAAAGAATCCCAGGTGGTAGAAATTTTCGGAGCCCTTCACTAGGCGTCCCTCAAAGACTGAGTTGCTTTGGGACGTTAGACCCCCATAAAACGTAAAACCGTAAACCGTAAACCTCGTTCGCGAAGCCAAGCAATGACGGCGACACCGATGGCCATGTGATAACCGCGTACTACGCCAACCGCCAACAGCGCATGCGCAGATGGCTCCGAGCCCTTTCCACATGCGCTATAGCTGTTTGCATCTGGCGGCGTCGGTCACAGTAGGAGCACGCGTAACGCTATGCTAAAACTCTCTAATAACGCTAGCTATCCAGCATTCGCCGAGCTTTTATAAACCACGACGCATAGCCGCACTGCACGCAACTTCGGAGGGTTTCCATAGCGCACACCTACACGCCGCGAGCGAACGGCGACGACGACGGAAGTGCGCACCTCTCCCTCTTCCCGCTGTAGTGTGTGTACTCGCTCGATATTTCGACGCTGTAGCACCGACGTACGAGCGCGCCCGAGCTCGCTTCGGCGATAATAAAAGCGCGCGGGCGGCGCGCACGCTTGAAGAAGCGATTCCGTGCTCGCCTCGCGGAAACGCTTAGGCAGCACACGGCGGCAAAGCGCGCTGACTCAGGGCGCTGCAGAGACGCACGCGTCATTTCCGGAGAGGCAGAATTCGCTGCACGCGGAGCGGTGAATTCGTCGAAGGAACGGCGCGATCGGAATGAACAATTCCAAAGGACGTTGGGGCAGGGAGAGTGTGAGTAGGGCTGCTGCTAATGGCCCTGCATGTAACTTTCGCGAACGGCCGTATTGATCTTCGATGGCTACAGGAGAAACAAGGGAGGGAGAGGGAACTTGTGGAATAAGTCAGGCGCGCGGGCGGGACGAGAGGTTCGAGGAAAATCAGACCGCCTTTGATCGTCTGCTGCGCTCGACTGTTTCCAGACTCTTTGAAGGATACTATACACATATATGTGGAAAAAAAGCTTTACTATGATATGGAATGGTATGGTTTAGTTCAGTTTAGCTGAGTTTAGTTTAGCTTAGCTTAGTTTATAGGATTTACCATCCCAAAGCGAGTCAGGCTATGAGAGACGCCGCAGTGAAGGGCTCCGGAAATTTCGACCACCTGGTGTTCTTCAACGGGGCTATAGAGTTTCGCCTCCAACGAACTTCGACCGCTGCGGCCGGGATCGAACCCGCGTCTTTCGGGTCAGCAGCCGAGTGCCATAACCACTGAGCCACCACGGCGAGTACAGTATAGTATAGTATAGTATAGTATAGTATAGTATAGTATAGTATAGTATAGTATAGTATACAACAAAGGAGTAAGCCGGGCTAGTTGGTACATTTTTTGCATGGAAACAGCGCAGCAGACGGGACCAAGAAAGGAAGACACACACACGGGTTTTTGTTTTGTTTTCTCCGTACACTGCGTACTCCGAACACTACGGTTCTCCGTAGTGTTGGCAACAAGATCCTGAAGGACTTCCGGCAAGCGGCCACAACGACGCAGGAGCACGAGGGCAGAGAGAGAACGGTTGTGATCCCGTGAGTCATCCGCTGAAAAAAACCTTAGGGCGGTACGACGTCAGGTTGGTCTTCTCTGCGCCAAACAAGCTCGAAAAGCTTTGCAAGCCGGTCAATCGAGCAGATACGGTGCCAAAACAGTGTGGAAAGAAGCACGAAAAAGCGTTCATTGATTGTACAAAGGAAGTCGTCTACGGTATTCCTTTATCGTGTGGATCAGCATACATGGGACAACCTGGGCGCTGTTTGAATGACAGGCTCAGAAGTTGGACTTATTTTTGGAAATGTGGCGGAGAGTTTGAAGGATGCTTCACTCCTGCCACCGGTTGGCCCGGTATTGCGCTGCCTCCGGGATCGGCCTTGTCTTTAGCGCGTCTTTACTACCCTGTCTTTCTATCCCATCTTTCAACTCTCCTACTATCTGCACGTGGTAGCGATTGTGGCCCGGCTCGAGCCAGTGAGCAGGCCTGCGCACTTTCATTTCTTTCTTCTTGGCAATAACAGACAGACTGTTTCCATGCGAAGCATAGTATAGTATAGGGGATATAATGTCCCAAAGACACACCCGGGCTATGAGGAACACCGTCTCCGGATTATCTCGACCCCTTTAAACGTTCGTTGACAATGCACAGCACTCGGACGTTTTGTAGCTAGAGCTATACTGGGCTACCAGTCGAGCATTTCGCGGTACATGGGAGACGAAAGTTGTGCGCATGCGCCGTTACCATGGTAACCGAAGAGAAGCAAAGTGCGGCGTGCACTTCGCCGTCACCGCGGCCGCGCGCCCACTCAACCGTCAAAGCCGAGCGCGACGTCACGCGGATGAGCAGTTGTGCGCATGCGCCGATAACATGGTAATCCAAGAGACCCCACAGCTGCGCCGCGTTCATCGTCGCCGCCTCGCCGCACGCCGCTCTATCACCCGAACCCCGCGTCTCATGCGTAGGATTGCGTACAAAAGGCGGAGATGTAGTGGGCGTCTGTATCACGACGATTGACATGCATGCTGAGAAGGAGAGTCCACCCGCTGCTAAACGGCGGTATAGACAAGAGAATATTAACTCTTCCGATCCTGTGTCGCCTTGCAGTTGGCTTGAATCAAATAAGAACGCTGGAGTCTGTGTGTACGTGAAACAAGGTATCATCACTGTCATACATCTCCCTTCGATCACGGTGAATAATGATTAAGCCTGCTGTGTTCGGCTTCTGGAAAGCGGCATTATCATCCAAGGAGTCTACGTGGCACCGGGAACATCTGTCAAGCTGACGATTGATGTGGTTGCCACGTGTATACCAGCCTACGGCAAGGTTTCACAGTTGTGTGTGACTGGGTGATTTCAGCAGGAAACAGGACTCTCTTAGTCAGTGTATAAAGGAAAAGTTTGACTTTAATTTAGCTTCAGACCCTCACGTTCAGGCTACACAATGGTGAACTACTATAGCTTGTATTCTAAACAGGCTGTACCAAATCGAAATACTGTACCGACGAACATGAGACCGCTGCATGCTATACTTCACAGATCATCGGGCACTCTTCGTCTCTGTCAAGCAAATTGAATAAAAGATGTGTATACCCAATGTCTCTCATTGCTAAACATGCAGTGACCACAAAAGCTCAGCCAGAGAAACGTACCTCTCGCTACTTATATCCCGGCATAGCCGAGCGAAGCCCCTGCCAATTTTTTAAAAATCAATTTTGTCCTGATTGAAATCTGTGCGGTCGTGCAAAGGAAGAATATTTCGTGGAACGTGTACTTGTCACTTATACACCCAACGCTAATTGCATGCTAGGGTTAAAGCTTTGTACCTTTTCGGTGCTACTATCCTGGTGAAGTGTCGCCACGGTGGCTCAGTGGTTAAGGCGTTCGGCTGCTGACCCGACGGACGCGGGTTCGATCCCGGCCGTGAAGGTAGCATTTTCGATGGAAGCGAAATGCTGAAGGCCCGTGTACTGTGCGATGTCAGTGCACGTTGAAGAACCCCAGGTGGTCGAAATTATCCAGAGCCCTTCACTACGGCGTCCCTCTTTGTCTCAGTCGCTTTGCGACGTTAACCCCATAAAAAAAAAACAAATCCTGGTGAAGCTGTAAATAATAAAGCTTTATTCACACAGAAGCTTGCGTGTATTTTCTCATTTTCAGATCCTCCCCAGATCTTATTTGAATTTATCTCCAAAGCTTCATCAACCGTCCTTGTTGTTTTTGTGCCTGATTGAAAGCACTAATATTCTCGTTACGCCTCTTCACTAGCAAATGTTTTCATTTATATATTTTGGCGAAACATTTTACTTCTCCCTCTTAAATATAATTTGCAGCTTCAGCCATCGTTTGCGGCACCTCGATTAATTACGCACGGAAGGTTGAATAACCCCCCTTTTCTGTGTTTAAAGGGCAGCTGCCTGCAGAGGTTTTATAAGTCGACGAGCTTAAAGGGATCGAATGAGTTAAACGTGCAGGTAAAGCATGCGATGTCATTTTGTGCTAGCTCTTGGAATGGTGACGTAATCGCCGATTAAAATCGCGACGGCCTTCAAGCTTTTTCGCAGCGCATAGCGCCAAGGGGTAATATGATGTCGTTATCTAACACACCGGTTCATTTCCAACGCAGAAAGGTTTGCTTTGAAGGGAAAAAAAATCAACGCCACCGAAAGCAAAGCCCGCCGGGCATTGTTTTGCAGCATTCAACGACGCAATCGCATAGTGTGGTTGACGGCAGCGGATATGTGAAATCCGACCGTCCGTGATATCGCTTCGAGCTTCTCTGCACGTCTGCAGTGCTATGAGGAGAAGCCTAAAATTTAATCGTCGATTACGTAATCATTTAAAATGCTAACGCAAAAAAAGGAAATGATGATATATTTGTGTTGTTAAGCCAAATGCGAATCAGGGGCGCTAGCACTTCGGTTTTCACTTCGGTTCCGGTGTTCAGATCCAGTGTTCACGGATGGCAGTTGTTCGGATAACGGCAATGGGCTGATGTCTATATATGCCAAATTGGTCATTCTCTACATTCATACATCCTTGGGAGTCTTCCTACCACTCCTGGCGCAGTGATTCAGTGGTCAAGCGATGCGCCACTGCCCTTTTATGGCAGGTGCTGCCATCGGTGGAACTTGGGTTGCTTAGGTTGGGTTGAGGCAATATATATATATATATAGTGATTATTTATTTAAAATAACAAAAAGGAAGGTAAAAGATGTTTGCTCACCCCGGCATCTGCCATCACTAAACGGCGGCACCTGAGCTGGGGTAGCGGAAATATAGGATAGCAGGCAGTTTGAAGAAGTGAAACAAAAGAGGTGAGGGGATAGCAGGAAAGAGGGTTGAGGCAACCAGGTTGCACTTTCCTAGCAGCCTCTGGCGATTAGCTCAGCTGCCACCTGTCACACTAGGCAGGTTGCTATGTGCACCCCCCCCCCCACACACACACACCTGGACAGGTGGCCTATACCACCCGGTGTAAATGTGAGCAACTTGCTACAAAGCAGGCTTCAGACAAACAAACAGAGAGATAGACAGACAGACAAACACACAACGTCTAAATGCGGGGAATGCCCTTTATAAGTACTAACGCACTAAAAACTTGGCATGCTTTAACAACAGCCTATATATAATTTTCAATACTTGTATATCTCAGAATTCTCAGAAATTGGTGCAGTTTCCCTTGAAAGGCACTCCGAGGAACACTCCGTCCAATTATTGTTCTCAGTAATAACTGACTCTGTGGCCCCTTCTGGCTATGCTGACGTTTTTCCGGTAGAAAAATACGCATTTATCGCCCAGTAAATTTCATTTACAACTCATCCCGTCAGTATATTGAAACTCGCGACGTGGAAAGGACGGAAAGGACTTTCTGCCACTCCCCCCTACGCTTTGAACCTTAGTGATGAAGCGAGTGATGAATTTGAAGCTTAGTGATGTAGTAATTATTAGTGGAGTGAACTAGATACGCGCTGATTAGTTAGACACTCGTTGGAGCTACATTATGTGCGTAAACTGCAGTGACGAAGAGTTGAAAGTCAACAATGTGGAAACTGTGTTAACTGTGACAAATGCGAACAAAGAACAGCGACTATGTGCAAAGAGAAACCGCTGAAGGGAGCCATTAACGCTATCCCGTCACACACTTAAAGGCAGAGCTTAAGTGCCCCCTAATTTTTTTTTTCGTTCCATATTCTCGCCTGTTTCCCAGAAGACATGAGCCAGAAGAAGCTAACATGCGTTCTGCCCCTGCCCCGACCTGTAATGGAGAGGCCTGCGCACTCTCTGTTGTCTTCGTCGCTTGACAAAATGCGAAAAATTCAGGCTTGCGGGAAATGCTTATCTTTGTTCCAGCCGCACCCCTCCTGGCAGGTTGGGAGTGCTGCAAATAAGTGAATAAGCCATAAAAAAAAAAGAACTGGCGCGCAGCGCAATATCGCTGGGTCGTGACGGAAACATGGTTCGCGATGAAAATGTCCTGGAACAGCCCAGCTACAACAGGCATTACTGGGAACCCGATTGTTCGAATTGAGTGACTGCGGATGCGCGGACGCCTTGTTCGGGGAACTGTTCGATAGGCTTCTGCGAATTCAGGGCACCTTATAGGGGAACGTACGCTATTTGTCGCGCCAAAAAAAAAAAAAAAACGTGCCGCGCCGTTTGTGCGTCTCGGGCTCTAGTGTGGGTGGAATGCAATCTGACCCATTTCCTGCAACGCATTTCTCCATAATGCACGAATTGGGCAATGTGTTACGCTGTCTCTCTGTATACGAGCGATTCGAGTCGATTTGTGGTTGATGCCGATGCATCTAGAACGTCACGGAAATCGGATTGCTTCGTGCTCTTCCATTTTCCATGAATGCTTCGAGGAGGAGGCGACATTCATCGCATAAATTTGCGTGTGACAAAGTGAATCCCAACAAAAGTCTATTGCTATTGTTATGACGTCTACTACAGTCATGTCTGTTAATACAACCCTCGTTAATATGGACGACTCGAAATGCGGGACCAAATTTTTTAATGCATTTATGACTCATTGATAAGGTTACGCGCTGTCCAAACGATGGACAGGATGACAATACGCGGAGCCCATTTGGGTCAATCTAGCTTTCTCCTGTTAACACGGACAGCAGTGAGAACAAAATCTCGACTGCCCCTAAATGGTGTTCGGCTTCTTGTATTTGTGTGAAGAACATCAGTGATGAGCAGTGCGAAAGGGAATGCAGTGGTAATAGTCTCAATTTGTGCCGTAATCACCGAAATAATCCCAAAGAAGAAGTTCAGCGCGAAGAGCACGTACATAGTGAACCTATACAGCTCCCCGAAACAAAAGGACGACGATTTTGGAAAGCTGTTTACGGAAGTAAGCAAGATGGCCAAAACGAACGCCCTCGTGGTAGCGGGAGACTTTAACGCCAAGAGTCCGAACTGGGGATACCCATCGTCCGACCGCAAAGGCCAAGGCATATGGGACGCCGCGGAGAACCTGGGGTACGAACTAGTAACGGACGAAGACCAACCTACAAGGATAGGCAACAGCGTCAGCGCAGACACGTGCCCGGACCTCACCTTTGTGAAGGGCACGAGCCAAGCAGAGTGGGAAAACACCCTAGAAAACCTGGGGAGCGACCACTGCATAATCTAACTCACGATGGCAGCGGAGTCCACCAAACGAAAACTTGGGAAAGCCCGCCTCACCGACTGGGACGCCTTTCGGCAAGGAAGCAGGGATCTGACCGGGCAGATCACAAACATCCAAGAGTGGTGCCAACAGCTCAAACAGATACAGGAGACCTACACGCAAGAGGTAGACCGAACCGAGCAAATACCCGAGGTGGACAAGCGCCTGCTCAGGCTATGGGAGGCAAGGCGCGGGCTCACCAAACGATGGAGGAAACAAAAGCTAAATAGGAAGCTAAAGAAGAAGATAGCGGAAATCACGGCCAAGGCAGAAGAATACGCTACACAACTGGCAAAGCAAGGGTGGCAGCAGTTCAGCAGTTCGCTAAACGGCACCCTGAACACGGCCAAAACGTGGCGAATTCTGAAAGCGATGATGGATCCGGGAAAGACGAAGACCGAAAGCAGTAAAACGGTACAAAGACTGATCCACCAGTACGAAGGAACGGAGGACCAAATGATAAAGGACCTCAAAACCAAGTGTTACGGGAAGGAACGCCCCGAAGAATATAGAGGAACCTATCAAGGCAAAGAAAACCCCGAGATGGACAGGCCGATCACGCTGGCAGAAGTGCACGAGGCGATGGGGGCCCTCACTAAGAACACGGCAGCTGGGGGAAACAGGATACGCAATTCCCTCATACGCAACCTCAGTGAGGAAGCGGTAAACCAGCTGACAGACTACCTCAACCAACTCTGGGCCGAGGGCTCGATTCCGGCCGAATGGAAACACGCGGAGGTAGTGATGATCCCCAAACCGGGCAAAAAGCTGCAGATCGAAAACGTACGACCGATCTCCCTCACCTCGTGCCTGGGAAAGCTGTACGAAAGAATAATTACGAAAGGAATCCAGCTATGGATGGAGCGAGAACAACTCTATCCACACAGCATGTTTGGATTCAGGTCAAAGCTGTCTACGCAAGACGTTCTCCGACAACTCAAGGAGGACGTTCTCGCCAACATCCCGAAGGCTGGAGAGAATGTTGTCATGGCCCTAGACATCAAGGGGGCCTTTGACAACGTCAGCCACCCGGCAATAATGGAGGGCCTCCAGAACATAAATTGCGGAGAAAGAACTCACAACTACGTGAGGGCCTTTCTCGCAGGCAGAACTGCCACCGTGGGGCTGGGAGACGTGAGAAGCCAACCCTTTAACACCCCCCACAAAGGAACCCCACAGGGGTCGGCGATTTCGCCCGTGCTCTTCAACCTAGCCATGATCGGCCTGGCCAAAAGATTGGGGGAAATCGAAGGCACACAACATGCCATGTATGCGGACGACATCACGGTGTGGACCAACCGTGGATCGCTAGGAGAAAAACAAGAGAGACTACAGAGAGCCGCGACCTGCATAGAAGAATACGTGAAGGCAAGGGGTCTAGCGGGCTCGACAGAGAAGTCAGAGCTACTCAGAGTAGCGAGGAAACCCACGGAGGCGAGCCTAGAGATCAAGCTCGAAGGCCAAAACATACCAGAAAGAAGCACCATAAGGATTCTGGGCATGTGGCTGCAGAGCAGCGGCAAATGCAGCCACACGATCAGCCTGCTACAGAAATCGACCGAACAAGTCGACAGAATGATAAAGAGAGTCTCCAGCAGAAGACATGGCATGAAGGAAGAGGACACCCTCAAACTAGTAAGGAGCCTGGTAGTCAGTAGGGTGACGTACTCCCTCCCCTACCACCCGGCGATCAAGAGAGAAAAAGAACAGATCGAGGCATTAATAAGGAAAGCCTACAAGACCGCACTAAACCTACCGAGGAACACCCCGAACGACAAGCTACTACAGCTGGGAGTCCACAACACCTTCGAGGAGTTGGCGGCGGCCCAGCTGAACGCACAGCTAGAAAGACTAGAACTTACAGAAACAGGCAGGCAACTCCTGAGAAGACTTGGCCACAGAGTGGAAACCACAGCAGATCCGGACGAGAACATTCCGGACGAAATCCGGCAAACCCTCAGAATCTGCCCACTGCCGCGCAACATGGACCCCAACCTACACGCGGCCAGAAGACAAGCAAGAGCAGAATACGTGGAGAGACACCTAGCCACGCAGGAAAACACGGTGTACACGGACGCAGGACTATATCCGAGGGATAGACGCAACAACATCACGAGAGTGGCGGTGGCGGTCGTAGACCACACGGGCGACACGATCAGCTGCGCATCCGCGAGAGGACGTACGGTGGCAGAAGGGGAGGAGATCGCTGTGGCGCTTGCAGCGGTCGAAGGCTACCGCAGAAACAAGCCACAGATTATAATAACGGACTCCAAAACGGCCTGCAGACGATATCAGCAAGGAAGGATCTGCAGGGAGGCCCTACGCATCCTCCTCGGCGCGAGAGCCTCGGGATTCAAAGCGAAGCAAAAGGTCTTCTGGGTACCGGCACACACCGGAGTCGAGGGCAACTCGAGGGCTGACAGCCAGGTTCGCGAGATCACGCACCAAGCCTTGCTGACGGAGGACCTCGAGAACCCCTCGATGGTGGACCCGACGTACGCAGACATCCTAAATCACTACAGAGGCTGCAGGTTCAAGTATCCCCCGCCCCACAAACTCCTCACACAGCAAGAAGCGGTCAGCTGGAGGAGGCTGCAGGCTGGCACCTTCTTTAACTTACACGTCCTAAGCAAAATGTTCCCCACCCAGTACAGCGACAGCTGCCCCTGGTGCGGGGACGTCCCGACACTTTACCACGTCACATGGGAGTGTAAACACAATTACACCTTCCACAAACAGACTAACCCGAGTGCGGAGCAATGGGAGGGCCTGCTCACCAGCAGCGAGCTCACCGCCCAAAGGGCATTGGTGCAGCACGCGTGCGAGGTGGCCAGGACCAGTGGAGCCCTGGAATGAGGGACCACCCTTGCTAAGGAGCCCCCGACGGCGGCGGCGGCTGCGGCAAGCGCCAAGACGCAGCTGCAAGGAGACTCTCCGGAACTGACCAAAAGAATTCAATAAAGTTTTTCATTCATTCATTCATTCATTTGTGCGTGCGTGCGTGCGTGCGTGCGTACGTGCGCGAGCGCTACAGCCCAAAGTCGAAATGCTGGTAATGCAAGTTTCTCACATGTAAACAGTGCTTAAAGGGGCTGTGGAAGGGGCTCTAATAAATTTGCGGCATGCCATGGGAAATGGAAGCACGCCGCTTCACGAAGTGTCCAGCAAGAATTTTTTTAAATGCGCTTTGTAGAAGCTGAGTTATTTGTAGTTAAAATTTGAATTTCAGCGTCTTCGCGCCTTTCCCTCACCTCTCGTCACTTTTTCCACGCTGGAAGGTAGGCGCTCCTTCGAAGACCCCCCACTGGGAGCGGAGCTTCCCGACCCGCCGGAGCTAAGCGGCCTATTGGCCGCGGCCACGGTAGCTGCCTGACGTCTGAAAGAATCTAACCAATGGCCACCTCTCACCATGTCTACGCAGATGCGGGGGACGGAGGAGGGCGCGAGCATGAAAAAGTCGCCGGGAAGGGCTCGCCAACTTTGACGCGTGATGGTGGGTCGTCTGCTGCGTGTAGAAGAGTATTATTGGGCTCTGGTTTTCATGGCAACACAGTGCAGTGATTAAGTGAGTTAAAGTGCTGTCCTTGGAAGGCGTTTCAGAGCACCTTTAATTGATTTCAGGGTTGACGGACGTTCATGTCTACAGTGCATATCAGTTTCAGAAACAGTTTATTATAATCTATCATGAAATTTGCACACACGCATTTAGTAAATACTGGTGGAGATCCCAAAGCCAATGGCTGCACTGCACAACGGACCTCTAACTAGTGTTAGAAAACGGTAACTATAGTGGCGTCTCGTATAAACGCAACGTTTTCTTCCTGCTTCCCCTCCTTCCAATACAGTGCCTGCATCCTGCACGCATTGTCCAGACGAAATAGCATCAACTGATGAAACCCGAATGAGAGTTGTCTCCCATGGGTCGGCGCAGGAGTGCACCAAAGGCTCCGACTTTGTTATCTCCTTACTGCTCCTTTCTCCGCGTTAATATCCTCCCGCTTCGACCTTTTATAGGCCCTTCCTGGCCCCAACGCAGAGAAGTAAAGACGCAATCAGAGAGACGCTGCGACTTCTCGGAGCAAGGCGCCCCTCTCTCCCTCTATTGTTATAAATGTCGGGAAAAGAGGAAAACACCGACTCGCATTGCCACCCGACCAAGGTACGCAAGGAGAAACGGGAGCACGCTGAAGCCACCAAGTTTCTATTGGTTGCCCCAGGAGCCGAATCAGTGTACCGTGCAGCACTGACGAAGCTCACCTGCGCAAAAATAACACACCGGTCCTGACGCTCCAGAGCTCACCGGGTAATTTTTTGTTGTTAGGAAGCACTTTGTTCGGTGCACTTAAACTCGGAATGACAACTCTTGATCAATACTCGTAGTCCTGAGATGAAGGTTTCGACGAAGAACAAAGCGCACCCTCGTACACTTCCAAACACTTTCAGGCGAGGCTGAAGGGTCAGGCAAATTATGCGAACTCTAGGCATGGTCACGGGTCACGTTGCAGTGTGCAAATAAAGGTTATTTAACCGAATCCGGCTGCTGTGCAAGTCCTTAGGTTCGCACAGGATCGGATTTTAGATTTGAACGCTGTTATCCCTGTTTTTCCTTGGGCGAAATGGGATTACTCCAGTACATGCTAATATGCCTTCGAACGTTACCGAACTTAAAGGTGCTTAGAGATATTCCAAGGTATGCGGCTATTTGCTGCTGTGTCACTCGCTTGAGTTGTGGATGGCTGTCTTCAGAACGTGTGCTCGATTTTCAAAAGTGTACGTGCCGATTCACACGTCCTTAAGCTTTGAGCGCAAAACCGCACTGTGCATTCACCGACGGTGTTGATTACAAATCGCAAGCGAACGAAAAACTAATGCAGATGAAAAAAAAAGATCAATGTTTCTTCCCTTTAGAGTTCGCTGAAGGCATCTAGTAGAAGACGTGGCCGGCATCCCATCACGCTCCTTATTTACTTATTTCATTCGTTTGCGCTAAATTAACAAACTTTAATAATAATAATAATAATTGGTTTTGGGGGAAAGGAAATGACGCAGTATCTGTCTCATTTATCGTTGGACACTTGAACCGCGCCGTAAGGGAACCATCTCGATATCCTCTTGTGACAACAGGGGGCAAAACTTGCAATCCGGTGTACCCCAACCTTCAGTTCAGCCACCTACACAACTTCGCTGCAGTCAACTTCTCGCCACGAAGTCTCCAGGGTCCGGTCTCCATGCGGTTTTTACAGCCGAATGGGGAAGGTGGCTTTCGGCTGCCATGGGTGAAGATAAGGACGCGGGGCGCCGAGTAAGGACTGCGCCCAGGTGGTCGTTATCGGCAGTTCTCCCGCCGTCGCCGGTGCCCTCCGAGCTGTACAAGACTGCGCAAGGTGTTCGCGACCCCCCCGTGGGTGGAGGAGACCTCACGGCCGGAGGTGATCTTGTGTTATGACCGAGCGCGCGGCACTGGGCCTGCTTGGCGCGGTATCGATCCCGGCGCTGCTCGTTACCTGGTGCTTCCTCGCGGGAACGATGCGCGATTCGCGGGAGAAAGGAGTCCTGGGGAGGAGAGCTTAATGCCACAGGGGAAGGCTCGCCAGCCACAGGAGGGACAACTCTGCTAGGGCGCCGCGCTGGGCATACACTGGGTTTACACTATTGTTCGTTGTTTCTGCTCCTAGCTGAGTCTACTGGTTCGAACAGATATATATATAAATATACAAGTGGGGTGTTCAGTGTGCTGTTTTTTTTTTGGAGGGGGGGTGAATACAGAGGCACTTACGACAAGGATGCGTTTGTTTACATGCAGCCAGCCATTATAAAGAAGAGCTTCATTTGACAGCGATAACAGGGTAGACAGTTTCCCACAAGACCTTAATTAAACGATGGCAAAGTACCCGAGATGTTACCAATCCTTAGTAAAAAGGAACCGGAAAATAAATAAAAGAATGAAACAATGACGAAACACTCGCCAGCGCTCGTTCGTCCAGTCACCTTATATTTTGTAGCTGTTTTAGGCTTTTCGATCGCGTTTAAAGGTACTCCAAGGTGTCCCGCGCCAGCTGTTGGCGGCTGTAAGATTTGAAAAGTTCGGACACTGAAACTGGTTCAGCAGCTTTGTGAGAAATCTGTTCTGGAGTGAGGTGCTATACAAGCAAGGACGCGAGTGTTGCTGTAGAATGAGAGGAAAATGAGAGCTGTGGTCGTCTAACTAAAATTCGCATCCTTTGTGAACCTATGGCTGGCAAGGAACTGTAGTACAATACCGAAATCACGAGTTAACTGTCAGCCATTAAAAAGCAAAAAAACACGGCTTCATTTCAGCTGCGCTTCAAAGCAATGTTTTCCTTGCTACGGGCAGACAGCGGAGCAAGTAAATCAATAGATATTAACTGCTTAAGCAAACTTGCTACAGAAATAATGACGCAATCTACTAGTTTAAAAAACCAGCATTCTGACTAGGCCCGTTTTTTAAACACTGATTTCGTCTAAACGTATTCTTTTTCTAGTTCTCGTCCCATACGATGAGGACTCCTTTCCACATTCTCCTGTTATCTATCTTCCTCAGTCTGTACATATGACCACTTGAAAGCTGCTCACAGACCTGTATTACCACAGAGAGCAGACTTTTCGGCTCTGACTGTCACACCCATGTCTTCGGCACAGTCTTTATCGCCGTTCCTCTTGGCTCCCGCCATCATCATCATCATCTCGCGTGAGTATGCATGCGTCGCCTAGACGTTCCTTATACCGAAACCGAACTCCCATCGGGTGGCTGCGGGTTCGAATACAGCTTGTCATAGGCTTCATTTGGATTTGCATGACGGGCGGAAGCAAGGAAGTCATATTTTCCCGTGCCTACTGAATCAGCTTCTTTGAGTCTAGGTTCTCGAGGAAGCGATTATTAAAATAAGTAGAGATGATGGCCTGATAAAGGATCTGGCGAGCTAATCTTTGAGCCATACGAGAGGAGGAAGAACATGAGAGATAGAACGTGATTAGGACGTCGCAAACTAAGTCCTCACGACTAGTAGATAGTAGACTAGTGGATAAGTCCAAACAGTTAGGACAATCCATTTTTTTCTTTACCACACGGCCTTCATCACCTGGCTTCGCTCTCAAAGCCAGCGAATCTGGAATGAGGGAGCAGCCTCCTTTCTAAATAATAGGTAGCTGTAGCTCTCAGGCCAACCGGATTCATTCCAACGAGACAAGTACTGTAACTATGCGGCAGCCCTCTCCAAAACACCGTCGTATGCTCAATACAGAGACGAGATAATTATCACCAACCGCGCGAGCAGTCATTAGATCACCCCGATGTCGTTGGCCCGGCCACTTGATTCAGTCCTCTCGAACATTAATAAATATGGCACGTCACCTCATCGACGGTTGACGCGCCCCATTTCGGTTTCTGACGCGTATAACCCCGCAATGGAAGGCATCTTCATCATCAGAACCTCCCATCTCATGCTGAGGTCCGCGAAAACGTCATCCGTAACTGTGCGACTGACCCAATTAGAATGTGCTTGTTGTGGATCACGGCCCCGTTTTAAACGGACGCTAAGGGCGCCTCCTTCCCATTTTCGTTCCTGGTAAAAATCGATTCCATTACTCTTTCAGACTGTGCTGATGCTTGTCCAACAGCAAAGGACGCATTCTAACGCTACAGGGTTAGAACGAATGTTCGGAGGAAAAGCCGTGCGCGTTACTAATTAAGGATTGGTCGAGAGGGTTGTGACGTCACTCGTTGAGACATGTGAAATGAAAATGATTAAAATCCGAGTTAAATTGCGACTGTGAGGTCGTAGCGTGACTGAAATGTCATTATAACATATTAGAATGCAAAGTAATCGAACCCATGACCCTTGGGTTGCGAGTCAGAGACGTTACTCCTTGGGCATTGAGGCAAGTTCGCCCGAGTTGGTGAAAGGGAGAACTTGAGTGTCTTCTGGTGAATCACGTGGCCTACTATGCCTACTGACGTATGCTAACTAGTGCGTCGAATTAAATGAGGTATTAATTAAGAAAGAAAATAGTAAATAATCATTAACGTTGTCGTGTCATACAATCAAGGCGGCCGGAGCTCAAATGTCCCCCTCATTTATTGCTGAGAAAATTAGGTACAAAAATTAAACACTTTTATTCTCACCACCCGATTAAAACACGTGGCGTAGATGACGAAAATGACTCCGTAATCAACGTTTAGAATTGAATGGTCGTGCAGGTTAGCCTGAGGGACCCGCCCAGAAACTTTCACGGAATGATCGCAGTTGCGAAAACGGCCGGTGGTAGCGGCACATCTATTTCATTTTTATTTTAGCTTTCCCGGTTTATGAACGTTCATTTTTCAGCGAAATTATTCTTTTTAATTGTCATTAGGAAGCGGTAATCGACGGATACAGGGCATCTTCAGCTTGCGTTACGTGTTCCTTCAGGAGTTTAGATCAGCGATGGGGACTTAATGACGGCTTCGTACGTAGCAGCCCGACTTGAATGGATCACGCATTTTTTCTTCGCAGCTTAAAGGGTCCCCGAAACACATTTTCAGTGCATTGTTTTGCCCGTTGGTTGCATAGAAGGAATTATAGTGATGCTATTAGCATCGGTCGTACCACGTATACTCCTGTTTTTAATATTTTAATTAGCTCGCAAAAACAAATTCATGGCACTGACGGTGTCACCATACAGTGGCGCTTTTTAGAATCGGATATGACATCACGGAGGGCGAGCTTTATGACTGGACAAAGAGTAAATATACTGCAAATTCTGTTAATAACTAGAGTTACGTTTTGCCAAGTTTTTGTGTTCTATATTACATTAGCAAAACCAACTTGTTTGCCCTAGATAAAAGCACTGTAAAGCAAGTAAAAAAACCACCACTAGAGGATCTGGCTACTTTTTGCATCGACGGACTTTGCGCCTCACTGTAAACATCCTACGATCTAGCACTAACACTTATGGGTACTCTCTATGTATCTGAGAACGGCTTTGCAGAGTTGATCCGATCGAGTCATTGCACTCTATAAGCGTTCGTTTCGGTCCCAAGGAGTGATGTGTTCAGTTCACATTTAACAGACAGTGCGCATCGTCAGCTTGTGGAGGATCACCGGGCGGCAGCGCCAGATGGCGCCACGTTCCCGTCAACAGCGCGCGCTCCTTGCTCGCCGTGACCAACCAGCGCGCTAGGGGCGATGGCGGTAAGCAGTAGCGGTGCGCGCTATGCTAAATGTGTCTGATATCTTGCGCAGGCTGTCACACCGTCGCAGTATCTCGCACTCGAGATGGGATCCATAAGTAAGGGAACGTCAGTGATCAGTGTTCCCTTCTGCGCCGTCGTGGTGACGATGAAGCATCGCTGGGTCAGCTGGGCGTTCACATGGTTGTTGTACCCATGCAAACGGCGCCGCCAGTCTTGGCATGAACGAGTTAGAGAACAGGCAACCATGGAGTGCAAACTTCCGCCACGTGCTAAGATAGGCTGTTTTGATTGGTCGCACAATGTGTCGTCATTGGGAGAGTGAAATGGGAATGGGAAGCTGCGTGAAAATAGAGTTGAGGGCAGCATTTTGTTTGCTTGTATTTTGAAATTTCTTCATTGATTAGCTCCCGTTCCTATACATCGATTGTCGTAATTCTTTTTGAGTCAGCATCTGTGCTACATAAAGAATCCATCTGAAGTGTAACCGGCATCCGTTCAGGCGGTGTTTCGCAGCCCCTTTAAAACATCATCTGTTCGAATTCGAAACGTATATATATATATATATATATATATATATATATATATATATATATATATATATATATATATAGAGAGAGAGAGAGAGAGAGAGAGAGAAAGAGAGAGAGAGAGAAGCCAACAGCCACAGAAACCAAGTAGCACAAAGCATATTTATTATTTGTGGTGTTGATCAATGGAGATTAATAGTGAATATTTTATCGCTTAAAGATAATCGATTATAAAAGCAGAAGAAAAACTACCAGATGCCATCCGTGGGAACCGAACCCACGACCTCCGACGCCGGTTCCCACCGGCGGCATGTGGTTGTTTTTTCTTGTGCTTTTATAACCGATTATCTTTAAGCGATAAAATATTCACTAATAATTTCCATTGATAAACACCACAAATAATAAAAATACCTTGTGCTCCTTGGTTTCCGTGGCTGTTGGCTTCCCTCATGTGTATAGCGAGTCCCCTCATTTCCCCTTCCCTCAAAAACTCGGACAGCCGAAAAGCCGGACTAGCCCATGACCGCAGTGATACTCTGAATCGCTTCTGACGAAGGACCTTATTAGTGTTGAACTTGACGCTGGTTAGAGCGTACGAACATTCATGAAGTGAAACACGAACCTCCTTTGCAGGCTGAGTTGTTCGAAACTGGGTTTGCCCCCGAAGAAGCGCAGCGGGGTTTGCGAAGACTCCTCGAAGCACACACCCCTGAAGAAGCCGGGAGCCGGGCCGGGGGTGGCTTGTACCCATTTCTACCGGTGGGTGTCCGGGAAATGAGGGAATATACAATGAGGGAATTTTATATATATATATATATATATATATATATATATATATATATATATATATATATATATATATATATATATATATATATATATATATATATACATATATATATATATATATATATATATATATATATATATATATATATATATATATATATATATATATATATATATATATATATATATATAGAGAGAGAGAGAGAGAGAGAGAGAGAAAGAGAGAGAGAGAGAGAGAGAGAGAGAGAGAGAGAGAGAGAGAGAGAGAGAGAGAGAGAGAGAGAGAGAGAGAGAGAGAGAGAGGTGAAGCAATGGCAGGGATAGAGCTGCCAAAAATAAAGGTTGGGAGATGGTCTATCATTGCGATAGTCCACGCGTGTGTCACCGCCTGACTCTTGGCGACGTGGGAGCCATCTTTTAGAGCCAAAGGATCGGCAGACCGGCTATCGACAGGCTTTAGAGCCAAAGGATCGACAGATAGGCTATCGACAACAGAATATCGCGGCATCGTTACGAAGAATTCGGGACCAGCGCTTCTAATTCCCTTGACCCCCACCACGTGGCGCACGGCTCTGAATATTAAAGAAAAAAGTAGCGCGTTGACATCATTCGTGACACAAGAAAGAAGGAGAATGACCGAGTGGCTACAGAACAGAACGTAATAGGCCGTGTTATGCTCGCACTCCCTTCCTGTCTAAGTGAATTAGAGCGCGGACTCCCTCGACCGGGGTAACCACGGCGGCGGCGACAGCAACCCCTCCGAGGGAGCAGCGCATGACTAAGACAGCTCTCCTCCTCTCCGACGCGACCCGGGTGTCAGCCCGGTCCAGTCACCGTGTTTGGCGGCTGCATTCGTCGTCAAAAGGAGCGGTCCCTCTTCACCGCGTGGCCTTGCGCGTGTCCCGAGCCTTGGCCTTGTGGTCGTGCGCTGATGAAGAGCCACTCCTGAAAACATCTGCAGAACGTGGAAAAGCCACTAGCGCTACCTGCGCGATATAGATGGCATCCTCCTCATGATACTAGTGAGTCGCACCGACCAAAAATTAAGATGAAATTTCATCTTAATTTCATCTTAATTTTTGGTAATAATCTTAATTTTTGGTCGGTGCGACTCACTAGTATCATGTACCATCCCGACCAGACGGGATTCCGTCAGACCCTTGACTACAAGCATCCTCCTCACGCTCAAGCTCAACACGTGACGGGGGCGTGCCCCACTGATGAGAGAGGGTGTGATCAGTGCCAAAGGGAACACTGTTCGGGACACGCCTTCTTCGGCAGGCCAGGCCTCCATCCAAGGATTTTAGGGAAGGAAGACCCTATAAAACTTGGCAGCGCGTGCGGCCGAGAGACTCCCCTTTGCTAAGAAGTTCCCTTTAACTGAGAGGCACTGTCACTTGCTCTTTACTTGTACATTATGGAAATGTACATTATGTGCGCCTCCGACTTCCTCGTCCCTTCTCCGATCCGACCACGCTAACTGCATTCTATAGCAACCGCCAAGCGTAGCGACAATGTCTGCGCGCTGTCCCGAATTCCTTCTTGGCAATGATTCACAATAATTTCGTTTTCACGGCAAAAAATTTTATTCTGCTATCAAAACAATTATACCAAGAGCCTTTGTGGTCGTCACGTAGCCGAATGATTGAAGAACGGGCGCGTAAAGGTACGGAATAAGCTTGCGAGGACGTGATAAGGCGAGCGAGTCACGTAATGTGCAACTTCCCCCACCTCCCACCTTCCTTCCATCGTCGACGCCCGGGTTACTTTGTGCATTAGATTTCGTCACGTGACCTGCAGAGTCGATGGAAGCCAATGAAAATAAAATTGAAGGAGACACTTAAGCTGCGCCTTAAGGGTATGACGCGAGAGCGTGATCGGTTAACTCCCATATATGCAGAAGGCCATTCTCTACATTCACAGATCCGTGGGAGTCCTCATACCTCTTCCTGGCGCAGTGGTGCAGCGGTTAAGCATGCTCCACTGCCCTGCGATGGCAGGTGCTCCCAGTGGTGGGCCTTGTGCGACCAAGGTTGCTCTTTCCGAGCGACCAACTTAATTTAGCTGCCACCCGCCACGGTGAGCAATTCGCTCACTATCCGGTGGGCAGGTTGTGTTGACGCCGAAAGGTCACCTGACCTATGCGGCCCACCTGCCTCCTAGGTTGCTCTCTGGGGACCACCTGCCAGAGCCATGATCCTGAAGTTTTCGCTCACAACGCCGACAACGCCGACAACGCCGACGCCGGATTTCCTGCGTAACGGGGCCTGTAACGCTATCGCGTTAAAACACCGTGCACGCGTTCGCCGCGACAAAAGCCATCACGAACGAACGACCTAATTTCTGACCATCTTCACAACGCGAAAAAAAGAGCACATTCGCCGAGCCAGCGCCGCTGCACGCCATCGCTGCCTTTCGTAATATTCAAAAACGGGACCTCGAGGAATCTCGTTTTAACGAGCTCTGGCGAGAACGCCCAGATTCGTGCCTCATACATCACCCGACGCCGCGCGGCGGCAACTGTTCTGACTCCATACACGCGTACACGACAGCGCAATCACAAAAGGGGCTTCTGCATTCGCAAACCGTACGCGGGCGGGCGCGGGCTCTCCAATTTTGGAACGAAAGAAACGACCCCGATTAGCACATACGCACGCCCCTCTTCCGAGCGTCCCGCATTCCTCGTTCACCGCGACTCACCTTAGCCGCTTTTTTTCTTTTTTTCATTACTTCATTCTTCTTCTCGCGTTTCCAAGCGCCGAGGCAACAGAGTAACACGTGCACAATGGCTCCGTGAATCATTCGTCATGCGTTCGTTCCGTTCTTTTCTGCCCCGAGACAATAACAGCGAACGGAACAAGTGCTCCACCGCCCGCTGCGCCTCCTGCTTCCGTTCTCTCTTCTATCCTACTCGAAAGAAAAAAAAAATCTCGTCGGCTTTCATTTGTCTTTATTAGTGTTTTTTCTTGCCCTTGTCTCTGTGCCCGCCCTGATTTAGTTACTCTTTGGAAGCGTCGAGAAATTAATGTTCTCTTTCTGCTATCTGCGTTCCTCCGCTTCCGCTCTTGCGAGGATGGATCGTCCACTGTTTGCTCCAAGCTCGCGACCGCAGGCGTTCAGCAATACGAAGCCACAGGAGACTGTCGCGATATACTGGGCGCGAATCAAAAGACGAGGGAAAAAGAGGGCGCTCTATAGAAGCCAGGGAACGAACGGGGCACGCTCTAAAAATCCGGAGAAGCGTCGCGAGCCGAGATAAGCGCCGAGAACGACGATGGAGAGTCGCGTTTTTTTTTTTTTTGCCATCGAAGTAAAACAAAACAAAATACGAATGCCGCCGGGTCCTCTGAAACGAGTGCGCTGAAAAAAAAAGAAAGAAATAAAAGGTATATTCCGCTTTGTTTTCTTGCTAATGTACGGCGCCCAGCTAAGCGAAAAACATGCCATGTATAGAGAGCGCTCCACGATCGTAAGCGTTTCTTTTTTTTTTCTGTAATTTGTTTTCCTGCCCGTTATCAACTTTTATACAGTTTTGGTGGCTGTAGCACTTTACGGCTTCGGTCGCTACTGATTACGCGCAGTGCTCTCCGGTTTCGGAAAACTGAAACCGGGGATTCTGCATTTTAGTTTTCCGAGCAGTTTGCTCTATTTTTTTTTTAATTTGCAATTCTTTTTGCCAGGAAAAACAAGTATTCGTTGCGCTGATAGCAGCGACTCCAGATGCGAGAAACAAGCATGCGTTTCTTCACCAATGGTCTTAAGTAATATTTAATGAAGGGGGGGGGGGGGGGGCGTACGAGGTAGTTTCTTCAGTTTATATAGTCGTGTCATGGATGGCGAACGCCACAAAACAGGTGCAACGTGGTTATCAATAAGCGGCTCGTACAAAACTTATAAGCACCTCATTGCTACTAAAATTTTGTCATAATAGTCATTGTTAACTCCTGTATGACTTTACTGATCTCCAAAAATGATGTTTTCGGCCGAAGAGTACGCAGAAACACCCACGAATGACGTCACTAAGTGGCGTATCTGTCACGTGCCCTCTGGTCTGGAGAAGCGTGAGAAGGTCCTGAGTTGGCTGACGCTTCTTAAAGCAACCAGGGGCCGTATCCTATAACGATCCAATTTACATTTCGTGTCCATTTGGTCCTCTGGCATTGGTCTCTTGTTCGGTGAAGTAGCCGCGACTTTCAAGCGTCCGTGGGAAGCAACCGGAGCATTGGCTCATTGGCAACCGGACCTTGCCATTGGCTGAAATATGCATGCAGGAAATGATTCACCGGTGCATGCGACGAGCGACGAAAGCTGTCGTCGACGTGGCCCCCCGCTATATTGCGATCTCTGTGACTGACCGCTTGCTGCTGCCGTCATGTTGACGTCAGTCCAAGTGAAATGGAAAATGGATACCAGTTTCAAATGGATCATTATAGAATACAGCCCCAGGAGAGCTATAAGCAGCATCGTACAGAATATGTTAGTTCACGCAGTCATTATTGAAATTCAACAGTCATTATTAAGCATTTCGGCCATTTCAGCTCGCTCTAAGGAAATTCAAACCAAGCTTTATCGACTCCTTGGCTGGGGCCAGCTTCTTGTTCAAAGTCGCACAGCTAGCGCTTGAGACTTGATTTGGCAGCAAGAGCTGGCACTTTGACAGAGTATATTACTGGGGCTAGTTAATGCTTTGACAACAAGCAGTTAAGCACGCTCAGGAACGAAGGACGAGACAAAGAGAGGTACGCAGTTGGTGCTGCCACTTTGTCTTTGGACTTGTCGTCCCCAAGCACAGCCGCAAGAATGCACTTGGGATCCCCTCCCTGCTTTCAGTACGAAAGCCCTACTTAACGGGGTCAAACCCAATCGAGAATCTTGCGGCGTCCCTGACCTTGATAATAATAATAATAATTGGTTTTTTTTTTGGGGGGGGGGGGGAAGGAAAATGGCGCAGTATCTGTCTCATATATCGTTGGACACCTGAACCGCGCCGTAAGGGAAGGGTAAAGGAGGGAGTGAAAGAAGAAAGGAAGAAAGAGGTGCCGTAGTGGAGGGCTCCGGAATAATTTCGACCACCTGGGGATCTTTAACGTGCACTGACATCGCACAGCACACGGGCGCCTTAGCGTTTTTCCTCCATAAAAACGCAGCCGCCGCGGTCGGGTTCGAACCCGGGAACTCCGGATCAGTAGTCGAGCGCCCTAACCACTGAGCCACCGCGGCTTGAGGGTGTAGAAATGAAATAAATATTGCAGCAGCTGGGGGCTTTCCAACCCGTGGCGGGGCGAACAGATCAGCTTCGTTGGCCACTGCACGAGAGCAGTATGCTACCTCCGCAGCCGATCACGCCTCGTGGTCACACACCCTCATGCTGTGCATTGCACATTGTCGTCTTTGTTAACTCCCATCTGCGGCGCGAACAGATTATATCAGCTTATCCTTAACTTGCGTCTCATATCGTCGCCAGACATGCCGACAACCAAGCAGAGCAAAAGCATGAGCCAACCAGGCTGAACAAATGCTTTCGCTCGTCTACTCGATTTAACTACATTAAAACCATGCCGCTTTTTTTTCTCTTATGCTGTTCACTTGACATTTATCCACAGCGCTTTATGCGAATGTACCGTCAATGTTAGAGTTCTTTTAGGATAGCGTTACCGTGTACTGCTACCGTATATGCCTCTACCGCCAGCCGTCAACAGCGCATGTGCACATCTACAAAAGGGAATAAAAACTTCAGCTAGCATTTCAAAAACAGGAACAGTCTTATATCAACAAATACATTTATAGCCTTCTTCGCACTAATAGCTTTCAACTTGATGGTTCGTACTAATGGATATCGGCACAGAACTAATGGTTTGTACTTATTGATTTCGCATACCTCTACACTGTAACTCAAGCCGGCAATAGTCTGCAACTTTCAGACCGGCTCGATGTTTTATCGGGTTTTTGTCACTTATTTCAGTCATGGTACTGCAACAAAATTCGTGGAATTAAAGAAGCTATTCGTGGCTGTACGATAAACTCAAGATATCGCAGTAAAGAAAAAAAGAAACCGAAACCAAAGTTCTTTAGCTTAGAAGTGAAGCTTGCCAGGTTTGAGATGCACGTTTCGAAACCACGCTCGTCCAGCTTTCGAAACTTTCAGGGGTTTTCCGTGTTTGCACTGGCCAGCGTTGCCAGGCAGGCTTCAATCGCGTCGCTTGGAGATTAGAAACGCGATTTCGGAATTCTAAACTGCATCGCACGCAGTGCTCTGAAACTTCCCGTGATAAATTTTTGTTGTATGCTTCCTGCGCTGGATTTGCCGGCTCCGAGATTTGTTTGAAACGCCTGGGAGTCCGACCGAGTCGACGGAATGCTTCCTCAGTGCGAGTCGAAATACACCGGAGGTAAATTTATGCTAGTATACTGCCTTTACTTTGACGTCTGCAGCGGCAAAAATCCGAAGCTGTTTGCGTCTGAAACCAATATACGTAGTTTAGTCGCGGTCGCGGTGTTTTGCCTCCACAATGGAGATATACTTCCGCAACGGGCAGAGTAGGTTCTTTGCCGCCAATGGTCGATAAAATTAAACGTCTGTCTGGTTATTGACTGGCTTTGGAAATCAGAGAACTGGAAGTAATTATCGGGTGTGCAGTAACAATGGTTCTGGTGCGAGTGAGAATGCCAGCTTAGTGAATTTGTCTTTCACTTTGAGGCTTCTTCCCAATGGGCACTGAAACTCCCTTGTACGTCCCACGGATGTCCTAAACGTCCACAAGACGTCCAAGGCAGTTTCAGTGCCCATTGGTTTTAGTGCGCCTCGGGTTTGGGGCGCTCAGTTGTTGCCCCTTGCAAACCTTCTTGTTTGCCCATTTCACCTCTAAACTCCAAAGCGGCCAATTTCGTGGACGAGCTGACTCACTCCACCGCTTCCGCTTCTCCTCACACACCAAGACCTCAGCAGCACAAACTGCTGCTGGAGCAACATGTCAGGACAAGATGTGTACAAAAACATCGCTGATATATTTTCTCCGATGTTCTGTTCATATTTCAACATAAGAAAAACATTGCTGCAATAATTGCCGCAATGTTCCGTAACATAAATGTAAACTGACTGTAACATTCTTGAAAAAGTTCAGCAACCCTGCACAAGCAACAGGCCCGCCAGTTGGTAAGCTTCACAAGATATCACAATGCTTTGCAAGAGCCAACAACGAGGGCAACACTTGAGCTCCGCATACAGCAAGACATGCAACTCATACACTAAGCTCCTAACGAATAGCACGGAGTCAAGCATATATAGCCGTCACTGAAGGACGTCTTACTGGTGATAGGGGCGAATGGGTAATAAGCAAAGCTTTGTGAAAAAATAATGGCGCTGTGCATGAAATCTATGACAGGCACAATATACGAGGCTTAGTTGTGGAGTACTAATTGAAAAACAGGTTTACCGCAACAACAATCGGAAAAATTCTGAAACCCTGTGCTTGAAATACATTTGTAATATATGCTTATTTCATTGTTATAATTCGAACATTATAATAACGTTCAGAGGCTATATTTGGAACGTTAATAGTCAGATGCGTTTAGCACTGAAATGCAGAATACGGTCTACGTGTGTATGGCTCAAAGTTGCTTTGCGATTTGTTCCAACCAGACACGAATATAGAGACCTGGAAGGCTTTATGGTCAGCCAGAAAGAAGAAGAGTAAAAAACAAAAGTCTGGCCCTGGACACCGCTGAATCGCAAGGGATCCCAGCCTTCTGAAATGGCAGGAACATGACGGCGGTCAAGATTCAAGTCTTCATCGCCCTCTGATTCCTTGACGGGTGCAAATAAAGTTACTTCATCAACGATGTATGGTATGTTATCCTAACCAACTTCCGAGCACGTGGCTGCAATGTTAGCAGAAAGCGTGTTATCATGACAAACTTACGAGCACATTGCTACAACGTTGCAGTATGCTGCACAAGATTTTAAAACATTGGCGGCATTGTCGTAACGTTCAGGAGAAATTTTATGCTACTAGGGGAAGCGCTTTGGTGAAGCCCGTTAGAACAGCCCTGAACATTTAAAGCCTTACTACGCTGTGGTATTCAAGCCTTTTTCTCTCTTGGCGCTTAGTCATGAGGAAGGACTGAAGTAACTCCGCTGAAAGACCTGTCGTCGTATCGGGAAAAAATGACTTAAATAATAAAAAAAAAGAAACTTAAACACCTCGAATTTTTCCTCTTCCCTCTGGGCGAAAAAGTAACAGCATTTGTGATCTCTTCCAGCCTTAAATTGCAATGGACAGCAACAAGCAGGTGCAATCGACATTTTCACAAGATGTGGTGCCCTCTGGGAACTGGTTGAAAACAGACGCACGTGGGAGATGCAGACACAATCCGGTTCTACGTGGGCCTGCGAATTAGCGAGTGTGTGTGCTTGACAGCTGCCGCCATCTGTCGAGTGCGCCTGTCACCAGTACAGACTGCGCATGCGCAGCAGGAGCTGGCGGATTGTTTTCAACCAGTGGAGCTGGAGGAGGAGAGGCGCGAACACGTAGAGCGGCCGTGTGAAAAAGGCGGTATACTGTAGACGAACAACTTAAGCGCCGTGCTCGCCCTTCGTAGCGTCTTCTGCGTCGACTGCTGTGTAGACAGTTTCAATTACCACACAAACGCCAATTTTACATGCAGGTAGGCCTACCAACATCACCTGCATAAGCAGGTCTTAACCAGGTCTTATTCAGCGCTTAGCGATTTCTGGGACACACATGTCATCCTAACCGCCAGCATGTCAGCTGTAGCGCACCAGAATTTTCATTTCATTTATCTTACCCTCAGGGCTTTCGCATTACAGAGGGGGTTCTTCAGTGCCAGCGTAGTTTTCTTTGTACAAAATCTTGGCCATAAAAAAAAGCGTGTAAGGTAACGTACTAAGCAATTTCTAAGCGAGCTGTGTGTTCGTACAGTAATAAAAATGCCAAACATCTGATTTCCGCATTCCTTAGTAGGGGTCGAGCACACGATAGAGGGAGGTAAGGAACTCTAAAATATACGTACGAAAGACGGTAACGGTTGCGTTCTTTCTTATGTGTATCCCAGTAGCATTTGTTCTACGTGAAACCTGAATCCCGCATCAAGTCCCACGTACAGTAGAGGACAAAAGTTTCCGGACTGAGTGAACGGCAAACAAAGCCGATAGCTCTGTTATTAGCCGCTGGTTGGTGATCATACTTGTGGAGATTAAAGTCGAGATCCTCTACTTTCACCTGCGCAAATGTGGACTAACAACAGAGCCAGAGGCTAACAATAAAGCTATCGGCTTCGTTTGCGGATCACGCGCTGCAGACACTTTTGTCCCCGACTGTATGTTTTGATTGCGTAGCACTTGTTCGCATCTAGCGTGCTACTTTGCCGTGAAATCTTGATGGACTTTCAGCATTGGGCGTTGCCTGTAACCGTAAACTTGTTTGAGCGGTGGAGAAATGCGGTGTTGGCCTTATGCAAAGAGGCGAGCGGTGCACGAGAGAAAGAGAGTGGAAGTGCGCAGCGGGCACTAATTGGAGCAAAGTGAAGTCATCACGTTTGATCGATCACGCACTTTCCGTAAACTAAGCTTCGCCTGACTTCTTCGGACGTGGGCACGATGGTCAGTTCGGGAAGCCTAGAGCAAAGCGCCGGGAGACAGGAAACACCAGGTTACGTACAATATTCGTCTGGTTCCATCTGCAAATCCACTTATTAGCTGTAATACCTTAAAAAAAGATATTTCCATTTCTTCAGGCGTAATTGTGTTCCAGATACTCCTAAGATTTGGGGAACAACGTTTCTGATTAGGAATGATGACCAGCATGTATCTGGAACTGTATTTCACATGCTTCCAAGCAGCACGGCACTCCAGTGCGAGCAGACGTGCTCCCTTTTCAGGATATGTCAGCCGTCGGTGGGGCCATCTCGGGGCGCGTTTGGTCAAGTTTAGAAGTGCCTGTAGTCAGTCGATAATTGGGGCGGGATGAATGTAGACTGAACTACCTGCCTTGGCGTCCGTCAAGAAACTTGACGAATAATAATGCAGTAGTTTAATTTGTAAGATGTAGGAAAGAGCTCCGGCATTTCCTTGACAAGCGCACTGTTACTATGGGAATATCTTCACTTTCGACATTCCCAATTAGCTTTCACTCTCATCACCCAAACATGTCGTAACAGCCTTAAGCAATGCAATAACAGGGCCATCATCTGCGACGGCCTTACGAAACGCGAAATCTCATTTCCTAAAAGCAGAGGTTGAAATACGTCCGCCTTGGTTTTTATTTTATTTTTGTTATGCAAGTATTTGCAGGACGGAAAATCTGCACCAACTCCAACGCGTGATTTTAAACACTAACGTTGCGGACATGCACTAACCTGATCGTGCACGTGGGTACAACGAGAACAAAAGCCGTAGTTGAGTAGCCCTAAGGTTACGTGCCATGAACCTTTATACATCACTCTTCATCTCTCAAATTCTTGGACGGAAGTGGAAGAAGTTGTAAGTATATGTGATGTGAGTGATGTCCATACGGTCGCTCTGGGCACCGTGCTCGCGCATAGAGTGGACTAGTGGATTTTGATAGCACACAGATTCCCTGAAGTTCGCATTAAACAGCCTAGCTTTGAAAACGACCAGGAATTTTACGACGGACGGCTGCATAGATAAATTGAATTTAGTCTTAAAGACAAAGATGGGTGCACAGTTCACTCTATCAAAATTTTGTCGCTCTTAGAGAGATAGAAAGAAAGATAACCGTCTAAAATGAGCACGACGTACGCTTTCAGGTAACCTACTTCAGCGCCGACATCTTGACAATCCTAACTATATATCCCTAATCGGGTTGGAGGCATCGCTTAATGTGGACAGCGAAAAGCTTTTATAGATGCAATAGAAGCAAGTCTGCAGCGTGTCACGTAATTTACCTTTTCAAGCTTCGATTTTTATCAGCCGCGCTCAAGCGTCTTCAGGGACCAAGATCCCAGCCGTGCTACTCGCTGAGACGAGCAGTGAAGCAGTGCGTTGTCTCAGTGGCGGCCTTACAGGAAAGATATACCTTCATTGACGGTACCTTGGCTTCCTTTAACACTGAAATGTACGCTTGAAAAAAAGTCACGGGGACGCCTCATCACATTTTACAATACTATGTGTTGGCAATGCGGTAGAATTAGAAGCTCTTGGTGCCTTTATAGGAAGTGACGTCACTTCTGGTCTGATGACGTCACTTCTCTCCAGCCAACCAGCGAATTTAGCTCCCAACAACACATTTTTTTTCCTTTCCAATTAGGCTTACATCGCATTAAAACAATGGCTTTTGTTGGGAGACACTGACAAAGTGCTGAATCAACAATTGTCTCGCATATGGGACACACACACACACAAATTAGTACATTTCCACAACACTTTAGCAGGTTCTATAATTTTGGTCGTATTATCATGGATTAATGTTTGTTCTTCTGTGCCGAAAAGAATTGATGTCGAGACAGGTCAATTTCTAAAATATGCGTAGAGACCACGCGTGAGCAATGCATCTCTGCATCAATAGCCAGGTAAATCAGGACGATTTCGGTCCGTTCGAAGCAGCGGAGCTCTGAAACAATCCGTGGGTCGTTAATGACGAGAAATTTAATTAATCGAACGTCCTTTGAATGAGGTCAGACCGGGAATGGAAATTATCAAGAAACTGAACAAGTTTTTTTTTTTGTCATCAGAATTAAACAGAACGCATAACGAGAAGCAAAGCAGAAAGTCGAACTGAAATGTTATTACTGAAGATCTGAGTTGTTAAGCTCAGAGGGGGTGATCCAATTTCGGAAGAAAAAAATAAGGGATTAAGCTAACTGAAACCGGTTCACACGTGCGTGCGCTTAACTGGAACACACCGGTGCTGAAAAAAATGCGTACATTTGGTTTGATGAAAGAGTCTAAGCTGCAAGAAAAAAAAATCAAAAGCACAGGCGCATTTTTTTTAATGCTTGAAAGAATATAAAGAAATCTCATTAATTAGAACCTCGGCGAGCCAGAAGAATACCAGCAGTTTCATTTACCGAACCTTACAGAGAATAAGCCGGACAATGTTTTCGAGTGAACCAAGGTAACACCAGAAAGTTGATGAGCAGATATGATTTGAAACAAAAAAGGACCCTTCCGCTAAAAACAAGCGAAAAAAAAATGGCTGCTTTCTCCGCATTAAAACTTTTCCCAGTGAATGAGTCTGTCTGTTCTAGTTCTCGAAACTTCGTCCAAAAGAAAATGCTTTGAACAGGCTTTTTCCGGAAAAAATTCTCACCTGTGCGCCGAGTATGCCGGACACGTAAGGTGGCGAACAAATAAAGGGTGGTCGAATATGTTAACAGTGGACTCCAGAAGCAGAAAAATGGAGGCCGAGAGAGGAGACTGGGGCAAGAAAATATTAGGAGAGGCTTTTCTCCAGCATGCGCAGAATTCTTTCCTTCCACCACGAGTGCACATGATGGTGATGAAAGGGTGGACCGTGGAGTGCATAGCACGGCCAAGCCAAAAACAAAGACGAACAAAGAAAGGTAAATAGTCGCTTACATACTACGACGTTAACACTCGACTCTATGATCATCAATGGCCAACACCGCCGCGCTGCGCCAACGCGCCACCAATGATCCAGGCGGCGTTTTGTCGTCATGATCGTCTCCCTGTCGCAGTTCTGGCTGAAGACAAGCGCATCCGGGAGAAAGTCGGTAGTGGACCGTGGTAGGATTGCAGCGCATCCTATCACATGTTGCAGCGTTCCGTCCGGCTCACCGCACAGGAGATGAGTTATCTGGAGGTTGGCCGTAACAAGCTCGCTGTGCCCGGGTTCTAAGCGCAACACAGCGTGCTTCCGCCAGTAGTCCACCGCCCCCGGAATTGTCCAAGTAGTCCACTTGTTTTAATGGGCTGCTTGTTCTCGACGTACCGCGCCAGCGTCGATTTCTTTCTGGTCGCATCTACACTTCGCCTGCCGCACTTGACCGTGGACTTGTAGCGGCGCTGATGAAGATGAAGGTGGCGCGACTTGCCTCGCGCAAACCAGAAAGAAGCTCTCGCTCGTGCAACAGTGAACGCTTCCAGCACTTCACCGGCCAGCAACGTCAACAGCCTGCTCCACCGTCTCAGCAGCCGCGGCTACCGGGACGTCCAATAAATGTGGTTCACCCTCCACAGAGTTTCGCTGCCAACGGCCCGTTGGTTCGGGCGAGCTCTGGTTTCGTTATAGGCAGACTGTCGGGAGGCTGTATCGGTCTCCGAGGGGCGGTGTACGTTTTAATGCGACAGCGTGAAGGACCTCGTGTCGTAGAAGATCCGCCGGATGTCGCTGACTGTGAGAGAAAAATCCACAAAAATCGTCAGAGAAGCAACCTAGGAAGCAGGTGGGCCACCTAGGTCACGTAACCTTGTGGCGTCGTCACAACCTGCCCACCGGATCGTGAGCAAACTGCGCACTGTGGCAGGTGGCGGTTAAATGTTCGGTTACTCAGGAATTCGAGCAACCTGGGTCACACAGGCCGGTGGCAGCATCTGCCATCGCAGGGAAGTGGCGCATCACTTAACCATTGCGCCAGGAGTGGTATGAGGGCTCCCGGGGATCTATGAATGTTAAGTAAAGAAAGAAAAATTCTGCATATATGGCCATTAACCCATTAAAGCTATCGCCCCATACCCTTAAGGCGGAGCTACAGTGTCCTCAATTTTTTGTCGAACACGTGGTCCATCTGATGAATATGGCACCAGTCCACATCTGGCGGGCGATATGGATTTCCGGCAGACGCAAGAGTCTGCTCAAAACGGTACTTCGCCACAGCTCCTCGCGCTACGAATGTGGACCATCCCATCCCGCCTTGGATACCCTCAACGGCTACGTTGCTTGGGCACACACAGCGGAAGCCGACCCGCACCTCGTTGGCGGCGCTCGAGAAATTCCCTTATGCCCGACGGGGTGCAGAGAACTGCGTTCCCATAAGTGCGGCCAGGGACGACCACCATCTTCCACACGCCCCTCACCACCTCATACCTGTTGAATGACCAAAGCATGCGGTGGCACAGGATGCCTTTGTACCGCGTTGCCTTTGCCTTTAGGAGTCTCTCATGCTCCATCAAGTATTTAGGTCCACTGTTAAAGTGCACACGCAGGTATTTTGTCTGCTCTAGTATGGGCGTCTACGGTAGCGTGGTTCCCCGCTACCACTACGGTGTTTCCCGGGCCCCCACTTCATGACCATCGATTTGTGCCCATTGTAATGCAACCGGAGGGAGCTCATGGCTGCACCACATTATGTCAAAGTGCTGCTGGAGCTCCTCTGCTGTCGCACGAACGCTTGGCCGTCCTCGTGGTGTTGCAGGGTGAAACCACAACCCGAAGTCTTAAGCTTTTGCTTTGCACCTACCACATACAGCATGTACAACAGGGGTGACAGTGGGAAACTCTATCGTAGTACCCAGTGTATGGTAATCAGTGCTGTTAAGTATGGGCCCCGAGCCACCACTGCGGTAATGTCTGTGTATGGTGCCCTAAGCAGTGCCACATCATCCTGTTTGAAGCCCAGTTCCTCGAGGGTGCCCCACAACATATATCGGCGCAGTGATAAGTTTTGGATATATCAAGGAAGGCTGCATACAGTGATCTCGGCATCTGCTCGGCAATCTCAATGCATTGCGTCAACACGAACAGGTTGTCCTCATCTGCCCCCTGCCCCAAATCCAGGCTGCAGCTCCCCAAAAACTCCCTTCCTTTCAGCCCATCGTTGTAATCTGTCTCTGGTCACCCTTCGGTACAGCACTGGATAAAGATATTTGTAATTGACCAAGTCCCTCCTGTCACCTGTGCCCTCGTACAGTGGTGTTATTCTGATCTGCCTCCATTCCTGTGGGATTGCAGATTTCACAGTAATCTTGCTCAGGCAGTCTGCCACCTTCATGCGGGCTTAGGGACCTAGGTTCTTGGTTAGGCTCATAGGAATTTTATCGCATCCTGTTGCTGTATCCCTGGCTACCCTAGAGGTTGCCCTTTCCAGCTCCCAATCTGTTGAGTTCAGCCCTCATCAGCCAACCCACTGTTAAAAACTAGGCCCCGATTTTCATGGGCTCTTTCGATTTTATCTTCGGCTCTCTCAGCAGACCATATCTAGTCATCCAGAAGGGGCACACATCCAAGTCCTTCCTCTGAATCAGCAGGTGACTTCCGTAGTCCTCCCAGGTGAGATTCTTGAGTGCCAGTGTTTAGTAGAAGCAGGTGGAGCATATGTTTATGGAGGAAAAACGCTAAGGCGCCCGTGCGCTGTGCGATGTCAGTGCACGTTAAAGATCCCCAGGTGGTCAAAATTATTCCGGAGCCCTCCACTACGGCACCTCCTTCTTCCCTTCTTTCACTCCCTCCCTTGTCCCTTCCCTTACAGCGCGGTTCAGGTGTCCAACGATATATGAGACAGATACTGCGCCATTTCCTTTCCCCAAAAACCAATTATTATTATTGCCAGTGTTTATCTGCCTACAAAATCATTTCAAGGCGTTCTGACTTGCCTTTTTGAGGTCTTGCATAAAACGCTGATTGAGACAATATATATTCTGCTGCATGAGCTGTGCAGCCTTTCTCTTGCATGCTTAGCACGACTGCCAGGGGTTTGCCACAGCATGACTATCACCCGTTTTATTTTGCCATCGATGCAGCCGGCTAGCATTCCTTCGGAGTATGATTGCATAAGCCACTTCTTTAGACCACCAGGATTTTGCTCTGTGACAATGCTGTTCAGGGGGGTGTTCTGTGGTGTAGTACAACCCACATATCTGCTACCAGCTCTTCGTATGTGCCTGGTCTGTTCGCCCTTACCTCCAAAGTCCTTGCCATGGCTTGTAGTTCTTGATCAGTTGGCCCCTGTTTTTGCAAGCTGTTGGCTTCTGGTTTTATGATGGCCTTTGTGGAAGGTGAGTCGGATTCCGTTTTGGTCGCTGCTGAGGTTGCCAGTACCATCTTCATCAATAACATGGCAGACAGGGCGTGATATAAATGTTCTGTCACTGGGTCGTAGCCGATGTAAGAGGAAAGGTTGCGCACTGCCCATGAGATGGCACCTAGCCTCTAGTTCATTTTACCAGCGCGAACCGCTGCAGCCCTTGTCTTGGGCGCTTCCGTGGGTGTCAGTGCATCATCATTATTCGTGCGCATGCAGTGCAGAGAAATACGTTTACCTTTGTGTTCACCTGGAAACCTTGGGCCCGTTTCAGTTGTTTGGCGTGCATCATGAATCCTTCGCACAGCGGCGGCAGAGGCATTGTTGGTGAGGCAGCAGTGACGGTAGTGCTAACCGTTGTGTGTTCGACCATGATGGTAAAAATAGAAATGTCTTTACAGACACGAAAAAATGCCAGAAAGAGGCGGTACCGGCCCACTCTGTCTCTTGCTTTGCAGCAAATGGCGCGGTTTTCGGCGAGCTGGCTTTGTGAACATCACTTGGCCACAGCGTCACAGCTGCTGATTGCAGTTGCCGGATTTGATTAGCAGATGAGCCGGCACAACGTGGGCACCGATGCAGTGCTGGATGTTAACTGAGAAAAAATTATCGCTGTGGCATATGGTAGTATGTGCATTGAGGATACCCGATTATGATGTATAAGATAACCTCACATTTTCATGTCCCTACTCGGTGGTTTTGCTAGCTATGGCGTTAGGCTGCTGAGCCCAAGGATGTTGGATCAAGTCCCGGCCGTGGTGGCCACATCTCGATGGAGAGCAAATGCAAAAACGCGCATGGGCTGTGCGTTGTATGCACACATTGTACCCATTTGGCCAAGATTAATACGGAGTCCTTCACTATGGCGTCTCTTATAGCCCATGCGCAGCTCTGAGTCACAATACCTGCCTTTCAGATTTAAATTATATACATGGATCTGTGCGAAAGTTCCCAACTGGTTTATGGAACAATTCCCAGTTGATTCCAGCTGTAACCAAATGGAAACCAGTTTGAGCAGTTAAGATTTTTCCCTTGGAATTCGACTAGTCACATTTTAAATGCGAACTGTGCTTTTGTTTCATTCTGGAAATTTATTGTATGGCAAATAAGGTTTCATATACATACGTCAACTTAGGGCCTGTGTACAGCTGTGGTCTAAGGAGAGGGCTGAGTCGGGCTGGTTGGTTCACGTTGAACGGTACGAAGAAACAGCGCTGACGGATGGGAAAGAAGAGGAGACAGACACATGCGCTGGTGTCTGTCTCCTCTTCCGTCCCGTCTGTCAGCGCAGTTTCGTCGTAACAATCAGCTGCTGTTAATAGTCATCTGACTATATGGTTTACTTCTAAGCCTTGAATTGAAACTTTAACATCTCCAAAGACCAAAATAAATGGTGATGGCAAAGGTCTTCTTCACATCGCTCAAATTGCTTCAATTCCCCCACCACACGGCTCAAACACGAACCATTTCATGTGGACTGTCAAGGGTTTTTAAACAGGATATCTCAGCTCAATATTTCCAGTTGCGGGTAAACACACCTTATGTTATTCGCACGCACTGCAAAACAATGTTGCTGAAATATGAATTGTATTTTGACAATGAATATATTTGGCTGAAAATAAGATGGAGCCATGGCAATAAAGAAAACAAGCACCATGGGCTCTCTGTTCTATACTAGCCCACTGCTATGGTTAATGATGACCTGCAGCACTGTCAGTGCTTGCATTTAACCTGTATCTCTATCGAATTTTCTATTTCAAAAGGAGCAAGACTAAGCAAGCACACTCAACTATAATAATAATGTAAGTGCAGATAGAGCGGTACATAACCGAATAAGCCGCCAAAAAGGCTGGAACTGTCCACGGAGGTTGACAAACGGCGCTGGCTTCCTTGATCGCAGTGCAAGCTTCCGCCAAGCTCCCTAAAGGTCGACCCCCAAGGCCCTTCCCAAGCGCTTCTTTATATATAGCCACTGGAATGGACCACTTTTCCAGTAACGTCCTGCGCATACACAAAGCCTCCTCGTCCGCCTGTTTTGACGACTGAATTTTTGAACAGGAGAGGAGTTCGCTGAACGTGCCTTTCCACGACGTCCCCTCGATGCGACAAACTAATGCACACTAATGGACCATCTGGAAAAATCTAAGTGAGCTTTCCGCAAGGCTTGTTTTCCAACCAGAAGTTCTCGTTCCGAGACGACACACTCGCATTCTTTGTGCAGTCGGGTTCCCCCTTCTAAGTAACTTCTGGAATACCGTAATTTGACTTCAAGCTGGACCCAAGAGAGGGGGGACCGCCGTCAACCTCCTGTAGCACCGCAGTAGAGGTTAGGCAGGAAATGCAAGGAAATGGGCTTTGCTTCCGTGACGGCAGGAGTGAGCTCATACTCATACTAAACTTTCTTAGAATTTTGTGCTGACCAAATTAGACTGACCCCGCACCGTCGCGCCAACTTCTTCCCTTCACCCCTCCGTACCCCTAGCCTGAACAATGAACACCCGAACAGCGCACCAGCCACTTCGCGACGACAAATATCGGCCTCCCCCCTTTTCGTGCGCCACGCTGAGCGATGAGACATCCGACTCACAAAGACAACGGTGATGGGGACTCCCGGAAAACTTCGCTTCGCACACGTTAATGGACTTCGCCAGTTTTTAACAAAGGAAAAACGAAGCCAGCTCCTTGCTTCTGCTGCTACTGCGAATTGGTACCTGAGGCAGAGTGTTTTTATTGTTAAAATTGCAGTTCTATGAAAACCAAAATGAGGGCTAGCACTCTAATTCATGCCTGTTACGGGGACTTGGGGGTGTCTTCAACGTGTAGTTTCCTACTGTGACGTCATGGGAACGCGGAGGTCGTAAGTTAGGTTACAGAAAACAATGCAAGCAAGGCAGGAATTACGGTGGGGGAGGGGCTGAGCCCGCTCATGAAAATACTTGGGGGGGGGCTCTGGCCCCCCCTGTTCCGGCATCCCTGCACCTCGATATTTGGGGGTGCAGTTTGCCAACCTCCGTTAGCTGCCAATTCCTGCAGTCACTTCCATTCACATCTGTCCTGCCATCAAGCTCATAAATGCGAGCATTAAAATAGCCCACAGTCAATACTTCGTGGTGCTGTAGGAGCGCATTGGCATCCCGGCATAAGCAAGCACATGTGAGGTTGTTCTGGTCTCCATTTGATCCAGGCCAGAGGTACGCTACAGCCAGGACCATTGAGAAGCCTGCCATCTTCCCAGTCAGCCACATGCGTTCTTTACATTCTGGCTTAACTCAGGCCCATAGTTGCGACTCATTCCACCCTACCCAAATCTCACCTCCTCTGCACTCTTTGCTCTCTCGGTTACAAGCTTCCCATATCAGGATGTCGCTTTTGTGTTGTTCGGGGTCTCTCGCAAATCTCTTGGCCTTGCTGAAGTATGAGGCAGGGCATAATGCGGAATGGATCTTACAGCAGCTTGTTTCTTCTCTTTGTGGATGCAGGTTTGTGGGCCACGCAGGTGTTTCTTTCGCAGAATGCATGCCAACACTTCGGTGACACCCCTCACACTCAGTATCAAGATACAAGCATGCTTCGTCGCTTCATTGGCTATTAATTTCTGTGTCATTCAGACCTGACGACGGCACACGCGGGCCCAGCTATTCTTCTGCAGATTGGCGAACATGGCAGCTTCTTTCTTTCTTCTTCAATAGAGCAGATGGTCTTCGCTCCCGACAAACGAGTTGAGACGACGGAAGGCTTGTGGCTCGCTGGATGACGAGTGGCAGTTTAGGTAGCAGCTTGTATATGTGTCGTCTTCCTGTGTATACAAAACTACAGGTCTTGTCTTTTTACCAGAGCATCAAGGAATGGCAACGTGCACTATTGCAATCAAAATATTACAGGATACATGTTCTTGGAAAAAGTTTCATTGCAGCTCTACCTCACGGCTCAGTAGCGTGGAATTGTTGCCAGCAGATAGAGCATGCGTGTACCTTCATACTTGGATGCATTTCAGGGGACTGGATTACGCGACTGCTCTGAAATAATTGCTTTCCTGCACACTCATGTCCCGTCAACTTTTGTTCGCGATAGTACCTGCGGTTCCTTGACGTGATTATAGTTGAATTGCGAAAGCTTCGTTTCCTCGGCATGTTGTCTACTCAGCGTCTCAATCCAACGCTCTCGAGAACTCAAACCGGTCTCTTCTGCACTTGAAGAGTCACTCCGGGACGTGGCACGACTTCTTTTAGCCACATCTTCGTTACGACGCTTCTCGAGTCGTGCGGCGCGCTCTTCTGGCGTCTCTTGAGCGCATTGTCTCTTCCTCGCTTCGTTCTGTCGTCGTTGCGCCTTTTTCATCTACGACTTGTCTACAACTGCTCAATAATTTATAACTGAATTTCTTCTCTAATATTGCTTCGGTTTCAACGGCTAAATGATGGTTGTGACATTGAAGGTCAGTTTAGATCACGTAAGACATGAAAAAGGAACACAAGGTGGTCAGTCAATTTGCCTTCCAATACACCATTTTGCCTAGCCACAAATCACTTTCAGCATGACAAACCCCACAGAAAAAAGCAAATGCTGGTTAATGTGCACTGGTTTTACACTTCATGCATAGAGAAATGTCAATACAGCCATGCTGGCTAAGGAGAATGTATGTGTTCTTGCTTTCTGTAGTGCCTTTGCCTAACTAACTCTTCTGTCGCAGTAACATGTATATGATAGACATGTTGGCTCCTCTGCGAGAAATTTGAATAATTTGAAGTGTGCACCTGAAAGGAGAATTTACAGGAACAGGCAGGGGAATCACAGAGAGAGTTCATGGAAAATACATGTTCAAAGAACTTCATGGAGGATACAGCGTGACACTAGGCACACATTAGAAAAAAAAACAGCGATCATGAAACCTGATCCGAGAAAACTGCAATAGCAGTTAGATTTTCCCTCAATGGTTACGTTATGATACCTGTAAGCTAAAGCCTTAGACACGCGACAGCATTTTTCTGGACGGTGAAGGTGGGTGGAGGTGGATGGTGGGTGGAATTTATGGACTGTGAAGGTGGGCGGAGAACCGGGGCCAAGAGCGGCGGTGGGCGGGTGGGCTGGCTGAAACGCCAGAAAATATTTCCCCGTCAACCTGCCATGCGCCCTGCCATGCGCACCAAAGTACCTCTGAACAGGGCCGTGACCAATGTGGCACTGGGAACCCATGGCAGTGGCAGTTCTACAGTGTATGCAGCGTCCAGCACATCATGATGGCTCAGCAGCAACCCCATAGGAGCGTTGCCCGGTGCGTTAACTAGCGGCAACTCCAAGATGAACTGACACCTGCTGTCGGAAGCTGTAACTTGGAGACTTCCAGAGGCAGGAAATATCTCAAAGGGACCTGACAACTGAAGCCAGCCTTTATTCTTAATAAATCTGTTTGCTGAGCCTTTCAACTCTGCTAACATTTACTCAGCAGAAAAAGACTCTTTCATTACCAAAAAATTTAAAATAAAAAGTTGGCACATTTTTTACTGCAACACCAAACCCGTCGAGTGCTGCGGGCTCGCTTCAGGTGTTCTCCATGTTCAGATTGTTTGTCTTTGTTGTGCGATAAAAGTGTATCGGAGCTAGCGATACAAAAGTTACCCAAGAGTCAGGCAAGTAAACCGTGCTCTGTTCCGTGCAACAAGTATACTGCCCAACGTCACTTCACTGCACTTGTGGAAACGGACAGTGACGACAGTACATGCCTTATTCTTCGGTCTCCTAGCTCATACGCGCTCCCTTTTCAGTGAAAGCAGTCTCTATGTCATTACAAAAAGGTAATCTATTGTCCTCATCAAATTGCGTTGTACGCTGTTGCCTCCTGCGGAGCCACTCCTTAATGGCTGATGCTCCATTAAAACCAAGCCACCACTTATACCATTTTCTTTGCGACAGGGTAATAATACAGAAGGCAAGGCATAGTTCTGCTAATTCTAGTTAAGAGCGCAGCAGGGTGCGCTCGATGAAGTTCAATGGCCGGCGACCTTGCTGATGAAACTGTGGTTTCTTCTCGTCGTTCATTCCTTCGGAAGTGGGCACACTGGTCGGCTTGCAGGAAGGATGAACTTTGTTACCGCCAAGAAAACGCTGCTGCTGTGAACATATATATACACAGTTTTATTCCACTTCAAGTGTACCCATAGCCTGACATGTCTTCGCTCCTTAATGCCGGTGCTCTCAGGCTTACAAAAACGACTTGTCGCAATGGACGTGCAAAAAGAATGCCCAGGGAGGAAGGGGAGTTAAACAAAGTGATACCTTTTTGAGCTAATTTTCAAAGCACAACTTCCCTGCACATTCTGCCAAAAGGACAGCATCTTTTCCTGGGGTTGCAACTGTGCTTGTTGAGAGCTGTTTCAATTTATGCTCCATGCACGCACTCAAAATAACACACATCCAGAGTACTCAAGACACCCTGAAATTCAAATGGAGATTAAGACTTACAAATGAAAGAAAGCCTATCACATGACAAGGTCATTTGGGTGATATGTAGACAACACAAAAATTTTCTGCACAAGGCAAAGCTGCCAGAAAGCAGAGATTCGTGGCCAACACAGAGAAGCTTGAGGTGCTAATTGTTCTCTGTTCAAGAAGTGTGTAACTTTGACTGCAAACTAGTTAGAAGATTTAGTGTGAAACAAAAATTCAATACATATGCTTTCCAGAGTGTTAGGTGCTAAGGATATATCAAGATCAAATTAACCCTAAAACAAGCCCTCACTGTAAACAACTACACCAAAATAACATTCAGTAAAAAGGCACCAACAGTGGTGCACAATAGGCACACCTAATTTCAACCTAATGTGCAGCCAAAGGTACAAATTTTTAGGATGGAGTACTGAGTAAAACTTTTGCCTGGTCGATGCAATGATTTGAATCTGATAGAAAAATGTTTTCACAGACTTCGAATGAGACAAGCCCAAATGATTAACTAAGGGAACATTCACTACAAGTCATCGAGTCATGAAACAAACATTAACAGCTGCTCACCAGCTCTGTCTTTTCTATGTAGTCATGGAGTGCTGACATGCTCACTTCACTTCTCCCTTAGCACCATTACACATAAGAAACCCGTCCTTGCACTTAGGAAAAAACAAACTGTGATGCCATCACAAACATTAAAATCCATGCCACTGAACTCCCATATTCATACGACTAAGTTGGTGTGACTGTAGGAAACAACCCAAGCATAAAAAACATTTTGCTGGTCATGTTAGCAACAACTGCTTTCTTCTATGCTGTACTGCTTCTCGCAGAAGTGATGGTAATTCTGCATAAAAGCACTGAAACCAACAAATATCAGTGAAATGTCCTGTTCCAGATTGCGGCAGAAGCACAGAGCACCTGTGTCTCAACATTCTCCGGCAGCTATTGTAGACAAGGCTGACCCTTGTGAAAGCACCTGGATGTGTGTGCCTTTGACCTTGTTCAAAGCAAAGAAAGAAGCTTGGAATGTACAATCTCAGATTCTTTGCTCAGGAACTTTCTTCACCAGAAGGTAAGAAGACATCTTAAGCATGGCGATACATTATGAACCATACTCTGGGAAATTATTAACATTTGGGACATGCCATCATAGCAGTTGGCAAGTGTGCAGGTATTCATCCAATTACTGAAGATAAAATTTTAGTCCACCCTTCTGATGAAACGCACCTTTTCAAAGGACACACTATAGGGACCTGTGATCAGATACAAACAGAAAATAAAAATGAGGACATGAATGTTGAGTTGCAAAGAACAGTCACAATAAAATGAAGACACACTTGCATTTTTGAATTAGCACGAAATGACAACAAAAATGTTAGGAACTATCCACATCTCCGAGCAGATTATTGTTGCATTCTGGCAAATTGAAGTCAAACAAGGTATCTGACAAGTTTGCTCCCGATGACAGAGTCACACAAGACTGCTCTCCCAGAGAGCAGATAGCAGACACTAGAAAAGGATTCCCATGAAACGACCTTTTCTGCTATTTGCTGCATAAGAGTTATATAAGTGAAAAGTGAGGAATCAAAAAAGGAATAGAAACTAAATCCCCATGATAAAAACAAGACCAACACAGCTGCTGCAAGACCACCCTCGTCACAGACATCCTCTTTGCTTTCAGTAAGCAGCATTTAGTGGTCCAACCTTGGTATACTGCATATGCTCATGCAAAAGCAGCATATTTTTTTGTACGGCCTTGAATACTGAGTCTGGGACCGTCAAGGTACAATCTCCAATGCTGCAATTCCAGAAATGCACCATGCACCATTTTAATTCCGCACTGAAACACAAACGAAATCACGCACTTGGTGCTTCTGGCAAAAGCTGATAAAGAATGAGTACTACATTGCCTCATGCAAGATGCTGGAGGATCCCTTGCAGAAGTGAAAATCAACGAAGGTACATACCTCTACACTTCTTGGACTAAGCTACTGCACAGATGTGATTCACACATGCAAAAAGAGCGTATTAGTGTCCGGACACTGCCAATTAAATCTGGATTTGGCAAATAGAAGAGCCCAGCCCAAGGCTGGTGCATGCTTGTGACGCTGTTTTGAAACATTTAACAATTTCTCAGACTCCTGAAGGTAGTACCAAAAGTGCTAGTAGCCTTCACATGACCACAGCGAATGCATTCTTGGTGCTAGCATTTGCACTGCCAATCGCAGCAGTGTGCCAAAAGCCATGCAGTACAATCCCTATGCTTTCCTGCACTCGGTCTGCAGCATGCAGAGACTCGAACCGATCAAAGCTGCCCCGCCGTGATGCAACTGCGCAGTCTTGGAGTGCACAGCACACGCTTGCATACATTTCCAGTACCAACAATTTGAAGACGCACAGTCCAAACACAAGCATATACAGTACGGTACACATTAGTGCTGCAGCTGAGCAGAATATTTTTATCGTCCATGAACAACGCTCCTCCAATTGCGGCAAAACTTGCTCCGCAATGAGTGAGCCCCTGGTCTGCACCCGTCCTGCCCACCCGCCAGGGTGGCTTCCACCACATCAGGACTGCTTCTCCTTGCCACCTTCGACGGGACTGTCAAGGAGCTCAAAACCGTTGCTGTCGGGCTGCTCACCACCGTGGTCTGAGGACCGTTTCTCCTCCGCATCCTCGCTCGTCGAGTGCTCACCAGACCCTCTGCCGCCGTTGTCGTCCTGTTTCTTCTTCTTCGATTTGCTGTCTTTGCTGCTGCCGGGGCCTCGGTACTCGTACTGGTAGATGGGCCAAAATGATTCCATGAAACCGACGTCCTCGGTCAGGTTGGGCAGTAGCCAGAAGTGGTGCCGACCGAGTGTGCATGCCCAGATGACCACAAACAGCACTTGGCGCACTGCACAGAAGATGGGAGGCGCAGAAAAAGAAAGATAAAGAGAGAGGTGAGTCAAGCATAACCCTGCTGCCCAGGAGCACTGCTGAAAAGCAGCAGAGCAGCTAAAGATGAACAGCACATACTTAAGCAAGCACGAGAGCATCGGATGTGCCATGCTCAGTTGGAAAAGCAAGGGCAAGCAAGAGCGCAGGAATCAGTACAGTATAAGTTAGTCAAGCGAGATACTTAGCTGCAAATTTATCCTAAGAACTGTATGCATTTTATATGAAAACCAACCTTCGAAAAATCAAGCTAAAAATTACTAACGTATCTGCACAATTCTAGCGCACTCCAGACTGTAACGTGCAACTATATTTTGTGCCCAAGAATCGGAAAAGTAGTTTCATTTAGATTTTTTAATCCAATTCTAACGCGCATATAAATTTGAGTGCCGATTTAATTTTCAAAACGGATCGTTTTAGAATCGTGCAAATACGGTAGCTCTTGCCTCGATATAAATCCTAAAATTATAGTCTAGTCAGTGAATGCTAACATGCGTGATTCTATAGATGCCCACATTCTGCTAGCAACAAAACAATGGCAGTGAATTTTTTACTTTTTTTTAAATGAAAGGTGCATAGACAGGTATATGGGGATGAACATGCTGACGTCGCATGAGGGCTATGACAGACGCTGTAGGGGACAGCTCTGGATTAATTTCGACCAATTGAAATTCTTCAACTTGCACCGACACCGCACAGTACATGGTCTGTGTTTATCATTTTGCTTGCTGAAGCGAACACCTTGAATATGGTGTTCACCACATGGCGCAAGACAGTAACTGCCCTGCACATAAAGAAAGTGTTGTGTGATATTTTTTAAGTTAAAATTTGGGTAAAAGTCAGATTATTCAGCAAAAATTTTCATATTCGGGTTTTCCAGGTCCCTTTTCTTGCAGCGAAAAATTATTTACTATAAGCGCCTGTTTTTGTGCAGGACACAAAATGCCCTACTTTTTGCTGAATATTTGACAAACAAAATGGAAATGATAGGTCGCTCAGAAAAAACTGTCCCCGAAATCAGATTTTATTTTTCTCAGCAATTACAGTTATTTCGTCGCGTAAACTGCGCATCTCCTAATCATCACTTCGCTTGCATGAAATACTTGCCCGCCTCGTACACAGCGAAAACAGTCCTTACACGTCACAAATGCTATTTCAAAAGGGCAAGAGGCTTCGAAAAAGATGTCATTAGTGTGGATGCTATTGATACTTATGCCAAATAAATTCCTGTTCAGTACTGATGTTCTGGCCTCTCACTACAAAAAGTTACGCATAGAAAAAAATCTGCAAATTAGGCCATGTCATGAATAACAAGCATTGAAAGAGGTTGAAATATAGGCTGAAGGTCACAAGCTGAATGAACACTCCTCTGGAATAAACCCAGAATATCGATTAATTTTCATGTGGTGTCTTCAGCTTTGTTCAGGAAAGCGTAAGTTCTCTATGCCCTTTCACATATACATATCGTATATCTCAACGAGCAACTCGTTACCTTGCCCTTGTGTGTTCTTTAGAAAGGGAATTTTTGGGAAGAAATCAGGTTTAATCCGATATCAAGAAATGGGTTCAGGGTGCAACAATCGGGTAAAATCGGGTTGTACCCGAAGACAAAGAACTCTGCATATAAAGAATAAGCTGGCCATAGAAAGCACCTCATTACTGTCAGAGCTACTGAGATTTTTTTGCTACAAGTACATTTAAGTCTTATGCAATTGAGACATGGTTGCATATAGGTTCAGCTCAGGACTGGCAAGATGACAAATTTTTCTCCCTAAAGTGCAGATATTTTTCTTTTTTTGTCATAATTTCTTAAATTAACATTACAGCAAAAGATAGTCTTGATTTCCAATGTCAAAATTTTGTTCCTGAAAAATTAACACATAATATTTACAGATAAATAAGCAACAAATTATGATTAACCGAACATATCTGTTTCCTAGCAGTCAGCAACAACGCTGAAGCAGTTGCTCATGTTATAACGTGGCACGTTTTCATCAGATGCCCCGTGCTGTGCCTGTGAGCAACCAGAAACCAGCCAGCAGAAAAAAAGATTTTTTTATAGTGTCAGTAGCTCACACGTGTTCACTTCATAAACTAGTATGTATTTCCTTTTGAATGCAATACAACCATGTGTAACTTATCTCAGTACAGGCAATAATCGAGAACGCAAAAACAGATGACAAATAAGATGCTGATGGCTGTAGGATTGTTTCTGCTGCACCTTGAACCTTGGACTGGTCAAATGCGGGTGGAGCCAATAACGAAAATGCGCCCTGCCCCAGTGTGATACAGTCAATGACCGAAAATTTGGACATGTTTGATTCATACGTACTGGAAGTGACTGCTTGATTTTTTGGTTCGCACTCGCTACCAATACCCACGCCGCCATATAATGCGTACCGTGGAACTTTATTAATTCAAGAGATCGAAAACTTGATCAAACAAAACAAAAGTCAAGCTTAAAGGGAGCCTCTTATATTGTGAGGCTGAAATTCTGTGCATGTCGGCACAATGTGCCCGTGTGGTTTCGAATTCGTACTCTTCTTAACGTCGTCCGCCGCACAAACCTGAACAACAGTTGGAGAGTTTGCAGAACTCATCTGTGTCCAGTCTTTCGTCTCGAATGCAGGAAGAGATAGCAGCAAAGCGCGTGGAAGGCGTACGGCTCCGCGGAGACAATGAGCACGGAAGAAAATGGTGGTACATTTCAAAGCAGGGTCAACGTATCCGTGGCAGAACGCACTGCAACCCTGCCTTTTCTATTTGAAAACCATAAACAACTGCGGCTTCGATGACAGGCAAGACACTTCTCATTGTAAGCAAACCACCGCACAGTGCATACCGCCGGACACGATGCCGATTCTGGCTCTAGTTGCTAGGCCTAATTAAGAAGGCGGTTCTTATTGTTTCGCCATCTTCGCATTCTCATTGCAGGCCCTTTGTACTGCGGGCGCAGCGTAGTTCCCACAGCGGCATGTTCGCTTTTGCGTCTAGACTGTCCCAGCCTGTGCGTTCATCAGCGACATGCCGAGGGCAGCACAGCCAGGCCGAGCTCGTGAAAGTGGCCGCCGTCCGGCAAAATTTATTCATTAGGAGCTTCAGAATGAAGGGGGAATGCACAAAACTCCTTCCTCCACCACATTTGGAATAAGTTCGTGATTTTTTTCGGTGAAATTTGATTTTCCAGATTGCCCGATTTTTCGGTCATTTCCGTGGTCCCTAGAGAATCCGAAAAATCGGTTGTCGACTGAACCATCCTCCGATAAATGTTACATCTGCAGGCTCATGCACTGGCAGAAAAGCATGCTACTGGCCTATGCGATTGATCCTGTCCTTTCTGCTGATTTCCAATACAGCATGCTCCAGTATGTATAAGTAGGTGCTTTTTTTGCATGTCTTAGTGTGTATGGAGTTTTCTGTTACGGTGAATACTTACACAAATAGGAATACTTCACTCTCTTCTGACGTGACATTATTCCATGGCTTGATTGCGTTTATGTCCACTTTACGAGCACAGCTTATCCATGCAGCTACACTATCTCACATAGGAACATGTTCCAGTGAACAATTTCTCTGAGGTTATGAATTTTAATGGCATGCGGGTTCAAACACCACAAAGCTACACATGAACTATGAGAGGCGCCATAGTAAAAAGCTCCTTTGTCCGCCTAAGACTCGTTTTAACGCATGTTGACCTTACCCAGCATCCAGGCGTCTTTGCATTCTTCCTCCATCAAAATGAGGCCACCAAGGCTAGGATTCGATCTCATGAACTTCTGCTCAGCAACTGAATGCCACAGCCACAAAGCCACCATGGTGATTTAGATTTTGAGCTCAAAAAAATTTTCGACGTTGACCCGCACCGGTACGAGTGGTCAGCGCCGAAAATTTTTTAAGCTCAAAATGATAAATACAGTGATGATGCCATGCATGGCTACCAATGCCACCGAACAAACATAAATATCCAGAGTAGCTTATAAATAATCGGGCAGGTTGGGGAAATGCACTCTGCATCAAGGTCCGAGCTATGAGGACCTCAGGGTGATGAAATTTGCGTTTTTTCCACAAGACCCCGAGGGTGACCTCAAGATGGAAAATATGCCTCCATTTGGAAGCCTTCCTGATTGAGTGAAACTGCGCCCAGGTCTGTTGTGCCGCACTGATGAGCACACAATATAGGCTGCACGATGTCAATGGCATGGGCTGCAATGAGAGAAACTGAGATTGTACTCACAGAAAGCGAGGGAGATGATGACGCCCAGAAGGAAGGCTGTCGCCACGCTCAGGTAGTAAACGTAGTCCCGCACTGTCCGAGGCCACAGGGGGAACAGACACACCGCCACAGCACCTACCACTATGGGTACAGACACGGTCACCACAGTCAGGGCAGCAACTTGCAAACCTTGTTAGAAGTGCTGGTATACGGTATTTTCGTGCAAAGTACTACCTGCCCCTCGACATAACCTGCCTCACTAATTTAGAACTTTCCGAAATGAAAACCCTTCCCATCATATTACCCTCACACTTGACTGATCAAAGCACGACTAAAGTTTATAACTGCAAACAGTGCTCAGTTTGTTGCCAGAGTAGACTTAATTTGAGATGCTCACTTCAATGCTCAATTGATGATTGAATCCAGTCATTGCTGCCACTGCCATTTTCCTCAGCACAGTCTTTGCTGTCAGCTTCTTTGGATTCATCAAAATGATTGCTAACGGAACCAGTGAAGTTCGGCCTGGCGTCTGCAGGGACTGACCGCCACACTTCAATAATTAGCCCAGCAGTGCACCAATGACTACATCATAACTACAGATACAGTTAAACCTGGATGTAACAAACCTCCATGCAGCAAACTCCTTGATATTACAAAGTTTCTCAATATCCCAGCGCTGTCCCCACTGAAGCGCATGTATTTGCAAACTCCACGTAACAAAGGCGTTACTGCACGGTTGATCTTGATATAATGAACTCACTACGGCTATTATCTATTAGCTGGGGCTATGTTAATCGAAATTTGGCCGAACCACGCGCAATTTTCATGGTGATAAAATACCGACTGCCATGAGGACTACCTGATAGGTGGGAACTAAAAGCCATGGCCCATTTCTACAAAGGCAGCAGCGCCCCTTCTGTTCACTTCCTTTTGTCCCCCTTGTCCCCGCAGCAGGTTCCCATTGCCGGTGAATAGGATGATTAACTACAGGCCGGGATAATTGAGAGGTTTTGTCCGTGATCTTTCCCCACCCCTGTTTGGAGGCGCCAGTTTGTATGCCATCATGTATTTGGTTGCCCTCTCCTGCGGGCTCCGAGCGATGACACCGGTAGACGAGACGCTGACACGACGCCAAACAAACGCTGCCTTCTGAGTGGGCCTTAAGGCTGTACATCCACTACATCCAGCCTAACCCTGGCCAACACAGCTGCAAATAGAGCCAGGGATATCTAGGTAACACTCACACGTCCTAGCACACACACAAACAATGCCCACCCAGTCCCAGTTTCAAACCTTAGCTTAGAGCAGCCATATTTTGTTGGCGAATTCACTCATGGCACTGCCCCAGCTTCTCTGACTAGGAAGCTCCGCTTAATTATGTGAGAGCTGTCCTGGCTATGCAATACCTAACAAGGCGTTTCATTCAAGATGGCTTCTATCTCTCTTTCTCAAGTTTGCCCATACCAAATAGAAAATATGCCGATCTCAAAAAATCAGTGGCATTTGAATGCAGAGACTTTCTTTTTTCTAACCAGTGTCCAATTGTCACCATAATCTCAAGGCAGCACAGGCCAAATTGAACTGGTGCAGTACATCACTTACACGTTTACAGTTCTATCTGCCTTGTCACAGTGCAAAAAAAAAAAAAAGATAGATGGACATGCACACTTCATGATGTGGCCTTGTAAAGTTTCATACCTGGCCTTTCAGATAAACAGTCACATGCCATGGCACTCCGAGTAATCTCGCACAAAATGCATACAACAGGCTTCAAACAAACCGAAGTTCAAACAAAGTAACTTCGAGTGACTTACCTAGTAACGTCCCAATGATCCATGCTTTCAGTGGCACTGGGTCATATATCCACACATACGGCTGCCATTGGGAATGGTACAGGGAAAAGCAAGGCAACACAGCAGGATCAAAGCAAAGTTCAAAAGAGCCTCAATGAAGACGATAAAGTGAATCCTTTAGTCTGAAAAGCACCCAACTCTACTGTGCATGTATTTTTCTACACCTACATACAAGACACCAAAAACACGAAATACTGTTGAAAGAGGAATCTCTCCCCACATATTCACCAAACCACTACCCACAGCAGAAAAAGATATCAGCAATATGTCACAAAACAATATGATTCCTATTCTCTTGAAAAAAAGTTGCGGTGAAGATCTGTAGAGAAGAACAAATACAACCCGTTTCTCGAGCTCGCACTAAAGCTACAAGAGCTGTTGTTCTTTGGTTACAGGCGTGAAAACAGACACAACACAAGGCAGAAAGACGGGATAGAGCGTGTTGTGTCTCTTTTCGCGCCTGTCCCCAAAGGTGAACAGTTACCAACTTGCCCAGCAAGACGTTCTCTTAAGAGCTGTTGTGCCAAAAAGCATGAGCTGCAGAGCAGCTGGAGGAAAACAGTGGCCTTATTTTGCAAGCTGATTCTGGAATGCAACTCTTCCATTTCACCAGCAATGTAAAAAAAATGGTAGAACATGAAACCTCTCAGCGAAATGCACATACCTCGTTGGCATCCACAAAAAACTGCTCCAAGTGCATGTCCAACTTTATCTTCTTTTTTATCTCTTCAACTTCCTGAGTGTGCAGAGAAAAAAAAAGAAGAAAAAGAATGCAACAAATTTCATTGAATTTGAAGACAACACAAGCAAGACAAATACATCACCCAACAGACAAACTGATACAGTAAAAATGCTGCATGCATTATTTTTCTCTCTACCTAAAAGCCCAATGCTACCAGAATCCTTAAACTGAAAGAGTGCATTATTTTTCTCACTACCTAAAGGCCCAATGCTACCAGAATTTTTCAACTGAAAGACTCTGGTGCTACTATCATGCTTGAGCGTTAGTACAAGACGCGCTCATTATAACTAGGCATGTGTGAATGTTCGATAATTTCGAAAACTCGGTCAAACAGTAATGTACTTGATATTCGATTTGATCTGAACGTTTCGCATTAGAAATTTTGAAGTATTCATCTCAAGCGAATACTTCAATATGTGCAGTCTGCACATGCGAAGTGGCTCCCCGCAGAAGCAGATCAAGGTACGCTAAAATCTATCCAATAGGATGACATGCGGCTCCCTTGACTTCTGCGGAACAAGTCTGAGCTGACTGCAGCTGCCGCAACCGCTCTTATCCGCGTGAAATTCACTGAACAAGCACGGCGACACATCACGAAAGGCAGCTAGCACGAGGCACAAGGAGATGGGCGCCCTTTCCGACGCCTGATGCAGGGTGGAGCAGGGCACGCGGTGCGTACACCTAGCGGGTGTCCTGAAGTCACCCCTTAAAAGCAACAGCTGCACAATGACGCAATCACAAATAAGAGAAGCAGTCGAAGGCCCCACATATAAGCCTCACGCCCCACAGATATGTCGGCAGTGCATGTAGGCCGGCTACCCCAATTTCCAATGGCCACTTTTGCAGAAACTCAACACAGCTTCAATGAGTGTAACGAAGCTTCAATGCATTACCTCTCTTTTTTTCATGTAATGGCCATGTGTGTTTATAAAATACATGATTTTGGAAACGCCACTCTGCCATTCAACAATTTTAGGTGCCAGAAGTATTCGAAATATTCACTTCGAAATCATTCGAAGAAAAGTACTTACTATTCGCTTCGAATTCACTTCGAATGAAAAAATCACTAGTAAAATCTCATTAATTCGAATTCCACGGGGCTGCCAGGCCAGTTCGAATTAAACAAAATTCGAACTAATGAGAGTGAGCAAAAATGGACGCATTTGATGCCCGGAGGGCACGAACTACTGCAGAGCACCGCTTCGCCACGTGGCACAAATTTCTGTGTCCACTTCTTTGGCTTCTCCGGACAACGCCCGGAAGACAAGATTATGTCTGTCTCGAAAGCGGTGAAACCATCCTTCGGAGGCGACAAAATCTTCCACATTCGTGCGCAGGGCGAAATCGGCCGCCTTCGCCATGATAATTAGGCCGCTCAGTGGAATGTCTGCGTTTCTCATTTCCTTCACCCACGTGATCACAGCGGTCTCAATTTCCGGATACTTGGCTAATCGGAGCCTTTTTCTGTTGCTGGCAAAATCTTCGGCTTCGTAGGCATCCTCGATGGCCTTCCTATTTCGGACGTAGGTCGACAACGTGCTTGGTGGAATCCCGTGCTTTTTCGCGATTTCCACTTTGCTGGCCTTCTGTTCGTCCACCTCGCGTAAAATCGTCACTTTCTCCTTCACCGTCTAGGCGCAGTATTTCCCACGCGAACACATCTCGCGGACACAAGCTCACAGCAAACGGCGTGCAAAACGAGGGCTAAAACACTAAAACGTCGTTCCTCGAAGCAGTCGCGGCAGGAAAGACTGGTTAGTACTTGTTCCAGCACCCTAGCGGTGCCCCGATGGTTGTGCCATCTATCGTTCTGCCGTGAAAGCTTCCAACGATGGTTTTCAGCAGCGGCGCTTGGCGGCGCGCAGTTCGAATTATGGGTGGCGCGCCAATTTTTGAGTGAATTAACGAGCTGTTACGCGCATAGACTTCTATGCACTGCGGACTGGACCACGATGACTATTTCGAATTATCCAAAATTTCAAATTAACAAGTTGTGAATTAACGAGCTTTCACTGTACAGTCAAACATCGTTAAAACGAACACGGATATTATGAATTATTGGCTATATCGAACTGCTCCTAAATATCCTCAACAGGAACATGCATTTCTTACTCTATATATCGAATGCGGTTTGTCATAAAACAGATATATCGAACTGCCGAGCGCCAATCTGTGCCCTGTCGGATGGCAGGCGGCAGGCTTTGCCTCACTACACGGGTGAGTAGTGGTGGAGCGGCAAGTTCGTGCCATGGTTCACGCTTTACCTCATTTTGCCAACAGCGCCATATAAGATATAGCAGTAAGAAAAGCTGCTAGTCAGGCAGTCACCACCCGTTTGTGCCTCTCGCACTCGACAATAGTGCCCCGGAGCCAGCGACATGGTCGGCTGTTGTAGCTATCCAGCAGCCATTCTCTGCTCGCATCGACTATCACAGACGGAGGTGGTGAAAACGGCGATAACTTTCATCCTGGCATCTGCTTTTTTATGCGACACCATTGTGATGCGAGGAAGCCTCCTTGGCTGGTGTATGATCTGCCGCCGCGTGCTGCAGTACTGTGTGGCAAAGGCAAATTAATGCGTTTGGCGCTCGGTTTTTTGCGGCCAAGCTAGTGTTCGAGTGTTAATGCGAATGTTAGTGTTAAGCGTGGTGTGAGAGGGGTTAGGCATTTTTGCTCCCATCTCATGCACACCAAATTGCTTGGGGGTGCAAACGTCAGCTGCTTTCTCCATAACATTACAGTGTAGATGATGTTTTATAGTGTTCTGGTTTAAATTGCTGTGCTCTTCTCCAATGCTTGAGCACTCACTGAATTTCTAAGCATACACTGGCACAGCTGGGCACGCAGCCAATGCCCTGGATCTCCTGTCAAGGGCGCACAGCGTTTTGGCGCACTGCCAAGTAGACCAAGCGCACCAACCCCACAGGAGTACTCTTCAAAAGATAAACACTCTGTGATGTAATAAGCGTGCAGCATCTTGGCACGCTGCCAAGGTCTCTGCTGCGGACGGACGGCACAAGAAGGAACGTACTGAGAAAAGTTAACCCTTTAGAAAAATAAGCCCATTCAAAATGAGAAAAGTGGGGGGGTCATGCGCTAAGAAAAGTTAACCCTTTAAAAAATTAAGTCCATTCTAAACGACAAAAGGTGGGTTCATTATGCGAGTGAGTTCATGGTGCGAGTAAATACAGTAAATGATGCCAGAGTCAGCATTTTGCAGCTACTATGATTAATATGCAACAGCATTCAAAGCGGCTAAGCATAAACAACGTTCCACTGTACTGGCAAACGGCACCCTTGTAAAAGATGAAGAAATAAGCAGATCCATTCCCAAAAAGCAATAATGCCTGACATCACCATTTCAACATAATGAGGCCTCTAAACACAAATGAATCTGAAGGCCATTTCTGGATGGAATAATGAATGGCTCGCACCTTTTTCTCTTCGGCACCTTCATTGGCGGCCCCACTGTCATTGTCCTTTTTCTTCTTTTCCCTGGTAGGCTTGGGCGTGCTCTCCGAGTCACCAGCATCGTCCTTCTTTTTCTTGGGCTTGGTCACGATGATCTTCTTGGCCCGGTGGAAGAACTTGTGCTGCAGCAAACTGTGCAAGGTGGAAAGAGCAGTTGTGCTGTCAGGAGAGTCAGCATACAGAGTAAGGGCATGGAAAGGGCGTGCATGCACAGAGAGGGTCTGGGTTGTAAGGGTAAGAGAGTTAAGCTAAGGGAAGCCAGGCTACAAAGAGCCAGCTGCACAGGAAATTCAGCATATAGTGTGATAGTGTGCAAGCGGCAAGTATCAGGGGTCAGTGTATGGAGAGTCTGACTAGTCACATGTGCTGGTATCCCACTCAACTTCCATACCATCCTTTTTGCCCATTTCTCTATACACCTGGAGATAGCCATTCTAATGCTTGCTCTCACAGATGAAATCTGACCAGCTTGTAGGTGTCAGCACTTACAAGCTTAGTTAAAAAGTGCCCATATTGTTCTACACCTGCTTTTGGAGACAACCTGGGTGTACTTGCATAGGCACAACCAGCTTTTTACTGCTAGCTGTCAGCGGCCCAAGTGTGCCTTTTGATAAAGGCGTTAGCGGCGAGAGATAACATAAGATCAGAAAGCTAATACTAGAAATTGTTTTGACACTTTCAGGCACAGGCTGAAATATTTCACTTCTGAAAAATCAGCACATTTGACATAAGTTCTTTTCACAGCTAAATTCATATGTGCAGCATTACAGCATAAAAACAGCTCTCTCCAACGTGTCATGGGCCAAGAACAAAGGTACACCAGTGGTGCACAGGTAATCAGTACTCTCTTTCTGATGTGTTACTAACGTATCACCCGTCAGTGCCAACACTCGACCTCTGAATGAAATGGCATTAGACTCTGACTGCGGCAAAGCACTGCTAAAATTTGAAGAGGAGCTCATGCTTTTAAAGGCACACGGACATTGCACAAGGTTTACCCAATACCTCTTTTGGTTAGTTGATAATAATGCCAGGCAAGCTCTTTATTGATTTCCCTCAAATGCAGCAACTGCCCCTCTAAGGCACTTAAAGCTTTGGCTATCTAACCACCTCACCTGTGACGCAAGCAGAGAGAAATGTGCTCATGACATAAAATAAAATGAAATATAACACGAAACACCTACAAAAAACAAATATAACCACCTCACCTGTGACGCAAGCAGAGAGAAATGTGCTCATGACATAAAATAAAATGAAATATAACACGAAACACCTACAATAAACAAATCTATCTTTAATAGCAGCTTCAATAGTTACTGAGGCTCCAAAATGAAGCTCTTGTTGTACACTGCCTTTTGAGTTTCTGCTTTACCTGCCAGATAACTGAATGAGTTTCATTTTCTTGGAAATATCAGGAATAACCTGCTGCTCATCACGAAGTTGCCTCCAGATTTTTGCAGCCTTTCCTTGTCATAGGTGCATGATACAACCTATTAGTATTCTGCTCTCATGTAAACATATATAGACACTGTCCCTGATAATGGACAAGCCTACTTCTCAAGCCAAAAGATAGGGATTTGGATTGTCACCCTTTTCTGTTTTGAAAGTAGTTTCATAATTAACGAAAAGCCACTACTGCAGCCATGAAAAATGAAATTAAACCTGGCTTCACAAGTAACTTGTCAAAACTAAGTGCGGCATCATCTCACAGATACATATGACACAGTCATATGACCTATGTTTTAAGCCTAAAATACTTGTTGGCCATATGGTGGCGATAGATTTGCTTCAAAACTAATTTGAAGGAACCACAAATTTTGTTCATCTTGTCTAACTTCATCGTGTAACAGAAGTGCCCACAAAATGGATATGCAATCATGCTGCCTGTGTCCAAATATGTGTATTACATGAAAAGGATGAATAGAATGACCTTGCAGAGAAAGGATAACTGCAAATGGAACATATCTGACACTAAGCATGAAGTGGGCTCAAATGTGAGAGCATGAATAAGTCACCTTATCCTGCTTAAAAACAGCACTTGCCTAGGTAGTTTTCTTTTTCACTTTCTCTCTTCCGATGCTATTCGTGTTTTTTTTTTGTTCTTGATTTGATTTATGAGGCTCTCAGCACTCTAAAGGTGCCCAGCTGAGTAGCTGTGCATCTCTCTCTTATCTCGCTCCTTCCTCAACTTAGCTGTTATTAACACCACGAACAGGTGCACTGTGAGCCTTTCCATCCACTGCAGACGATACCCTTGTGACAACAATATCGGGACATCTATACGGCATGATAACACGCACAAGATGCCATGTCAGTTGAAAATTTGGCTCCCAATTGGTTAACCTTAACCATCAAATTCATAAACACGCTTCGACTGAAATTCAACTCCAAGCGGCCCTCGAAGCCTGTTCTGTGTTTCAGAAACCAACCTCCATTCGAATTGCTACTCAAGTGGAGGAAAAACTTTCGGCTTTCATCGAGAATCTCGAGGTAGCACTGACACTACCTTGAGCGCTCCTCAACCAGGGAACCCTGTGCCAACATGACGGCTGAGAGACGGTCTCAGTCCGCTTGACCCAGAATTTCTGCCAAGTTACCGTTCTGCAAACACGACCGTGGCTAGCCTCCTGACGTGTGTGCTTGCCGCCGACGCCGACCACGGAGAATCGTGGTCAGTCACTGCGTCCAGTGTTGCAGCTGTTCATCGTACCACGCTTATATGGCGCGGGTGAATTACAAGTCATCACTGGAAACCTAAGTAACGTTTAACGTTCACAGCCCATCGTGTGCCAAGTTGCAGAGCATGCCATCCTTCACACACACTGTAAAGTTTCTGCGACAGTGCTGCACTTGTATGGAATGGCGCATTGCACAGCGTTTGACTCTGTAGGCACGGTTGTGAAGTGCAAACATCTGTGCTGAACCTGCTGTTGAACGTGTACCTGCTGTGTGCTGTACGTGCACCTTCAAATGTGACCCGGTGTTACCGAGGAAGCAGGTGGTTTCGTTCGTACCGTTGAAGGAATATTGGTGACCGGCGGAAGGGCATTGCTTCTGGGAAATACACTGTACAGCTTCGGGATTGGGCAACTTTTCACTCTTCGCCTCCGCGAGCGAGCGCTGCTGCTGCTTTGGTCGTGCAGCTGGCAAAATATGTATTGCTAGGCAGTACACAATGAGGTTCACTGTGAAAGTTCTTCAGATGGCACAACGTGAAGAGATACGCATACAATAGACAGTGACTAGTCATTTTAGAGCCAACTTTTCGCCTTAATCTCATCCCCATAAGGCATTCGTGCTTCCTTGAGGGAAGCGGGTTGAAAGAAGACTGTTCGAGGAGCTCCCAAGCCTGAGGTGGCGTTCTTGAATCCCAACTGTCCCTCGAGTGGAGACGTGTTTGTGAATTCGATAGCAAGTCAACGAGAGTGCGCACTCCGTGCCTATGTACCTTCAGTCCGCTGGCAGCAGCGCATAGCACATGACGTGCATGCGACACCTAGGTCCGGCATCCCTGTGCTGCGCATAGGCAGGAGCGAAGGTGCCCTGGGTTTTCCACATTCAATTGGCAAGCAAGCTATCCCGCAAGGAAGCACACCCTCATAAGATAGCTTCCGTGCACAACCGCAACAAGTTGTGTGTAGGGGTGCACTTCCTTGCGTGGAATCATTTAATATATTTTTCCTTTGCTCTACAGTGCTGCGCAGACACCCCTATAAAACTGTTATGCGTGGTAGCCAAAGTCCGTGATTACTGCGAAAGTTCGTCTTAAGCGAATCATGCATGAAGCAGTTTGTCTTAAGCACATTTCTTTTGCAATGACTCCATTGGAAACCAACCAAATGGTTTTACACTGTTCATCTTATCCAAGCATTTGTCTCAACGAAAGTCTTCTGCAGTTCTAAAAAAGAGCAGAAAACTGGGCAAGCTGGTGATGATTTATGTTCAAGCAGTGCAAAAAGCACAGGCAAGGGTTTACACATTATTTGATAGATGGCCCTCAAGTTGTTGTGTACTTCTCTACTTCTTGTCCGCGTTTTTAGCGCCGCGTGAACATAGATCCAGAAAAGAAATCTACAAATCAATACACGCACACAGAAACAAGAACAGGCAATTTGTATGCTAAGAAGGTCACAGCACCGGCCAACACCAAGGAGATCATAAACATGAGTAGAACTAAATTACTCACGTGTCCATGAATTCCACAACAGATTCTCGTGTGGTGAACAGCTGCTCCACCTTGGGCTTTCCAGTTGCCCAGGGAGATTCCAGGAGGCAGTCCACAGCTTTGGCAGCTGGTCAACAAAGCACAAACATGCTGCAGCAATGGCTGAAACTGCTATTTCTACTTCTCACAGCAATTTAGTATGCTTTGAGCAAGCTGCAATTAATTACAAACTTCGAAATGCATAACTCTGGTAACATAAAACCATAAATAAGGTAAGGCACAGGAGAAGTAAAAAAACTCAGCTGATTAAGCAGCAGCCCCATGAAGAATGGAATAGTGTGAATGGTAACAAATGCATGCAACATGTTTGTTAATGCAGGCAGTATGACTGTGGTAGAAGATAACTTGTAGCCTGTATATAAAATTAACACAGGCAAAGTTTTCATTTCAGCTCCTTCCTCTTCTTCCCTATGATAATGACATAGGATGATTAAGCAAGTCTGATTTAATGTCAGCCCACATTATAGCAAGAAACATTTTATCACAAGTGTACTATTCGTATAGCCCCAATCCTATCCTGATTAAACTGTCTCCCACACAGAATATGGACATGCACACAATTTTTCTGAGCTCATGAAACTGTGAACACCGATTTCAATTTTACATCCTTGAATTACCTTTTCTATTTGGACACAGAAGCACAGGGATTATTTTTCGTTATTTATTTTCCCTTCCTAAATATAAACCTATGGGAATGTAAAGCTTCTTGTACTGCCCCATCCAATGCATGGACAGTAAATCCGGCCTCTTTCCAGCCTGTACAAAGGAGTACCTTATACTGAGAGCAATTTATTAAAAAGTCAAGTGTGAAATATTTGTTTTCATGAAATCATTCATTTACAGTCCTCCTTTTAGAAGAACATCATGCATCACTGACAAATCCCTGACAGAAGAAAAGACAGCAACATTAAAAGATGCAGACTGCTAAGTGCACCTGTTAATCAATATGTACTGTTGCTATATGTTGAAAAGGACGCTGAGGACAATTTCACCCAATTTTCATCTTCAGTAAAAATCGATTGTTTGGCTTTGTGCCTATGTTGATGTTTGTCCGACAGCAGAAGGTGCATTCATTGCTGAGAAAATTGCATTTGAAAATTTTTCTGCTATTCCATCCAAACCCACGACATCTTCACTGAAAAGGGCTCAGTGATCACACTGTTCTGAAGTGAATGGCAATGTAGAGCAGCCTCCGAAATCTGCACTTAAAAGACTGTGTCAGCACACCGCAGACTACATGCAAAATTGGCTGCTGATGGTGACACACCTGTATTAGTGCAAAAGCACTAATCCGGTGGTTCTGACCCACGCAAAAGAGTCTAGCATTTGTTTGTCTTTCTGTCCGGGAGCAACATGGATCGCACACATTCCACCGGTGGCAGCGCCCGCCATCTCAGAGTAGTGGCACACCGCTTAGCCACTGCACCACTGCGCCAGGAGTAGTATGAGGACTCCCAGGCATCTATTAATGTTAAGTAGAGAAAGACCAATTCTGCATATATGGATAGGCCATGCTTTTGCACTGTATAAGAATGTTGTAAAAATTCTCTCCCATTCTTTTTTCACTGCCGTTGCTCCCATTCTTTTCCTTTGCCAGCTTATAAAAGCACCATTTTCATTGAAAGTAGCGTCTTTGTCATTAGAATACCGGTATCTATTGATACAGGCCAACTTCAATTTGTCTTCAGCGTTCTTTCAACCACTAACACCAAGCTATACTCGTCAGTACCAACATCCCCAATGGCAAGTCGCGTTAGTCTGGCCTGATGTGCTGCTCCCACTGCCAAAGAGGTGTTACAGCCAGCAAATGTGTTGCTTACAATTTTCAATCTAGAAGGTGGCAGCTATCCATGAAAACTGCGTTCCGAGCCATTAGCTTGTATATTAAGCCTGACAAGTCATCTAATAATGGTGTCACACGTGAAGAGTCCCGGCAGCAGCCGTGGCCCGAGAAAAAAGCTGCTTCTTGAAGAAGTTCTGACAGCAGCGTCGCTGACAATCTACAGTTTGTTTGTGACAGTGACTTCGTTTGCAAGCTAGAGACAGCTTCAGATGACAACAGGAGCAACGCTGACGACTACAGTGACGCGCTGGGTAGTCCCTGTTAACTACTAATGACGAAACCTTCCTTATGTCAGGATGACACAACATCTGTGCACTTTGCAATGCGTTACAGCATAATGGATCAAATAAATATGGCGCATTTCAGTATGTTTTGACCCATTACTATGGCATGCACATTGGGAAAACCACCCTCAAGTGCAGCTTTTTCTTTTTAAAATTTTTGTGTTAATTGTAACCTGAAACCATTGGAGCAACATTTTTGGAATCAGATTTGCACAGGAAAAACTATGACTATCTCAAAAAATTTGGTGATTCTGGTACGTGTTTCAGGAATTAATGCGATGAGTAAAGTGTGGAGCACCGACTCCACTTCATTTGTGGCTCTCAATACATCTTCACACAGAAAAAGCAGGAACAAGGATTGGAAACTTAATGACATCTGCAAGCTTCAGCCTCACACCATGCCTATGAATTTCAGGTAGTATAAATGAACGCAGACTTTTTGACCATTGCACGCATCCCCCAATCCCAAGCAGCTGGTCTAAAAAAGAAAACATGATCAGACATCCTTTGGGTCAGGACTTGCAGCTACCATTCTAAAACTCACCATTGAAGTATTCCACTTTGTGACTGAGCAGGGTAGTCTTCTTAACAGGCAGCTTGTCTCTGAGGTAGCGTGCCACATCGTACTCTACCTTGGCTGGCTTCTCAGCCAGTGACGGGTCAGCCTGAAAAAGTGGCACACCAGGTTGAAACACCCATCACCTTGCTCTCTCAGCACTGGTCTGCAGTGCCCTAGAAAACTCTCTAGCTGCCAAAACAACGGCTGTCGAAGCCAAATAGGCAGTTTTCTAAAACGGCATATGCCTATTTAATAGCGACTCATTGTGCTGAGGCAAATACATTTTATACATCAGCTTCAAGGCCGGTTATGAGGCCACAAGAAAGCAGAGGCAAGCTAGACTGAATTTCTGGAGGGCAGCTGTACACTTGACCGAATTTCGTGGAGTACAGTCTCCCCTTTATCTAAAGGTGATGCATTTCTCACCCATGGCGGACGAGGCACGCTTTTACAAGAAGAGCCTGAAGCAACGTTACACACACCAAAATACCCCCAGCTTACCACCTTGCAGACTTGCATGTTGAAAGGCAAACAGCTTAACACATTGATCACTACGGCCCAACCGCTTTTATGCCGTTTTCATTCCATCCCCTTTTGCCCGAATCACCCCTGCCCCTACAAGAATGTGGAACATCTCCTTCCCACTTGCCTCACAAACAACCATTCTTGCACTACCTCAACACCCCATTCTCCCCAGTGGCGGGCAACGCCGACTAGTTGGCCATTGTCCGCTTGGCAGAAGAGTACATCTAAGGTCTTAATTCAACCAGTAATAAAGTCTACCTCTCTATCTCTTTCTCTGAAGTGTATGCAGGAAGAGAGAGAAAAAGACACAAGAAGAGAAGTGCAACTGAGCAGCAAAAATGGGAATTCAGTCATTGCTGTAACACTGCCTTCCACTCTACACTGCACTCATACACACATTTAAAAAAATATGGACAGGAAAAGTCCACCACCTTAACCTCCCTGTGCCTGCCCAGCTGAAGATTACTCCCCAACAACAATCTGCAGTAGTGCAACTAGCCACAAGCCACAGTGACATCCAAAGATGTAGACTGTAAAAGGTTCGTGCAATAAAATGGCTCCAGCCACTGGCCACAAGAGCAGAACATCACCCTGCTGTCGCTGCATGCTAGTGCTAATGAATAAAATGCATTTACCAGGAACCAGGCAATCAATGATAATCAATCCAAGAGAGTGCTGTCATATGATGTCAGTACTAGTGACAATGCCGCGACCTCAGGCTATATTGAGTCTGGGATACCCACCCACCAATCAATCAATGCTTGGTGCACCTGCAAGCATATGTTTACATGAATACCATGTATCACCTCAACCAGGATTTCCAGCAGAGCAAAAAGGCATCCTAGTCGACAGATGTGCTTAAATGAACTCATGTTCTTGAATAATAGCAGCGCTCTTTATTTTTGTGACAATCGCACGCACACACCTGTAAGGCACAATAAGCTGTGGTATACTGTTAAAGCACTGCTTCGCCGATTGCTTTACACTTATTTTATTAATCTCAGATGGGATGCGTGAACACTTCAAACCGTCAACACGTATTCGAGCTCCGCGGCATATGCTCAAGACATATGTCACGGATAAATGCCAATAATGGCAAGTAATGGTTTAAACGCGGTAGCCGCAGATGCTATGTAATCTCACAGTTCACCGTCGCGTTCAACTACACTTTGGAGTTAGTAAGACACTTCGTGCTTGAGGTTTCTAAGAGGAACCAGCGGACCTTTCCACATGTTCCGTAATTTAAAACTTACGCGCTAAGCGAACTCAGGTCGTCGTTACCAGCCGTTAACCGTCCGACATCTGTATCGCTCCCACGTAGATGACGTGTAACACGCAAAGCAGCCGGCTCAAACATTTGGACTTGGATTATGACAACTTGCGATTCTTGAAACCATGCACAAAAGTGCAAATGCATTCTTGAACAGCTGAAATTATTGGTATATCACGAAGCTTGCTTAATTTTAGCAGAAAAGCGCCGCTCCGCAGCTCGGAAATGTCGCCAAGACCGAGACAGCAAAGTTCACAACCGCTACGTCTTGACCTGTCGCGCTCTAAATGCCGACGAAGCTAAGAAGTAAATAAACGAAAATACTGAAGCTAGTGTGCAGAGACGCCGTGCTTTTAAGGAAAATAAAATAAAAGCAAGGACCTGACTCTACCAGTCTGACAACGTAAGCCATAGCCACTCTTGAAAGCGGCACAGAACTTGACGGTAGGCGAGTAACGTGTACAGTACGCCTTGAAGCGTTCATTTTGGAACAATGTAACCTCCTGCGACCTAGGAACGGCCTCTCCATAGCCACAATACCGTGACTGCTGTGTGCAATGTCAGCAAGTAAGCTGTCACCCAAAGGAGACACATTGCCACGAGTTATGATGCAGAAACAGCAGCGAAACGTACGGCCTTTCTGCGACCATGGAAAAGATCTAATTAGGCGAAGATATTCACAGTTCATTTTTGACGTCATAATTGGAATAATAAGCAGTACTTACATCTTTTTCTCGCTTCTTCCGGCCCTTCCTACGTTCTACCTGCGCCATTTTGACGTGGACAGCGTTGTCCCTCTTGCGGTGGAATATTGTATCATCGTGTCGATCAAAACCCAAATCATGAGAGAACAGAAACTGGAAAAAAAAAATCCTTAAAAAAGTGCAACAAGAAAAAACAGCGTTTGAAAAGCAAGCAAATCAAAACTGCTGAATATTTCTTTCCATCAGCATTAAATAGAAAAGTTGTGGAAGCCGTTCCGCCGCCTCCCCACGGACTCTGTTTCGGTACAAAAGATATGCAGCTACCATGCTTGCTTGAATTTAATGACTTGTTGTAACAGCGCTGTTGTGTCCTCCTATTCTTTTGTGCCGTCTTTGCGCTGTTAATATGGAATTGTTCTTAAACTCTCAATCGTTATCAGGTGCTCAAGCGATCATCAGTGAAGCCAGCTATCGCCGCGCGATACATGACCAATGCAGAGATGACCTCGACTATGAAGCAGAGGCAGAGGTATACCAAAGCTTGTCCGCCTTGCGGTTGGTGCGGTGCTCATGTGCGCACAATAAAATTACGGTGTGAGCTTGTAAGCTGCGGCTGAGCAATAAAAAAGGGCCATGCGTTTCTATGATGACGTCATATATGGCCTCGGACAAGATAATAGGGCTGTGCCTGCGAAGCTTGGTAATGTTAGACCGATGTGACACGCGCGTACCGTCTCCTGTTTACTGTTTTTTTCTCGGCAAGCGTCGTCCGCTGACACTATACGTGCTTGTTGTGATTGATGAATGAGTGCATGTGTATCATTTGTTGTCACCTGTTTGACATTTGAGGAGCGAAATTTTTCGCAGCAAGCGAGCGAAGGGATCAGACTTCCGGCCTATTTCATCACTGATGCCGAGTGAAACCAATGGTATGTTGTGTCAGAATGGTTACTAACGCGAAAAACCATGTAGAATATGTTCTCAGGTGCTTACCTGGACTCTGGTGAGGGTATACACTAATTTTCCTTTCGAGTCAAGTAATACTTTTGCGATATAACTTGAGAGTAAAAAAAAACAAATTCACAATTGTCTTCTTGTTTAGGCAGCAAGAAAAATTTCAACAACGGACTACTTTTTTGTTGCACAGGAATTGACCATTTGCGGAAAAGCGAGCGCCGCCTGTCGTGCAAACAGAGAAGCTCCGCCGGTACCTTTGGTTGGAAAGGGGCTCTCGAGCAAGCATGCGCAAGGCAGCGTTCAGCAGCTCACGTGCGCTTGTTTTGTTGTTTTAGTGTTGTTTATTGGCCGGAAACGTGTGTTAGCTAACGAAAGAGTATGATGGAAGAGGAGAACATCCCGTTTTCGTTTTTAGAAACAGGGTGTAGCGAATTATTTTCGCGTTGTAGCCTGAAAAACGACCATGTGTGGTAATACCTGCACTCTGCTACCTCAACGGAGCGCCGAATGACCAAGTGAAAATGTGCGTGAATGTGCGCCTATGCGCGGGCGAGTGTGACAGTATAATGGGTTGCAATTTCCTAATGCACACAGACGTTTACGTTTGCGCTTCCTTGATAGGGCCGGAGTCTCTGCTAACTTAACACACCTTTTGCCTCAGGGCACACTTAGCTGATTATGAAAGGACCCGTTGTACTATCTCAATCCCGGCTCGTGCTGATACGGCAGAGCGTTGCTTTGCGTGCTAACGGGCCGCGGGAGCATTAGAATGCGCGGATATACGCGAGGCTGCGCTCGGCCGTACTCCCGCTGTTCAGGAAGCACATTGTAGCATTAATGGTGAATTTTCATACTAGTATATATCATTCGCTTTTCCTGCGTCGGTGGCAAAACTCTTCTAGAACGACCGAGCAGTGTGTACTCGGCAGTAAGCGCGAAATAAAGCAGCAACACCCGTTTCGAAACGTGCTGGATGTGCGCATTACTGGCCCCATCAACGGGTTCGTCTTTTGCGCCTTGTATGTCGTCGCGGCCTTTATTACGTACAAGTCTCGCTGTTGCAAAACACGTGGTTAGCTTAGATAAATCGCGTTACAGTTACATGTCAGTTACGTGGAAGTTACAGCTCACATCAGTCGTCGCACTACAGCGCAGGAATGCACGGCTGGCTCATGTTTTCCAACCAAAAACCAAACCGCCCAGAGAGGGCGCTGCCTGCGCCTTCACCACGCATGCGCAGAAACTTCTCCGCAAATGGTCAATTCTGTGCGGCCGCCCTGAATGTGGGCGGAGCTTCACTGCAGGCTTAAGTTATATCCCACTATAGGGAAATAATTTAATCTGCTCACAGAGGTCATCATCGTGGTGCAGCTATCGATTCCGTGGCAGAATCCACGTTTTCTTCCCAGCTCTAGCCAAGTCAAATTTGCAATCTGTCTTCCCGGCATTCCTGCGTAGGATGAAGTGCACGTTGAAGCAGTATAGAGACCTAGTTTTGGTATCATTTTTTTTTTTTTGCAAATATGAGTAAGACATTGTAAGGCCGCCCCTCTTTTCCAGCTGCATACCTTTGCAGAAAACAGGACGCCGGCACACGCGGAAACCACTCCCCCGGAGCCCCCGTGTACATACCGGGAACGAAAATTGTCGCTTGACGCACGACCACCCCACCCCCTTACGACGTGGGCTATCGCCGGGAAGGCACCCACAGCTTCCCGCCGTGCCTCGTGAACAAAAGCGCATTCCCAGAAGGGCCGTGACGGACACCTGTCATGGCGGACAGGCAGTACTCGCCAAGAATGTGGGAAGACAGGCGCTAGTGAACAAAAGCGCATTCCCAGGATGGCCGTGACGGACACCTGTCATGGCGGACAGGCAAGACTCGCCAAGAATGTGGGAAGACAGGGGCGACCCTTAATCTGGTTTCCCGGAGCGACAGACGAACCCCTTCATGCTTATTAGCTGTGTCCCGCCGTCGGTAGCGCGGCAGCATCGTGGGCCCTTTCGCCCCCTCCTGTGTTGCTGACGGGCGACGCGGACCGACGGTGGGTGGCGGTATGCATGCTTGAGGCAAGGATTAGCTCCGAAGGGAGAGCCTGTGGATACTCTCACTTGAGAGAGAGTGGTGGCGTTTTTGTTGTTTATTTAGTTTGTGTTGTTAACAAGACTCTGGGTTCGAGGCTAAGCCCAACCCAAGGGGTTGTCCCCTTCTCGCATGTTATTTTTGATTGGAGAATTGATGCTTTGGGCGGGCCACTGAAAATGACCGCCCTTAGTCCTTTGTTAATCAAGTGTTTAAAAGCGCATGTAAACGGATGCAGTGGAGTCCAGTCTGAGCTGGGGCTCCATGCTTAGCATGTAACGTGATGCTACTTAGGCTTTAACCTGCCCGGTCGATGAGTAAAGTAGCGCAAAGTTTGTTCTTTTGTAAATACAGTTCTGCTTTTTCCAGTTTAACTCTCTGTATATGTATGTTGTAAATGTATGCTCTGCTGTCATCATCTACAAGCTCGCCTCCTGTTCATCTTCCAAGCCGAACGACGCTAGAGGAAGAGTTTGTGAACCATCCTCGAAGAAACGAACGACCTTTTGAAATTCTACTGACATTGCTGTACAAATTGATTTTGAGAGCGCACAGCACACACCCGTGGGAGGCCAGTAGATCTCTCACAAGGGGCCGGAAGAAACAAAAGTTAAATCGCAAGCTTAAGATCAAGACTGCAGAATTCACTAAGGAAGTGGATGACTACGCGCATAACCTCGCTAACCAAAACTGGCTCGAGCTGTGTGATGAATGCAATGGTTGAATGGGAACGGCTTAAGCATCGGCACTCCTCAAATCTCTTATCGAGCCGAACCCAAACAGGAAGGAGCAGACAGACGTGCTCTGTAAAGTCCTGCACAGCTATCAAGGGGACAACGAAGCCCTCATCGAAGAACTGTCACGGAATTTCGTCGACCTGGGATCTCCCTACCCTCTTCCTGCGTGCACCGGCGCACCCATTGGAGAGATGGACCAGGACGTAACGGTTGAGGAACTGAGGGCGGAGGTCGAAGTCATGCGTAAGAACACGTATCGCCCCTGGACCGGACCAGATTAGCACCACGATGCTCTTCAATTTGGACGACACCTCCTTAGGACAACTAGTGAAATACTTCAACACGCAATGCTGGAACAAGACAAGTGTCAGATCCTTGATTTCTTCGAATCTTGTGCGTATGCCAAAACGGGGCCCCTTTACGTGACATATTTCAAGTTACGACTGTTCTACGCAGGCATGGGGTTCATCAGTCTTGGCGCTCCATGGGTGGTCATTTAGGAATCGCCTCGCAGCCGTCGTATCGCGAGCTCTCGTGTATCTTGGACCAGAGACTGATGTGAACTCCTCGAAAGAAATGCTGGAGCTTCGTAATTATATTTTGGACATTTCGTCACCTTTTCGTGCATGTTTTTTATGGCGCGTGCACCTCATCGTGGACTCAACACGTGCTTGTACCCCGGTGCTCATCAGCGCATGGACAGTGTTTGCCCCGGTCAGTGTCATAGTACGTTCTAGCGCAAACATCATAGACTGGCAAGAAAGCACAGGACGCACGCTATCGTGAGTTTTCTTCGTAGACTCCATTGTTTGCGCTGTAACCTATGTGATGTTGGAGAAAGGTTGCATATTCAAATTATTCAGGTGAGTGCCAATTTTTTTCGGCCTTTACATTTTTAAACACGCTGGTCGTATTGCAGAAGGCTGCCAGCAGATGTGACTTTCAGAGACGTCAAATAATGTTTTAGTTGCATAAGCGTTTTGCCCCTTTTTGCCCCGTCGTGTGCTATTTTACCTCTTCGAAATGCCTGTAAAAGAGAAAAATTAACCATAGCCTTCGCATCCATATCTGGTCCCATGTAGATCCTGAAGGACATACCACGAACCTCCGTGGGATACAGAAACCCTGGTCAAAGTGATATGTATAGGGGATGTCCCCAAATGATTTCGGGATCTGCCGGGGATGTTTGCATATCCTGTCAAGATATCACTCGGATATCCTTTGGATGTCACTGTTGTCCTTGGGTTTAAAGAGCGGATAACAAGCAATACTTACACAGACCGTAGAGTCCCTCTGTCGCAGAAAAAGAACGCGTATACTTAGAGCTAGAGGGAGAGAGAGAAAGAAAAGAAACGCTGGCAGCAAAAGCAAGGGGGCGACACTGACGCTTCAACACATTTATTTCGCGCCTCGCGCGAGCGAGAAGGTGTCCCGAGACACAACTCGTGTACAGGTTCTTCTCTTCAGTTTTTTTTTTCAGTATGCATAGCACCGGGCATCAGGGCACTGCTTCTCGCTGCCTATTAATCATCTGAACAGTCAACGTGATCACGAAAGCCAACAAGCGATAACCACACTGAACGCTCGCGTAGTAGTCGGACTGATATGCACATATACATATATGCGCAATATATGCATTCATGTACAGGGTCAACAATACACACAGCAAACAGTCTCATCTCGCGATGAAACGCGCGTGCCAGTCTTGCGATCTGCGAGAGGGAGCACACGATCTGCATTAGCAGCAAAAAAAAAAAAGAATTTGAAATAAAAAAGTCTGCGTGACTTGCACGCTCTGGTGCAGAGACATCTGAAGAAGTAACTATCACTTATCTTGTTGAATTAATTCGTTTGATGGGCGCTTGTTTTAACACTGAAAACAACATCTCACATTAAGACGATGACGTTGTTTGCGGGTCAAACCACAGCAAACGAGAAAGCTCAGTTTTCGTTCTTGGTTATATGTTAGTTTTTGCTGACCAGTCGTGCGTTCCCTGTCCTAAGTGTAGCAATCACTTCGTACGCTGAACGGACGCGAAGCCAGTGTTACGGCAGCTTCTTAGTTTAGGGCTGTTTAGGTCGAATTGAACAGAACATGTATCAAAGGGCCTCCGAGCTACACAAGAAGGGCCTACTTTAACTATAGTTATGAGGTCCCCGTAAGATCCAGCTGCTGCAGCTATTCGTCCGACGGGAACAGTAACTGAAAGATGAAAAGAAAAAGAAAACATGACGGTATACCACTAGATGAAGTTTTAAAAATGACCCGCTCGGGGTTCATTGAACCATGGAAACCACCGAGCACGTATTTAATCGCACAGATGCGGCGATCTGTGCCACCAATACTGTCTGCAGCAAAGGAGTCGTCTGGTCATTGCGTACCTACAGCTTCACAGTCGATGTAACCGGATATGCCGCCGCGGTGGCTCAGTAGATATGGCGCTCGACCGCTGGCCCCAAAGACGCGGATTCGACTCCGGCCGCGGAGGTCGCATTTCGATGGAGGAGAAACGCTAGAGGCCTGTGTACTGTTCGATGTCAGTGCACGCTTAAGAACTCCAGGTAGTCGAAGTTCAAGGCTTCATGATTCACACTCCGGACCGTTCACCCGCAGACCATACGCCATGAGACGCGCCTCTCACGGTCTGTCCGAATCACGCCTGGCCAACGATGTCGGTAAACTAACATGGCGAATGACTATGAACATGCTTAATTCGCTTAACGCCACGTGCAAAGGTGAAGATCAGAGGAGCGGCGATAAGCGAACTTATAAATGGACGTGGCCTGTCCCCCTGTCCATGCGGGCTAGGCGCGAGCCTCAGGGAGCGGAAGTAGAGCTTCACGTGACTTCTGGTCCGCGGGCGAACAGTCCGTCGTGGGAATCGGTCGTGTGTGTGTGCCTTGGGACGTCGAACCGCAAAAACCAAACTAACCATATCGGCTATGAACCATATGAAACGATAGCGCCGCCTAGGTGTAAGTTCTACAACTACAGGTCACACGTTTGATTCTGCGATGTTGTTGTAGGCCTTGGTGCTTCCCTAGTCGGGTTGTTACGCGTTACAGTTTTCCGATGTGTTGTCTGCATCAAGGAAGGAACATGGAAATAGGTGGCAACTGTAACTCTGCAGTGTTGTCGACAACATTATATCTCGTCATTTGGTAAAGTACACCGCTGTAGTGAATAATTAGGCCTGTAACACTGCGTAGTGAAGCCTTTGCGTGCGCAAAGTCACCAAATTTCTGTTGGCCGCACGCACACGACCAAGCTTAGCACGTTCTTTGCGATTCACACTTTCAGACTTCGACCTTTTCTACTGAAGCGCTTCCCAAGCTCATTGAATGCAAACAGACCAGCCGAAAGACACCTCGTAAAATGCGGTGGCGAATTCTCTGCACTTAACTAAATGCCTGATGCTAGCCATTGTTTTCAATTGTTTCAATTAATCAGTTGATCAATTACAGACACTAAATTTTCTTAATTACCATAATCAAGCATTGGCTTTTAAATTCTGAGCATTTTGACACATTTCAAACCTCCCTTTTTCCAATTTTTTCATTTCTTTAATTGATCAGTTACAACGATTTCATTAACTCTTCATAGCCTATCACACGCCAATCAATCATCAATCACTATAACCCAATTACCATGACATGATCTTTTTTTTACGCAGCCCCTGATTATTTCCGACACGCGGTGCCGACTATTACTACGGCGATGGCTTTTCGACCGAACAAGCTGCATACGCTGTCGCGTCGCGTATAAGTGACAACCAGACACGTGTCTGGTTGGGTCCAATCGGATCCGGGGTAAGTTCAGCTCAAAACACGCGCGCTAGCAGCTTTCTCTCACTAAACAACCAGCAGAATTCAAGGAAACTGAAGTTCCGCCTTCTAGACTAATTACAGCAGTCCGATTATCTATACAGGGAGTGGTTCACAAGGCTTATGGGGGGGGGGGGGGGGGGGGTCTGGGCATGCGCAGCACATGCGCGAAAACGGGTGCGCGGATGCGGTGCAACATGACACTCGCATGCGATATGAGAGTTTTACCACAGCGCTACTTTACACCGGTACCGCCAACAGCGCGTGCGCAAATGGTCCAGAGGGATCAGATGCGCCGGCACCTGTCCTGCAAGAGTGCCCCCGGGGTCATCTGCGCATGCGCTGTCGGCGGCTGGCGGAACGGTATACGATGACGCTATGATAAATCTCTACCACGACGCGCCGTATTCTGAGACCGGTTTTCCGGCTCGGCGCAGTTTTCTCTGCTTTTTACAAAACAAGCTGCTGGTGTACGTGTGTGTAGCTGTGCATCAAGTATTTTCGCGTCTACTCATCACCTCGTAAAAACGCGAGGTCAATGCCCGATTCCACTACCGCTCCTTCTTCCATACTTTTCAGAGGTTTAAATGCACTTTGACACCATTTATCTTTTTTATCATATTCGCGAACATTTTTCCAGAACAGCTTCATCTTTTTTTTTTTTGGCACAGTATATCGGTTACATTTCGTTTCTTTAATATATACATAGAATGATCCTGTTCGGTTTTTCGAGGAGCTAACGGTTCCAAAACAAATAATTGAAGGCTGGAGGGACCGCGAACTAAACAACGTTGCATAGCGTTTTTCGAAAGCGCAATAACCGGAATGTCGCCTACTTTCGGAGCTGCAGCGCCAACCTTCCCAGGTGGATGAATAAACCAATAAATTCACTCACTTATACGACGTAAAATAGTTACCACACTAATCATTATTATACTTTTGTACATCAGCTCGCTTTTCGCTTGCGACAGACCACTATGCGGTTTCACAAGAGACATCTCACCAACATCACAGAGCTTATTTTGTGCGAACCGCAGTTACAAGACAGTGTTCAGCGTTTGGATGGAATTGTTGTTCATGTCTACCGACGTTTTTTTCTTTAGTTAAGATATTTAACGTGAATTATGTAGCTTTAAATGCCAAATTTTCGCTGCTGCACTAAAAACCTTCGCATAATTTTTTTACAGGACCGGGTAATACCGGCTCTTCAAACAAGAGCTGTAAATACAGGAACCTGTTTCATACAGAATCCTGTAAAAGTGCAGGAGGAACATGCAGGTTCCTGTTGGATACAATATTACATGCCGGTTCTTGTACAATACAGGGTCCTGTATTATTACAAGGAACCTTTGCTGATCACGTTCCCAATAGCGTACAATAATGTCTAAAAGAAAACCTTGTTCACGAGCTAGGCCTACCACTATCGTCTCCTTTGTTCATCGGAGGAAACACAGAGCGGAGGTTAGAGAGTGCTGCGCAACATATCGTCAGTTTATATAACCGCAGTTCTTAAAATTAATTCTATGCTTATAAATATATATAGATATTTATATACGTAAATTATCTGTACACGACATAACCTATATGTTTAAGGAAGCACACAAATCGCAAGGCTAAGGTACAGAAAGCCGCTAAAAATAGCTCAGTTTGCAAGGGCCTGAAACCGAGAGCACGCCTGTACAGCGAGTGACCGCGCGCTATCGAATTACTTTGCTGTTGCTGGCATTCCTTGCGGTTGACAATGCAGCAGCGATATAGCTTGACAGAAAAAGCTGCTATAGTGTAACGGTGCCTACAGTTAAGCCTGCTGAAAATCATATATATATATATATATATATATATATATATATATATATATATATATATATATATATATATATATATATATATATATATATATATATATATATATATATATATATATATATATATATATATAAGTGTGTGTGTCTGCGTGCGTGTGTGTGGTTTGTAAAGACGAACAGAGCGGCAAGAAGATTATCTCCAGTGAGAAAACATTAACATTCATTTGTCTAACTATGATAGTAAAAAGGCGCTTTAACAAAGCGGTGAATTAGGGAGTGTTCCTTCTCAATAAAATGCATAATCAAATATCCTTACATGTATAAAGGCAGTAGCGAAATGAGGTTTTCACATCCAGCTTTTTTTTCTGTTTGTTTGTTTGTTTGTTCGCTGCACCCTGAATAACGGCAGCGTTTTGGTGATGCTAAGGCATCAGGAACAGATGCCACTTAAAATGTCTATACACTTTTCTCTCCAGAATGTGCTTTCAAAAAATATCAAGAATAAAGGACAAAAGATGAAATGTAACTTGGAAAGCAATATTCACGTAAAAAGAACGCAATGGATTGTATGTGCCTGTCCAAAAGAAATGAAAACTGAAGATGTGGAGATGAATAAAGCCGCCTTGAACGTGTCTCCGAGATTTACCTGCATGGAACGTTCGCAGCACATGTGAGCGAGACAAAGAAGTTTTACGCTTAGCAATTTGCACTTTCACAATTAAAAGTTTCACAACAAGGGCGACACACATTACACTTCAAAGACTGCCCGCCGTCCAATGAAGCCCGAAGCAGAGCGCAGCTGACGTGGGCTGCGCTCAACTTTGACGACCATTTCAAGTCACGTGACAGGCTGGTAAGTTCCAAGTGACGCCAACGGCCTTGAGCAAGAATTGATCCTTCACCATACTGACACAAGCACTCGGCAAACAATGTACAGAGCGTGGCAACCCACGCTGCAATGTTCCGGGCAGTACCGAAGTCCTTCCTAATAGTTCTTCGCGTAATGCGCAGGGAATGCTGGTGTTCGTTGAAATCGAAGACCTGATTCAGCCGAGTAGTCCTCGACGAAAAACAGGAGAAGCTGCAAGAGCATAGCTTGGGTATCGACGTTTTTTTCTGGAAAACAGCGGAGCTCGAAGCGTGGTCCGTGGATTCGCTGTTCGTTCCGTCCATCCTATTGTTTTTTCTTTCACAACCAAACGGAAGAACAGAGCTACTTTACCAGCAACTCGACCGGGACAGGAGTGCCACCGAGCACACGCAAGGTGGACAGACATCTTGGATGTAAATGGGCCGACCTAGTAGCGAGTCTTTTCAAGTGAATTCCTCTTCTGCTATCTTTTCACTGAGGAAGAACTGCGTCACCGTGTCTTCGGCAGAACTCTGCGGAAAACGCCGAAAATAACTGGGCTGCCCATATGTAGAAGATAATGGAAATACCATCATGCATGTCTAAGATTCTTTCCAAGTCTAGCTGAAATGCTTCTGCACGGGCCTCAACGACCTTTTTTTTTTTTGTGCGGGTTCAAGGGAAGGGCACATCCTCACAGTTTCACAGTCGGCCTGTCAGGATCAAACTGTTCTTTGCTGTGACTCAGGTGATGCGAGGGTTAGGTCTTTTGCTTACAGACCGCTACACGTGCCTTCACAATTTACTTTCCGGATCACAGAGCAAGACGCTGCAGCCGCGCCTCGTTTCTGTGGATGTTACTGCACAAAGCTGACCCCGCAGACAGGACAAGCTGTGCTGTCTCAACATGTTGCACTGATGACATCTAGCAGGTGTTGCAGGGCCGTACGGGCTGCATATGCTTTCCTTACGGTACAAGAGACAGGCGATCCTTCCAGTAGGCTACATCTGCGAAGGCCATAACTCCGAATAGATACAAGAGCTCCGGCTCCACGAGCTTCGGATCCAATAGTTCCGGCTTCAAGAGGTCCAGCTTCAAGGGCTCGTTTGGAAACACAGTACCTAGCGCACTCGAACACATGTTTTCATGGCCGAACATTGAAGTGCACCTTGTCCAGTCTTTGCCGAGAATAAGCTACGACGCCACGCTATTCACACGGGCGTCACCGTGAGTGTTTCGATGGTGCCTTGGGAGAACACCCTCCGGTGTTGCTGCTGTTGTGGCGGTCGGGGCTGCGGCTGAGGAGTGCTGGGTCGAAAGACACGAGGCGCTGGAGGTGGCTTAGACAAGACCACCGTCGTCGTCGTCGCGTGGTAGGAACCCAGGCCACTGGTGCTGGGTTTCGGGAGCGAGTTGAAGCCCAGAACCCGGCCCAAGGAGTCCTGCGCAGCGGTGGTGCCATAGTTAGCCCAGTATACTATATGTACCAGAACTTCTTGTGCTGGTTACCGATACAGCTAGAAATTGTAAAGATATAATCTTAGCACTCAATACCTCGACGTTCTTGAGGACCTGGCAGAGAGCTACTTACTAATCATATTCCGTGTTCCGCTTACGGGCGAATGCGCGGGAGCAGCTTTAGCACTTCAGTGTAGTGGCTTCTAAAAGTCCACCAACACTGCAGGTTCATTCAGAGGTAAGAAACCTGATGTCATTCAAAGGTATTCAAAGAACGCCGTCTAGAATACAACTTCCGACGTATGCAGCGATGCTTATCTTTACTCGAATGTCGCCCGATGCCTACGTTCGTACACTCACATCATCAGAAAGCTCTTACATCGCCCGACGTACAGTGAAGTAGGGTTAGTATAGCGTGAAAGAATTCTGTGACAGTCAAGTCGGATTCTTCTGCGATGCTTTCATGGTAAATTTTTCTCTTGTTTCATCTCGCAGCGTGGCATATAGCGGGCTACAGGAGAGGCTTAGAACTTTTAGTACACCATTCACACTTCTCCTCAGTCCAAAAGGGGCCAAAAGCTTAGCATCAAAGCATGCAAAAAAAAGTCGTCGCAAGCTGATAGCAAACTGCAAATCAGCATGCTGCGAAGTAGAGCGAAAACAGCGCTTTTCACATAAGCGCACAGCTCGGAAGAAGTAGGTTTTTTTTTTCCTGCTTAATAAACTCATATGCATGCTGCCTGTGTTAGTAGCGCGTAGCACACACAAAAGCGTTATGTTTTGCTTCACAGCAGCCTCACGCAAGTGTTGATTATGTGGTAGGTTATCTTTGCATTCAGCTCGTGCCAACGGGTGGGCTCTGTTAGAATTTCGCAGGTTTGAATCCAGATCGGCGAACCTGCACTTGTTGACGGTCATGCTGATGCAATTCAGGTACACCTGCAAGGCACCGCCTTCGCCAGACACAACTGCACGATGTCATGAAAGCGCGGACACGTTCATAATAAAGTTGTTAAACCCAACCACGAGACAGCCATGCCATTGCCCTTGGTGGAACGAAAAGGCTATAGGAGGGAGCAACAGCCAAGACACGCCCACCAAATTCAGCTGTAAACTTCGCTCCCGCATTCTTTCCAGCTCCGCAAAATTTTGACCTAAAAAGTGGTCGCCTTAGTTCTGGTGCCATAGGATCTTCAATACGCCCGCCATTTCTGGTACATAGCTGCTATGCCAAGTATGGAGCAAACGCGGCAGCCGCGCACATATATGCACACAATCTCTTCGTTCTTGCCTACCACGATGGCAGCCATTTTATCACGCCTGTTTATAGACAGCCACTATTCTTAACACTGAATTCAGGGGGAGTAATTAGTACCAATAGGGCAACGGGAATGTTCTCAACAGGAGGGTAACTTGTAGAGAGAAGGCTGTGCTAACCACCCGCGGCGCACTCATAGTTGACCGCACAGGTTTGGCCAGCAGGGCCTGTTCTAACAGCTTTTTTTTTTCCGCAAAAAGAGGCACAGAATTATAGGCTAACTTCTTCCAGCCAACGTCGAAATCGGTTTAAGAATATTTTTTTTTGCCACTACTGCAGACTCTGACCTTAAAAACGATGCCGAAATGCTGTCTAAAAGTTTTTTTCATGGTATAATAGCGGCCATCACGATATCGGTCGGATTCGCGTGACCTGAAAGTACCGATGTTGCCAGACTAGAGCGTCCTACACTTGGTCCATAGAGTAACGTGAGGGCGATCAAGAGGAGTTACAATGGCTGCCACGCAGCCATTACGATATCTACCGGATTCACGCAACCTGAAAATACCGATGTTGCCAGACTAGGATGTCCTATACTTGGTCCGCAGAGTATCGGCAGGCCATCAAGAGGCGTTACCACAATGGCTGCCACCACAGTTAGAAAAACATGCGGAGAAGGTATGTACCAATAATAGTGCGGCCCATAACTTTCGCCTAAAAGTCCGCATGGTCGGCATATTGACTCCACGATTCTTGGCATGAGTCACATTTTTTGCCTCCTAAATAACGCTTTGTTACGCGTTTCTGGCGCCGACCCCCTTCCACACTCTAAACACAAGTAAGCCTATATGGGTGTAAAAAATGGAGTAAGCTGTCCTCTAGAGTACTCCCTTTTAGGGGAGAGTATGCTGCACAAGTTCTGGAGTAGATATCTAAAACATCATAAGCGGAATGCTTACTCTCGGCAACGGAGGTTATATTCCCACTGCGGAGCATAGTAACTTGATGCAGTGATCAATTGGAGGGGGCTTTTAAACGCGGCGCCTGAGGTCCCGAGGTTAGCAAATAGAGGAGACTGAAACCCCGGTTAAAATTTTCGTAACTGCTAGAACCTCGCATGTTTTGAAAAAAAGAATTTGTTTTCTTGGTCAACCGTAGGTATTCCGTCTTTTAGTGATGGAAATCTACTCCAAGCCTTGGGCAGCATCACAGCTGGGCTAGATGACAGCTTACTTCCTTTTTACTCATTTCGTGTTGAAACTGCATTTGTGCCATACATTTGGATTATTTCTGTTACATCTGCGCCTCTGCTCAGTGAGGCGTAAAGAGCTTCAGCAGCTAACCGACGCCTTTAGAGTTTAATTGCGAGTTCTGAGACGAACTCTGCGGATTAACGCAGGTTCCTGAGAAGGGACATTAGAACACACCAAATTCGACCCTCGGCTGTGTGAGCGCGCCTGAACACACTGGGTTGATTAGACACGCGTGGTTATGAAGAGAAGTAGTCAGGAGAAGGCGTTACCGTTGGGGTACAGAGTGATGAGTAGGATTAGGATGCATTCCAAGGCAAGTATGTTTTGAGAAGAGGAGAGCGACGATTTCTTCTAGGAGAGGCTCAGCTGTAAAAAGGCACCAACAAAGAGCGTCAGCATAAAACGAACGCAGGACTGAAAGGCGGCAGAGTGTATCACAGACACGCACGGAGCAAATAAGAGCGCACATGTTTGTAGCTCGTGCATGCAAGCATGTGAAAAGCGAGATGCATGCTGACTACATTGAACACTGCCGGAGTCTGCGCGTCATTTGCAGCAGCGAGCATTGAACATTCACACCTCACCTGTGAGTTCTTCCAGCCAGCGGACTGCATTTTTGGCAGCGTAAATAACAAGTGCAAAGAGCTGTTAAGACAGTGCATAGAGTGACTCGCGCGGTAATGCAGGCATGCTCGGAAGTACGGGGCACTCGGCGTGCAGGGTAGGTGCTGCAGCTATGGGTCTCCGGGTTCTGGTTGAACCGCGGTTGCTTCTTACTCGCTGCACTTGAATGTCACTTAGCACGCACAACTAATAATCACTAAGCGCTCTTTGAGACTTCAGAGAGATCCTTTAATACGTAAATAGATTCTAAACATACTTAAAACTTGGACGAAGAACACTCGACTGATTAAAACTGGCACCTTTCACACGCAGCACGAATTAAAAATTTAGTTTTTATTTCTTTATTTGCTTGTTAAGTTTTCTGTAGCAGCGTTTGAGGCTGTTGCCGAATGAGCTCCTCGAAAACTGCACGCAAGTGCGCAAGCAACAGCGGACGTGACGTTGAACTGGCTTTCAGAATTTTATCGAACATTGCACACAAGTTATTTTTAGGAATGTTTGTGAAACTGAATAGGTTGTCTAAGGGAACAATTTTTTTTTTCGTTGATGTGTTTGAGCGCGACTTGAAGCAGTGCGGATTAGGTAGCGCTTAGGCTTCTGCGCTGCACTCTCCACAGCTGGTAAGTCTCACTAGCTCTGCATTACTGTTTTCGCGTTTAACTTACTGCTGTAAATTACGTAAGCAGATGACAGCGATTATTTTATCCGAGCCACATTTGCGTGTTACTCTTAGTTAGCCCAGCTGCATCAATCTCTGTCACATATTACAGCAGAGTTAACATGGCTCACTGAAATGGATTACAGCGACTGAGTCGTAATTAGGATAATATTAGTAACATGCCATTTTCGCAAACACAGGCGTGTTTAGTAAGCGAATATAAGCATAGTTTTCCCTGCTAAATCGATTGTTAGTAGCTGTCCGCAGCATTCCAGGCATCAGATGCAGCGTACATGGTCGTTACCGTAGCATGCCAATGGCCACATACCAACGACATAGGAGCTTCTGAATAAAAAACTTGCAGCAAATCTATAGCCTGTATTACGCACTGTCATATTAACATCAAAGCATAAACAAAACCTTTTCGCCTTTACTCGGCAATTCACAGAATTTCCTGTAACTACATAATCAGTCCTGCGACAACCCAATGGGCACTGGAACTCCCTTGGACGTCCTGAACGTCCGCAAGACATCCATAGGAGTTTTAATGTCCATTGGGAAGCGACATTCGCGGGTTTCCGGCAGACGGGAAAGCAGTACTGTGCTGCTCAGCGCCCGCAACGCCAAGTGCACACCTGCGTGTAGGTGGCTGGTGGTGGTCTACACATAAACTAGAAGAAAAAGAACGCACAGAAGACACACCCTGGAGTGGACACGCGTCGAAGGCACAACGCAAGATCAGAAGAGGAAAAATAAACGACACTAAAACGAAAGAGTGCCGACAAGGACAGCGAAATACGGGGAGACAGGACTACAGCAAAGAAGGCAAGACGAAAGTATACAGTACAGGTATACAAGGAGCGACAAATAGGGGCTGTAAGAAGGAAACAAGGAGGCAAAGAGAGGTGTACCGACACGCAGAGAGAGGCTAATCAGAAATAGCAGGGGGAGGAGGAGAAGAAGAGGGGTTATACGCTTACCCGAATGCTGGAGCGTCTCTTGTCCGAGGCCCCCCTCTCGGTGGAGCGAGCCCTGGAGGCCCGTCCGAAGCTTCTTCCCAGGGAACCCGTGGCCGAGGCCAGGCGCTCGCCGCTGCGTTTGCTCTCCACGACGGCCTCCGCCTCCAGGGACATCCTGGGGACGTCGCAAGAGCGCACGCCGTTAGAGAGCGCGGCCCAGCGGCTTCTTCTTATCCTTTAGGTGCGTATACGCGCGCAACTTTGCTTGGGCCCTGGGGTAGAGCCTCTCGCGGTCCACCGTTCGCGAGGGAAAAGAAATGCGGCGAGCAAATGACGTTAGAGGGCGTAAGCTGCTCTTACGTACGAGCGGAGGCAACGAGCGCAATTAGGACGCCAGTGGTACTGGAGTTCGACTCGCCACTGTTTTTCCATCCCGTTTCGGTGGAGCTGTGGCGTAAGCCAAGACCACGAGTAGAGGGTCCACCACGGCCCACGCCCTTTCACCGGGTTCCGCATGCAACAGTTGTTTTCTCATGGAGGATACGCGCGTGTTCTTGACTGCTCGGTAATTACCGTCCGTTAAGGTAAAGCGAGCGCTGAGAAAGAGAGAGTGAGAAAATGAATTCCCGAAAGGTAAGGCAGTCCTATTCCCGGAGGCCTCACGTAGATTGCTCTAGACAGCTAATCTACGCTCATCAGCGGAAAAGACGTGGTCTGAGTAACACAGACAGCATGCGAAAGTATAAGGCGAATGTCGTAAAGGTAGCTCAGGTTAAAAACCTAAAACAGCGAATGTTTGTTCGAGCGTTCAACAGCAGTTTGCTTCCTTTGTTCTTGTGTACGAAGCCTCGCATAAATGACTTGGGCCTTTGCTTTAGAAAAAGTGCTTGGGCTGAATGAATGCTGTACTTTAGAGGAAGAATCGAGAAGCTACAGTAGTTTTTGAATAATAGTAATATCTTGTGCAGTGAAAACTAGCTAGCGAGTTCTTAATTCTGATTTTTCTTCCTTTTTCCTTTTCATATTGCTTTGTTTACTTTTCTCCCCAAAACACCAGTTCGTTTGTTTAGTTTTCTGAGCGTTCGCTGTTCAATGTTAACGGGTGTCGTCCATCTTGAATTTGCGCTTGCAGTATAGACAGTTGTTCGCAAGAGTGCTAATGCGTCAGTTCTGTAATTAATTTATATTGGCGCATAGAAGTGATATGTAAAAGATTTACGACTTGCAGGCTCCAACATTAATAAACGCATCGAGATAAACTCGCCCACTAAGCTTACTTGCATTTCCAGCAACCTCTCAGACTATAATCGTATATTGTACATGGGAAATATCGAAGGCAAATGGCACCAGTGGTTTTGGAGTGTCGCAGTGTTTAAAGGCCGCCTCATCAGCTGCGAATCGCTGAGGTAGTTCTCATTGTTGCAAAGATCAGAAACCTATAGAGAAGCGCCAACGATAATCGATCGAGTTCTGAGCGCTAAATGAACACAAAGTACTTCATCCATAGCTTGCGGCTAGCTCCAAAAAGTAATGGCGATATATATACATATATGAATACAATAAATTACGTAGTAAAAAGCGGACAATTGCCGAAGTCATTTACCGTGACCAATATATTTACTCTGTGCTAAAGTATCTGGGTACGGAGCTTTCCCTTCGCGAGATGCAACCGAATTTCTTCTTCTTCTTCTTCTTCTTCTTCTTCTTCTAATTTCCTCTAGCTTTTTATTTGTTTTCTACTTCTTCGTCAAAGATACCTAGCTCTTACCAGATCAGCTGGGTTTTAGAGCTGCAAAGTTCGATTCATCGATGAAGCTTTGACCTTGAATAAATAAATAAATAAATAAATAAATAAATAAAGAAATAAATAAATAAATAAATAAATAAATAAATATTGCCACGACTGCGATTCGAATCCGTGGCGGCGTGAACAGATAGCTTCGCTGGCCACTGCAGGAGGGCACTGTGTATGCTATCGCCGCACCCGATCACGCCTAGTGTTAAACTGAAACACTCTCGCGCTGTGCATTGCACATTATCGTCTTCATCAACTTCTATCTGCGGTGCGAACAGATCTCGATCAGAGCTTAACCTGAGTCTAATATCCTCGCCAGATCTACGTGCCGACGACCCAGCAAAGCAAAACCATGAGCCAACCAGGCTAAACACATGTCTTTCGCACGTCTACTCTGTTTAACTACGTTAAAGCCCTGCCATTTTCATTTTATTCGCTCCAATCAGTCCAAGCAAACAAATAAAATGCGTGGGATTCGGGAGAGTTCTCGCAACCAGATCGCTCCCAAGTTCGCTGCGGATGTAGGTACCGGAATTTCGGTGCCCAGCAAGAGTACCAACACACACACCTCCGCTAAACACGAGCATGTTGAAATACCCACGCTTTAAGAGGGTCTGTGCTTTAAGCACAGTGAGCCCATTCGGACGCAACGTTCGCACTCGGTATCAAGTGCATATAGAACACGGTGAGGAAGAGCTATAGGGCTCCCGAGTGCACGTATATGTATATACCTGGCCGGCTGCACGAGGTTCTCCAGCTCGGTGGTGAGGTGCCGCCGGATGATGTTCTTGGAGACGGGGATGCCCAGCGCCTGCGCCATCGTGTCGGCCGTGAAGGAAGGTTCGAGCACCACCAGGGCCCCGTGCACTCCGCTCTCGCGCAGGTTCTCGGCGTACTCCTGCGCCACAGGGGGCTCCGCTTTCACCATATGTGGCAGAATCAGCCGTCGTAAACCGAAGCCGAACACGGACAGAGGACACGCTCCAGAGCACCGTAAGAAGCCCAAGAGCGTCGAAGCTAGACTGAGAGAGATTGGTGTCCCATGATGACAAGTATGTCATATTTACGGGGAGCAATGTGTTTAATAAGTGCTTGAGCCGGCCTTTAGTTGGTCGAGCATATACGAGAGTGGATGCACATCGGTTGGTTGGTTGGTGGTGGTTGTTTTTGGGAGGGGGAAAGGAAATGGCGCAGTATCTGTCTCATATATAGTTGGACACCTGAACCGCGCCGTAAGGGAAGGGTAAAGGAGGGTGTGAAAGAAGAAAGGAAAAGAGAGTTGCCGTAGTGGAGGGCTCCGGAATAATTTCGACCACCTGGGGATCATTTAACGTGCACTGACATCGCACAGCACACGGGCGCCATCGGCAAAAGCGTATCATCGGAGTACCACCGCCACCGCGGCGGCCGACTCACCCCTAGGTCTATGGAGCGCGCCCACTGGATGAACCGCTGGTTGGTCCACACCAGGGGGTCCACGTCCAGGTGCCGGCAGTGCGCCCTCCTGTGCGCCAGCGCGCGCAGGTCGAAGCGCAGGGCGCGCAGGAGCTGCACGCCGCGAAGCAGCGAGGTCTGCTCGTGCCGGTTCGTCATCTGCGGACACGTGGTGCATGCGTGGTGAGCTCAGGCGGAGGAGGTTTCTCTACACGGATTCCTTAGGCGCGGCTAGGTATACGTATCGCCTGTCTTGGCTTCGAAGAATAACATTCTTTACGACAGTATTCTCAGCGGTGTGTCCCGTACACCGTGTCATACACAGTGCAAACCAGCGAGAAGAAAAAAATTAACACTTTCACAAGAGTATTGTGTCTACGTAATGATTTTTAACTTTGTGCACATAAATGAATTTTATCTGGAGAAAATATTGAGTTGTTGACTGCAAATATTGCGTATTAGTTCCGGAATTTATGTATGTGGCACCTCTGGCGCTCATTGGCCCGGAGCTGTACTTGTTCCGGTGAATTAAAGTGATCATGTAGTACTTCCCTGAGTTGTGCAATGAAGTTACTATGACTCGTTGATCAATTTACTCCCGCTGTCAGCCGTCAGTAACCGCCTGGTATGCTTTCTGTCAGCACCATACAGGGGCCGCACTACGTGACGATTATTTTAAGGATTCATTCATTCGCTTTCTTGCCATTGACCAGCCCCGCCTTCGACACCGGAGCCAGCGAACAACGCCGTTTAACTTCCAGTTATGACGTCACGAGTAGCAACTATCAATGGTAGCAGTGAGACAAGAATGAATTGAGAAAAACTGCTGCAGAATACGGCCCCAGGACGCATGAGAGATGCGGAATGTGCTGTCGAGACATCCTTGTGAGCTGCTCAGTATTAACTTCGATGCACAAAATACGAAGTAGTGAAAGTCGTCGCTCTATAGGCTTAACCTGATCGGATTGAAGTGCTATAACGCAGTGTAATTCCGCGAGGAAGTTGAACGGAATACATGAGATTAGCTGGCCATTCGGTACCTCCTTTGTCCAACATCGTCATTTTTATCGGGAACTAATTAAGTGATCCGGCCCGCCAGGAAATGTTTATCGGCCCTGCTCGCTCAAAACGACAGCGATGATATTTAATAAGACCGGCAGTGAGTTCTGGAGGAGTTGGAGTGGGCAGCTAAGAGGACAGCGATGAGTGAAAAAATTGGCGGTGGTTTAGCTCTGGTTAGACCTGGAGTGACGCGATAGCTACAGCTGGCCGAGTGGAACTTGGTCACGTGACCAACCACGTGATCAGCCACGGCGCCGCGCCGCCGGCAGCTGCTCCGCACCACGTGACCGACCATGTGACAGCGTGGCGGCGCAGCCACGGTGCTGCCGCGCTGAAGGCTCTAAATGCTACCGTAATGTAGCTATCGCCACAAAAGAAGGAGTGGGGGAATAGGAAGCAGCCTCACCCCCAGCCTCTTGTCGAGGTCGCGTCGGCTGAGCGTGTCGAGCACGCGACCGTCCACCAGCTGCGCGCGGAAGCTGTCCGCGTGCGCGGACAGGCCCAGGCTGGACAGCCACTCGCCGCACACCCACGTGTGTGTCACCAGGCACATCTTGGGGTACGGGCTGCGAACACATTTCACCCAGAGTGACGTGCAGCGCACTCCTCCGGCTAACCCAACTGTTGTTGTTAGGCGAAACAAAGCGACGGTGGTGCCACCTACCATATGGAGGGTTCCCTGTGCTCTTCGATTGCGAGGCGCAGTTTTCGCCTGTGCATGACGTTGCTGACGCCCAGTCCGGCTTCGAGCTCAGCGTCGGACAGCTCCAGTAGAATCTGGAAGGTCGGGACATGAAAGATATATTGCATGCCCAGATGAGGGATGCAGGATAAGCAGGAAGGTTTATACCCGTACAACGAAATGATTTGACAATCAGAGAAATCAAGCAGAGAGAGGTAAGACCCTCTGCCAGCCTTGCTCATGACTATAGAGTCTACTGCAGCAATCAATCGCAGCTTGTACTAGTGTACAACATATACCATGTTGTATCATTCTGATCGTGAAGGAAAATATTATCTAATAAATAAGTACCCTTGGGACATCTTAGAATATATTAAACTGCCAACACCCAATTTTAAAGAAAGCTGGGTACGCGTGACCGAGGCTGATGAATTCAGGACTCTGTGGTATTTACTGGTACACATGTGCCAAGACCCGAAATTTGTCGCCGTTTTACTTCGAAACGCAGAAAAACAACTTTGGAACGCACAAAAGCTCTGCGGGCGGGAGTCAACCCCTGCAGCACAGAGTGCTCCAAGATCTTCCCCGCAAATCTAAATAATACCACATGACGTTGCCCACGCCACAGCACGCGCATACGTGAAATGGCCATTTCCCAGTCGGCTTCACAAAACGGTTCAATTGCGGAAAAATCCCAACTTATTTGCTAAAGCCCATGCGCCTTGGAAATGCTGATATAAAATGACATTGCATGCCCAAAACACCGGCTAATCCCTTAAACTGTGGAATTACATTACGTGCTGACGCAGCTGCGTGACAAGAGAAAGTACATGAACGACCTTTATCTTTTCTTTTACATTCGCTTGTCCCGCGTGGTCATTTCACCTGGCAGTTTCAATCGCAAAAAAAGAACAATTAATTCAGAACTAATTATTATTCAGCAGGACCATCGTTCGTATACCGTATCGAATCGTGTCGTATCGTATCGCGTCGTACCGTACCGTATCGTATCCTGTCGCATCGCTATCGTACCGTACTGTATTGTATTCTGTACACTATTGTTTCGAGCAGTTTCAGCCGGAAATTTCAGTCGAAATCAACCAGTTGGTTGAGTACCAAGCTATTCTTCTCCCATCTGTCCTACGTGAAAACTGCGCCGTAACTCGACCCCATTAGAGCTGACTACAAATTTAGCTGCCACATGCTCCGCTCTTTAGCATATAGAACGTGTCGCCAATCGAATGTCCAAATGCAGCAGCTGCGGCAAGGGTGACAGGAACATATACCTACGCGTCACAGTAGCGACCCCATTCTAGGTCAGTCTCTTTCGGAAAACCATTGCTTGTTCTTTCGCTCAGACGGCAGCACATTCGCGCCAGCAGCACAAGCGCGGACGGCGCTTTGGCTGAGCTCCAAGCCCGCCTCTGCTTGCACCGCTGCGTTCCGATATGTAATTCGCGAAGCGAGCGACGCCAGCGCCAACGCCAATAGACAGGCGTCAGACTGGAAGACGACGATGAGTGCATCGCGCCGCCAAATGGCTTCATGGCCGATTGATCACGACACTGTGTTGCCAACGGTCGTGGCCAACGGCCGCGCGAAACGGCCCTGTGATCGTTCAACGAGCCCCGCTTGCGTGATCCGAACGGCAGGAGGCAGTGGCGGAAGGTATAGAAAGTCATTGATCCTCAATAATAACAGACTGAAAAGGGTGCCCGGGATACCGGAAAATAAAAAGGAGCAAAGAACAAATGGAGAGTTCAAATTTACGACAAAGCTCCCCTGAGCTCGCTGGCGGCAAGCCTGAACAGCCTAAAAGAGAGGGGGCGGGGAAAAACGCTTTAAGTTCGCCCTTAAAGGGCCCCTGACCAGGTTTCGACATTTCAGATATCCAGTGTGTAGACCGGGTCGTTATGATCGTTTCTGCAAAATAGTGTAGCCATGCGAACCGTGTAAGAGTGGAAAAGTTCGAATGAAAACCCCTTCGCGCTATCTTTCGACAAAGCCAACATCCTCATCATGTCGTCAAAAAGTTTCCCCCAAGGTGGAGTAGATTTGTAATAAGGGAGTAATTACTCACTGGCATCCACCCAAGCGCGGCCATACGGCTGCAAAGGAAAGCTATACAGCTTTCTCAGAACTTCCAGTTAAAAAAAACGTCCTGGTCCGGGGTTCGAACCGCGGACCAGGAAGAATTTTTATTTAACTGCGAAGTTTCTGAGAAAGCTGTGTAGCTTTCCTTTGTAGCCGTATGGCCGCGCTTGGGCGGATGTCAGTGAGTAATTACTCCCTTATTCCTCATCACCTACGCTGGCACCTAAGACTTCGCTGTGACGCTGCAGCAAACTGCACTTCATTGGTTCCTCATTCTGATTTACGGACAAATGACGGCTGACGTCGCATAGTTTGCTATAGTTGCTGAGCCGCCCGTTAGCTGGCTCAATTGGAATTTGAGTCTGCAGACTATCGGTCTGAGAACAACGACAACAAGTACAACGCGTACATGCGTAGCGTGCATTCTGCTACAGCAAAAGCACGCACCGCCTCTCTGGCATCCCGCTCAGGTCCTTTTGTCCTACACCGTCGCTGAATATTTGGTGGAGCTACTGCCTATGACTGGTTTGATAACGGTTCTTTGGGCTGGCTGGTTTCACATCTCGCACAGTAGAGTTTGCAAAGACAGTCCAAAAGCAAAGGATAACCAACAAATGACAAAGGACATAGAGGACAATGAAATATACATAGCTGGTGGTGACTGTGCTCGCTGTCTTTCCGTCGTTCCTGTGCATTAAAATGACTGTGGGATTTACTCGGGTAAGTGAACACTGACAGAAGGTTGTGTCCCTCCACACAACATAAATAGCAAATGATTTGTCTTATATTTTTGGTGTCTTCTTCCTGATCTTTATTTTGTTGCCGCATATTCATTCACGAGCACACTTGAATATAGGACTCCTTGTTCGAGCGTTACGTCTCATTATTCTTTTCGCACTCTTTCACACATCCGTGCACCTTCTTTGTACCTGTTCTCTTGCATAATGTTTCGCGCCATCGGCGAGCGGGAATTGCGCTTCACCTTTCCGCTCTTGACGTTCTCGGCGCACATGGGCCCGTACTGCGGCATGGCCAGCGCCAGTTCCAGCCAGGCCAGCACCGTGGGCGCCTTCCATCGCTCCATGGGCGTGCCCTGGGCCTCCTCCAGAAGGCGGAGCTTCTCGGCCGCTTCCTCCTGCGTCAGCAGCGGGGGTCCTCCACCACCCAGGCTAGGACCAGCGCCCCCCTGCGGAGACCAGGAACACCGCTGCCGCTGCTGCTGAAGCTGCAGGTGGTGGTGCTGGTGCTGGGGCGACGACTCGGGGCCTGGAGGGACAAGACCGGGTGACGGCTGTGAGTTCCCACGGTACCCACGTCGTTACTCATTTCAGCAGGGACTGAGACATTCATACTGTAGATTTTGAGTGCTTCGGGGCTACCGCTCCAAAGTGTCTATTTAGAAAAAAAATAAAAAGAAGATACGGACGCGAAACGCTGTGTGCAACTGCTGCATGAATGCATCCCCACAGATTTCCCACAGAAGGCCGTGTGCAATATCGGGGTTATCTTCTGTATACTTAGTCTGATATTTATTATCCGTGCTCAAAGCTTACTTTCATGGAGTGACCGAACGCTCCGCGAGTTCTGCCTTGAACAATTAATAACTGGACGCCCCACTCCAGTTGCAGCCAACACAGTGCTCTGCGCGTGTGTGATTTAATTCCTCCAACATGAACTAATCACGCGCACAACCTGGACACATTTCTTACTGTGTAAATAGTTTGTACATATTACTTCTCCCCCTTATCCTCTCTTCCTGTCCCCTCACCCCTTTCATTTCATTTCTCCATTCTGCCTGCTATCCTTTATTTCCGCTGCCCCAGCTCAGGTGCTTCAGTATCGATGGCAGATGCCGGGGCTAGCAAAAATCTTTTCCTTCCTTTTTACTATTATTTTTAATAAAAAACCACTACCACATTGATAACCTATCATCCTACCTATGCGGCTATGTATCCAGTGCTATACGCTATGCACCTCACCCTATACACAGTGCGTGCTTTAAAGAGATGGTATTTATTGTTATTCAAGTGGGCTGTAGTGTGGGGGCGTAAAATTACGTCCAAGAAAGCTTGGTAAGCAAGCTTTAGAATGCAATTTTGCATAAGACAGTGAGATAAGTTAGGCAACCAAATTAATTATAGACTTCTTGAAAGGGAAAAAGGTGCACTATGCTACAGGATGCGCACCCGAAAAGCGGCAACGCAGCTCGGGTGCTCCAAGTATCCATGATGCCTATAGAAAGTACATGAGATTTCACATTTGGAACAGAAGACTCCAGGGCGCGAAAAAATGGGGATTTTTGTCCCATATAGTGCTCAGTACAGAAAATTGGCTCCTTCCGAGCTGCATTGCGAAGCAAGCATTGCAGTGTCATGTCCGTAGCACGTGACATTTCGATTTGGTCTCCGCACAGCATGTCTGCGTCAGGAACGACTTTAAAGAGGATTATTGCTGCCCATCGAACGACGACATGCCTTGCTGGACAAAATTAGGTGTAGTTTCACCATGAGCTTAGACTGTGCTCACTTAGTGGCATGCTTTCCACCGAAAAATCGATTTACACTACGTACAGGGATAATGTCATGATAATTGCGACTCTTAATAATGCACGCTTGTCGACTAAACACTTCAAGTCAAAAAATATTAAAATAGGCACACGGGTCAGTCCATGGGGACTGCGTTGCCACAATCATTAGTCCCATGAAACACTGAAAGCCAAAAGCCGGGTATAAAAGAACTGCGTCACTTGGTCCTCGCGACGAACGGTTAGTCCGTGCAGCGAGCAAGTTCGGCGATGATCGTTTTCAGTTAATGCTCGGAGGGAGTAATCGTTGCTCTTTTGAGGTCGAATAGTTGTAGCAACGTAGTTTCTCTCGAATGATTAACTCCTGAGGCACTTTTATTCCCTTTCTGTTTGGTGTGAATTAAAACCAATACTCCCTCACGGACTAATCGCGAAGGCGTAATCGGCGTTTGTCGCGAGGCCTAAGTGCTGCAATTAGTCCCGTTTTACCCTGTTTCGGTTTAGAGAGCATGAAGCCTGCGCGGCGCTGTTGCCAGGTGTAGGGCGAGCGTGTGAAGGTGCGCTCACCCGTGGTGCTGCCGTAGAGCGCCGGCTCGAGCGCTTTCCTCTGGCGCGCCCTGAGGAACACCCTGGAGATGGAGCCCCAGGGCGAGCGGCCGTCGCGGCGCTTCTTGGGCTTCCCGGGGGCTCCGCCGCCCCTCGGCGCGCTGTTGTCCGATGAGCCGCTGCTCTGGTAGATCTCCTCGGCCGAGCGAGACAGGCCTGGCAGGGCGGATGACGCCGCCGACACGGGCGACTTCTTCGGGCTGTCCATGGCCCCGCTGCCGCTGCTCGCCGCTGCGTTACACCGACGCCGGTACAGGAGAGGAGGAAACAAAAAGAGAATGCGAGAGGGAATTTAGAGACTCGAAAATAGACGAGTGACACGCATCTCGTACGGAAATATAAGGCGAGAACTTGCATGACAAATTCCGCCCTAATGAGCTAATCATACGGACAGACGTGACCACTGGGGGAATAATTTGTCCTGCAGTTCTTGCAGCGGTCTGAGATGGCTAATAATGTTGATGTTGTTTGCGGGTGACATTTAAGCTTCCGGGGTAGCTTTCTAGCACGTATCACAAAACGTTTCTACAGTCAGTTGCACAGCCTGATTGACGGACTCTTACGTCAAGAAGCTTAAGATTTACGCAGTGATCATTGATAAGGACAATGGCTGGTGAACAGATGACATACCAGCCGCCTTCCTTTTCTGACGGCTATGGTGTACTGCTAAGAGTAAAGTGGCAGTGATGACTATTGATAGCCCAATGGAGGGAAAGCAGGTGGAAATTAAGGGTTCATCGGCTCAGCGAACTATAGGCGTGGTCATCACTTTCGCGAGGCTAAGCATACGCGTTTACCACGAGATCTCATTGTTTTGCTTGAAGCTGTCACCAGCTCTAGAACGCGTGACTTGTGGGAATCGTCATTTGGAATGTCAGTCCCGACTGCTCCGGTTATAGAACGACTAATTAAGAAGAGCGCCCGGCTGACGTGAACACCTCGTACCAAGCGAATGTTGTAACGCAGACAAAGGGACAGCGAAGGGGTCAAGGGGAGTAGAGAGGGGTGCTTGGGCAGATTCCCCAAAATTGCATATTATAGCGAACAAGCCACTACATAGCACACACCTAGGCACATTGTCAGAAGCTAGCATGTCATACATACACTCTAAACACAAATACACCTATATGGGAGTAAAAAAGGGAGTAAACTGTCCTCTAGCGCACACCCTTTTATAACAGGGTGTGCGCTAAAGGACAGTTTTACTCCCATTTTACTCCTTTTGTTTAGAGTGTATCTAATTCCTGCTCGCAGAATACAGACGCATCGTCAAAACGTTTCCTGTGTTAAACAACGCTTGTGCCACAAGTGGCGGACCCCAAGGCTTCCATATCTTTCCTCTCTTCGCACGTAATATCAGTGCAGTCAAAAAGGTGTTACAATGGTACACGTCTATGAAAGCTTGCATGTAGCATTAGGTAGAACAGTTTTCGCCTGCCGTTGGTGCCCCCATCCATTGAAATGACACCCACACGAGCTTTAACGAGTGGAGGGCTAAGGCAAACGGCTTGTGGATGTCCATATCTACAGCTAAAGCATAGGCAACCATTCCGTCACACATGACTGGGGTATATACCGTGGTGGCTGGGGCTGGAGTCGTACGCCAGGGTGACGACGGGCGGCTCGCTTCCAAGAGCGGGACTGCGGCAGCTTCGTCGAGACAGAGTGCCTTGCTGGAAGCCGTTGCTGCTTCCAGCGACGCCCTGAAGGCTCTCCACGTCTGACAGGTACGTCAGCTTTTCCTGAACCTGCACGAGGAAGCGTTGGCCTCAACATCCGGTGCTAACAGACATCAAGTGACCAAGCCCGTGCACATATGCAGCTAATCGCACGTGAAACATGACACCTACGTCCATAGGCATCTTCAACTGTGCGGTCGACGGAGCCTATAGGATCATTTGTTGACAGAAACGACTGCAAAGCGCTGTGCATTTTGTGGTGCTCCTTGTTTGGCTAAAAATTTTTGGCCAGGGCATCCGCTATTGTCGTTGGGTGAATGTAAACTATATGTACAGGCAAGCGGTTCGCGACTTGTACAGGCTGATCACAGGCAGGTAATGATTGTACAATGATTTCTGTAAGCCGTTCCTCTGTTGCAGATCAACACCTGCGATATCGCTGAAGCACCAAAGCACTGCATGAGTGAGAGCGGCAGGTCCCTCAGCTTTCGGGCCCACCGTAAGTGTGCCGCTACATATTTCAGAAGCGAGCTCTTAGGCTGAAGACTTTTGTCAAAAGGTGTGCGTAACTCATCACGTAAACATCAACGATTGGTGAGATTTCACTCCGGAAATCTCAGCTTGTTGCAACAATGAAACCATCCAAGCAGTGAATGCCGTCACGTGGAATAGCGAAATCACACAGCTTTGCACCCACAAAACTCGTATACCTGCTGCAGTTGTTCCTGGAGCTGCTTGATCTGGGCCTCCTTGATGCCCAGCTGGGCGCGCAGAGCCACGCTGCGCTCCGCCTCGTCACGTGCGTGCTTCAGCAGGTTCCAGCGCTCGCGGTCGCACTCCTCCCGCTCCTGCGCCAGCTGAAACCCCGCACGCAGCTGTCAACAGCGACCCTGGGGTTTTGGTTTGTAAACCTTTATTGAACAGTCAAGTGGCCGAAGGCCCGAGGTCTGGGGGTCGGCCGGAACTCCTTGGACTCTGGCAGCCTCAAGAGCAAGACTGATCAGTGTGCGTTGGTCGTCCAGGGCAGAGCAGCGTAGGCGAGCCTCCCAAGTGTGGCATTTACATGGGCGTAGGTGTGTATTGCCGCGGGCAAGTCCAGACCACATGAGAGAGGTCTGCTGAAAGACCGCAGTGGCTACACGTCGGGGCATAACATTGAAGAAAGATGATATATCTCTTGGGACTCGGAAAAGTGTTCGTTTGTGGAAGCTACGGGCCCATAGCACATCCAGGGACTGACAAAGGTCACTGCAAATATAACAGTGCACGCCTGGCGTCCACGGCTGTACTGCTTGCGAATGATGCCAAGCCCTCGAGAAGGAATGGCGAGGGAGGGTATGGGAAGTAGCGGGAGGTAATGGAAGCTTTACACATGTGCAGGACTAGTTCTGTGCCTGCCCTAATATGCGGACAATAGGATCAATGAGCTCTCTCTCACCGTCCGAGGTTGCGGAGCATTAGTGAGGGGAGGAGAGTTCGTATGAACATTGCGGAGGATGTGTTCGTTCCCTGTGTTGAGGGACGAATGTGTAGAGGTATCCACAATTTCTTCATAGGTGACAAAATGCGAAGTACGTGTATTAAAGATGTTGCAATAGTTCTAAATAAAACACGAGAAATAAGCCCCATAGAGAACAGCCGGCTATTGCAGAGAAAAGACTATTGCAGCCTTGATCTCATATGTCCAAAATATGCGCGCAAAATTTCGGGAGCCCAAACCTACGTAATGGATTTTGTCGCGAGATATGGAATGCCTACGGGATGAATGGTCATTGCAATCTATACAAATAAGGCGACATGTACTCTTGACTTTTGCCAGGGCATTTCATGCACAGACTCGGCACTGAATCCATGCACACGTATACCTGTTTGAGGCTGTGGTCACTGTCGTGCATGCGCTGTTCGTAGTTTCGGATGAAGTCGCGCAGTTCCTTCTCCTTGTCTTCCAGCGTGCCGTAGAGCTGCTTCATCTGGTTCAGCAGGTCGAACTTCTCCGCCTTGAGACGCTTGCGGTCTTGCTTCAGGGCTGTGAACGGAGCGCCATCGAAGAAACCGTAAGCGCTCGACAGCGCGCACCCTTGGAAAATAGTTGAGGGGATAATAGCCTCATACGGGTGTGCAGGCTAGGGACAAAGAAATAGTGGATAAAAGGAAGGTGTCTCAGTGTAGCGCACCACGGCCCTCTTTCAGAAGGCGTCCCAGGCATGCGGTAAGAAGGCTGAAGATTCAATGACGGGCGCACGGAAGGTAGACAGGAGAGAAAGGAGAGGGAAAAAAAAGCGCTGCAAGCGCTGCTCTGCCATCTACCGGGAGGTTAGCTATTGAGCAGCGAAGCGCAGCAGAGGACGTCACGGTTCACAAACGCGGCTCTCTTAAAGTCCCGTGGTAAGTTTGGAGTCCAACAACGGTTTAAGCAGGCATCAAAGGAAAGTGGTTAAAGGCGAAGTTCTTCAAGAGTCTTCTGCCGGGCTCACAGTCTAACGAGAGCGTAACGAGGTTTAAAAAAAACTGCGAGACGTGACGCACAGGACAGGAAATGCAATGAACGCTGGGACACAAAAAGTTGGAGTGAAGTGTTACTCTTCACAACTTGCGAAAACAAACTTAGAGCAAGGACGTGTTTCTTGGTTTCTTCTCTGAAACGTCACAGAGAACGGCGTGCGCCAGTGAGGCTCAATTTTGGCGTCTGACAGTCTAAGATCGGCTTAATAATAATGGACTATCGAAAAACGCGAGAGAGTTTTCTGTTGTCACAACAGATATTCCTGTAGTATTTTGTGACCTCAGAAAAGAAATTCTTATAGTGACAACAAGATTTTATGTAGTATTGAGCAGTCTCCTGTCGTAACGGCAGAGCCAGTTCTGTCGGAACAACAGACAACTTCACAATAGTACAGGAAAATCTGTCGTAACGACAAGACAGCAAAAATTCCTGTTGTGCTTTGGGACCGGCTCTGTCGTATTTTTCCACTTATCGTGCTTATCACAATACAATAAAATACAATACAATTCAATGCAATACAATACAATACGATACAATTACAGACAGTGAAACGAAAAAATGTAGGGGACACTTCAGCTCGGCCTTAAGAGTATGACGCGATATTAATGGGTTTACATCAACATATGCAGATTGGTAATTTTCTACTTTACATCCATCGATCCCTTGAGGGAGGGGACTCATACCACTCCTGGTACAGTGGTGCAGCGGTTAAGCGGTGCGCCACTGACCCGGCAGGTGGCTGTGGCAAACACCGGTGGCTGTGGCAAACACAGCCACTGGTGGGCCTTGTGAGACTCAGGTTGCTCTTCCCGAACGACCTCTCGCGGCCAATTTAACTGCCACCCGCCATAGTGGACAATTTGATCCTAATAAGCTGGGCTGGTTGTGGGTGTCGTAAAAGGTAACGTTACCTAGGTAGGCCACCTGCCTCCTAGGTTGCTCCTCCGGGGATTTTTTGTGGATTTTTCGCTCATGGCCAACGACGCCGACAACGGCGCCGGCTTTTCTGCGACGCAGGGCCCTTGACTCCATCGTGTTAAAACATGATACGCGGTGCAACCGTGTGAAACTTATGTGCACAGCTTGCTTCTGGGAGTGCGACTGGTACTGCAGATTGAATCAACTTTATTCCAGCATGATATTACAATTGATGCGTTTTATATCAAAGGAGTCCCCAAGGTAATATAACCGTGAGCGGGACATCTTTCTTGAATTGGCAACATGGGAAAAAAAAGAAGCATCAACAGACAAGGATCAAAACAATAAGTTAAAGCGTTAGCTTCGATTAAAGAAATAGCTTCGTTAATTTCCTTTTAAAAAACCGCGAAAGCGTTGTTTCGGTTAGCTGGGGAGTTAACTCCTTCAAAAAGAGAAAAAAAATAACGTTGCTGCATTTTGCTCCCATAGTAAGAATGCACAGTAATAAACCTGACCTCAAAAAGCACCAAACAAAAGCCAGCTTGTTTGACCGCTTTTGTCTCCTACAATACAACACAATGCAATACATTACAATACAATACAATGCAACACAATACAATTACAGACAGGGATAAGAAAAAATGTAGGGGACACTTCAGCTCGGCCTTACGGGTATGACGCGATATTAATGGCTTTACGATATTAATGGGCCGCGGCGGTCGTATTTCGATGGAGGCGAAATTCTAGAGGCCCGTGTACTGTGCGATGTCAGCGCGCGTTAAAGAACCCCAGGTGGTCGAAATTTCCGGAGCCCTCCACTACGGCGTCTCTCATAGCCTGAGTCGCATTGGGACGTTAAACCCCCATAAACCACAAACCGCTTTCGTCTCCTACACTACTTCTCCCTCTTCATCATTTCCCTCTCCTTTCAAGCTCACCTGGATAACTCTGATAACCTATTCTGTAACCTGTAACTGTAGTGCTAAACGTGACAATGTGCAGGTAGCTCCAAAATGGAAAGGAACACTCAGTTTCCACAAAAGAGAGAAGGATGTTCGTACTTCGACACTGAAACTAAAAATGTCTCATTATATACTCGCAGGAAGACAATCTTGGACAAACGGAAAAACGTCCTTTCCAATCGTACTTATGGTTGGACAAAGATAATGTGTTCCGTTTCGTATTCAGTGCACGCTTTTAAAGACGTGAATGATATTCGCTGCTCTTCAGGTGAGCTCATAATCGAAGCGAGCTCCGAAGTAGGGACGCAAAAGTTGCCGCCGTGTCCAGGCTCAAAAGTGGGTTAAATGGTGGCTTCCAAGGACTGCTGCGCATTATTCATTAATTACAAACAATGCGAGCACCGAAAACGCACTCGCATTTCGTACCACGTGTGCTTGTGCTTGTAGTCGCTTGAAAGAAAATTCCGGCCTGCGCCCTGGCGTAACCTTGCCTGTCTCTTCCCACACTATGCCAGAAATTACCTTTGCACAACGAGAACAGCGGCCGTGAAAAAATAATAATAAAAAGTTCTATACCCTGTCAGCTTTTTTTTTTTTCAGTTTCATGCTCCATCGCGTGCATTACCTTATAAAACTTAATTACTGTAATAAAACGCCAGGATACAGCGAAGGTACAGCCCAGCTGGGACTCTCAATCATTCAGCATTAGTACGCGAGTATACGTGTAGCGAGGCTGCGGCTTTTGTAACACAAAAAGAAGTTTCAAGTGAGTCTTTGTCTGCTTTCCGACGTTGCACCAATTTGCTGCCACATGCATAATAGAAACAGCGTAGCCTGATCGATGCGACGAGCGTGCCCAGAGGAACAACTGAAATTGATGGTTGCCGTATAAGCAAGGCCGGCTCTTCGCAGAGCAAGAAGGCGCAGCGTATAATTCAAAGGAGAGAGAGAGAGAGATTATATCTTCGCGTTATCAGGAACTCGAGACGGCGCTCTAGTTCGGTTCTTTCGCCACCACGTGGTGCACGCCAAGAAATCAAGGGTTGTGTTTCTTGCTGTAAAAAAAAAAAAAAATGCACAGCGCTAGCGTATAGGTTCGATCTGAGAACCTCTTCGTCTGTGCGATGCATAGGGTAAGATCGCTCGATGTGTGGGTTTGACGTGCAATGGGGCGCGTGCGTGGACGCACTGGCTTATAATAAGCTCTGCAGATGTGACATGGGGCAACCTTGTCGTGAAAAATAATTTTCGGCAATTTTTTTTCCCGTCGGTTTCGAGAAACGCGACGTTGGATAATGGAATGCCAAGTCCGTGTTATATTTTAAGCCGCTAAAAAAAGTTATTGGAGCTGTAGAAACAAACACGGTATTTTATCTCACCCAAAAGGGCTATAAATTTTCGCTGTTTCCATGAGCGCGCAGTGTTTAAATTCTGAATGGTTTTGGAACAAACGTTAGGCGAGGCACCGAGACACCGGAATACCTTTGGCGTGTTCGGGAGATACCTAGAACCGTAAATACTGTGGCAAAACCCAGTCCGGTATATGTACGACTAGTTACCCGAGATGCATAGTAGTGCAAGCAAGGCTCCTTTTTATTAATTTAAACTAGTTATACCAAAGAACGCACTTCTCCCATTAACTGCGCAGGCCGCAAGGCTTAGCCGCGCTAATTAGTAGCTGCCCCAGATTTCAGATAAGGGAGGAAAAAAACTGGAGGGGACATTTAAGCTCCGCCTTGAAGGATATGGCACGATAACGTTAATAGATTAATGCCCAAATATGCGGAATTGGTCATTCTCTACTTCACATTCATAGCTCGCTGGGAGTGCTCATACTGCTCCTGGCGCAGTGGTGCAGCGGTTAAGCGATGTGCCACTGCATGCCCAGGCAGGTGGCTGCCTCAAACACAGCCACCGGTACAGGGCTTGTGAGACCCAGGTTGCGCTTCCCTAGCAACCTCTCGCGCGCAATCCTTAATTTAACTGCCACCCTTCAAGGTGGACCGTTTTCTCACAATCCGGTGGGCAGCTTGTAATGACGTCACAGGATCACATGACCTAGGTGGCCCGCATATGTTGTTTCTCAGCCGACGACGACGGGTTTCCAACTGAGCGGGACCCTTAACGCTTTGGCGTTAATGACTAGCGTCGGAGCATCCACGCTATAAGCGCAGTACTAACGAATATTATGAGCTTGAAAGCTTCGAGAACGTGCTTTGTATCCTTCACTTGATTACCATCGTGAATAAATAATGCGTGTAAAAACAGTCAGGGTTCTGTAGTGTCATCTAAGTGATCACGCTAACAGCTGGCGGTTCCCAAGAGGTGCCATGGAAGCGGTATTGACTAAAGTGCCAAGAAAGGAGGAATCTGCTCTACTAACGTGGCTTCACGGCAGCGCGCTGTTGTGTTTGTAATGCGTAACGACAGGAAGTGTAGTAAAAATGTTCACATAAAGGAAACTTTGCCGTAGTTTTGTGCAGTAAAGGAGTGAGGAACAGAAATTTAAACTATATTAGTTATTCGTTAAAAAAAAATAAGAAAAAGGACGAAATCCTCAAATTCGCGAGGGAACGGCGATGTCAATTCTTTTAAACGTTTTTTTTTTTCATATTGTAGCATGCGTACACGCCGCATCTTAGAACCCTAATAAAGACTGAATGAGCCACCGCGTTACCAAGTGGTCAGGTTGGATTTCAAACATGTAACGTAAACATAGAAATAGAAATTGGTGAAAAATACAAGCTCGCTATTTCCCTCCTGTTCAAGCTCCCAGACGATGTATGTACCAGCACTGTTACATTGCCACAGGTTTGATTTGACTTTTTTTCTTTAGCCTGCAGGATATCTAGCATTTGAAACATGCTTTATATGCTGCCTTGAACGTGCGTGCGTGTGTGCGTGCATGCGTGCATTCCCCTACACCAGAGCGCTCCCCGCCTTCCTATGACGCTGGCATCGAGGTGGGACAGTCGATTACAATTATTTGCACTGGAAGGGTACCAAATTTTTGCTAATTCGAATTAAGAGGAGCCCGACCGGACTTCTTTTCATAAACGTTATGTTCACAGGGTCAACGCATCCGTTCGAATAAACCGGAAGTTTAATGAGATTCCAGTGCTGTAGTAGTGGTAGGTGGCTGATGGAAAACTAAGTAGAAAGGCCGCATGGTAACGCACCACTCGAAAGCACAGGAGAATGATGAAAAGCACTGGGCAAAGCCGCTCTAATAGGCAGCTCTGCTGTGCAGGACGCCACGCCGCCTCCGCTAGCGGCATTCCCGTACGCAACGTACCAGACAGAGCGTCCCTGGCGCTGTTTAGCTCGGCCTGCATCCTCTCCTGTTCCTCCTTGGTGCAGATCCTCTGCTTCTCCTGGACCGCCCTCAACTCGTCCAGCTCCTTCTGCAAGTTGAGGTTGTGCTGCGCCAGCTGCCGCTTGTCTTCCCGCAGTCGCTGAAGGCGCTCCTCGAGGGGGAGAGAGTCGTCGTCGTGCGCCGTCCCGCTGCTGTCCTCCTCATCCTCGCGACCTCCTTCACCGTTGACGCGCCTGAACGAGTTGGTGCACGTCGTGGTCACCTCGTCCGTCTGCACGCTCACGGCGGCCTTGGACTCCCGGTAGCCGTCTTCCAGGAGGCCCTCTGCGATCGACCGCCCAGAGCGATGGTTCGTCAGCCCTGTATACTATACCAACGCTTTCCCATCAGCATCCAGGGCAAAATATATACCGCGTACGTCATCACGCCACTCGGTGAGATATTCAAGAGTTTTAGCATAGAGATGACCTACTACTAGAGACGTATTTAGTCAGGATGGCCGGTTGTCCAAGCGCGCATGCGCAATGCTAATGTGCGCGTCGTCACCTCACCCGGATACTGAGCCTGCGCAGCAGGCACACAGCAGTTCCGATATATTGGGAGGCGAACCGTGTTCTTTTACGCAATTTCAATACGTTCTTACGACCTTCCAGCTGCCCTGGCCAGGGAAGTCTTTCGTGCAAGTCTCCTGCCTAATGCGGTACCAAGAGTAACGATTAAGTGACTCATTGGTCTATCGGTCAACGAACTAGTCGGCCGTATGAATATACAGTCGAACCTCGTTATAACGAAACGGTCTATAACGAAATAACGGATATAACGAAGGAATGACGATTCCCCTTGGAGGCTTGGTCAACACGGGCTATAACGAAGTTACGGCGATAGTAAAGTAATCGCCGGGCCCCTTCAACTTCGTTATAACGAGGTTATCGTCCCACCTCTTTATAATGAAACGGTTTACAACGAAATATTGGCTATAAAGAAGGAATGTCGATTCCTCTTGGAAGCTTGGTCAACACGGGGTATAACGAAGTAATCGTCGGGCCCCTTCAAGTTCGTTATAACGAGGTTACCGTCCCACCTCGTTATAACGAAACGGTCTATAACGAAATAACGGATATAAAGAAGGAATGACGATTCCCCTTGGAAGCTTGGTCAACACGGGCTATAACGAAGCTACGGCTATAGCAAAGTAATCACCGGGCCCCTTCAACTTCGTTATAACGAGGTTATCGTCCCACCTCTTTATAATGAAACGGTTTACAACGAAATATTGGATATAACGAAGGAATGTCGATTCCTCTTTGAAGCTTGGTCAACACGGGGTATAACGAAGTAATCGTCGGGCCCCTTCAACTTCGTTATAACGAGGTTACCGCCCCACCTCTTTATAATGAAACGGTTCATAACGAAATATTGGATATAACGAAGGAATGACGATTCCTCTTGGAAGCTTGGTCAACACTGGCTATAACGAAGTAATCGTCGACCCCTTCTACTTCGTTATTACGAGGTTCAACGGTTGCACTTTAAACTGAAAGAAGTAAAAAGGAAGTAAGTTCTCCTCTTTTATAAAAGAAGGTGCTCTAGAGGACAACTTGCCCCCTTTTTACACCCATACCGGCGCATTCGTGTTTAGGGTGTAGTGGCCGTTTCGCACCTTGGCATCGAGGGCAGGCTTTCGGAAGACAGGGCATGATCTGCTGCGGGATGTTGGGCGGGCACGACGAAGACATGGGGGCCGGCGGCGGAGGAGGGTCGCCGGAGGAGGAGAGGGAAGAAGGCGAAGCGTATCCCGCGTTCGAGCACAGGAAAGCGGTGTTGGCCGACGGTATCTGCACGGCCGCGGCCATGCTCGAGATGCGGCTGTTGGTGTCCTGGAGCTCGGCGCGAAGCTGCGACACTTCCTGGTGAGCCTGCAGAGGGAGCAGAGAATAATAATACAATTAAATACGTGAGCACTCGAGGAAGTGGGCAATAGTGGAAGGATATAATTAATAATAATAATAATTGTTTTTTGGGGGAAAGGAAATGGCGCAGTATCTGTCTCATATATCTTTGGACACCTGAACCGCGCCGTAAGGGAAGGGGAAAGGAGGGAGTGAAAGAAAAAAGGAAGAAAGAGGTGCCGTTGTGGAGGGCTCCGGGATAATTTCGACCACCTGGGTATCTTTAACGTGCACTGACATCGCACAGCACACGGGCGCCTTGGCGTTTTTCCTCCATAAAAACGCAGCCGCCGCGGTCGGGTTCGAGCCCGGGAACTCCGGATCAGTAGTCGAGCGCCCTAACCACTGAGCCACCGCGTCCCCGAACCTCTTTAAGCGCGAGCTTTGCTTTTACGACTTACGGGGACACCAATAAACTGTGCTGATTAGCAACAGACCGCGTCCAACTACGGGATAGAGAGAAAGAAATCATTTAATGAAAAGCAGAGAATGTAGCCGGCGTTTAAAAATCGTGGGGGATGGAATTGGGGAGAGAAAGACGGAAGGAGAGGGGTGTAGAAATGTTAAAGCTAAATGAATTTAATGATAATTTGGGTAATGACGTGACGCTAAAAATGTTCAGTCGTGCTTAAATAAACACGAGTGACTCGGGCTGCTGTACGGTATTTCGCGCACTGTCACTTTGTTCTATTAAAAGAAAGGCCGTAAGATGCACAACGTATAGGATACAGATACACTTCAAATATTGCCCTCACTCTAAAGCCCGGTGTGTAGCACAGAAAAATTAAGCACAACAAAATGCCGACATCCCATCACTAATTCCACAGTTGACTGCGTGAAGTACCCTGGAGCTTAGCGCGACACACGCGGCATAAGTGACTTTTAATGGAGACAAACGTCAGCCGGTTCGCACATAGTGAATTGGCGCATATTATATACACTGTCACGTGGCGGCAAGCCGAATAACAGGACATGATGGATGCCGTGACGTTCCACAACCGCGCAAGAGTCAGTCTAGCGTGAGCTTTCCGGCCCGCGCCAGAGCACACAGCGATTCATTTTTACACGAACACGAATATACACGCACGCATGATATTAGAGAATTGCAGCACAAAAAAGAGACAGGGAAAGGGGAGAGAAAGGCGAGAGAAGGAAAGAATAATTCAAGCGTTAAGTAAATGGTGCACTCTATTATTTTGTCCCAGGACAGCACTCATGACAGAAAGAAAAAAAATGAATTCAGAATAATAATAATAATAATAATAATAATAATAATAATAATAATAATAATAATAATAATAATAATAATAATAATAATAATAATAATAATAATAATAATAATAATAATAATAGTAATAATAATAATAATAATATTAATAATATTAATAATAATAATAATAATAATAATAATAATTGGTTTTTGGGGAAAGGAAATTGCACAGTATGTGTCTCATACATTGTTGGACACCTGAACCGCGCCGTAAGGAAAGGGATAAAGGAGGGAGTGAAGGAAGAAAGAGGTGCCGTAGTGGAGGGCTCCGGAATAATTTCGACCACCTGAGGATCTTTAACGTGCACTGACATCGCACAGCCCATGGGCGCCTTACCGTTTTGCCTCCATAAAAACGCAGCCGCCACGGTCGGGTTCGAACCCGGGAATTCGAATTCAGAAGGAAGGTGAATTTAAATGTCCACTGGACACGCAATGAATTTTTTTGTACTGAATATATACATAAAAGAAAAATACAAAGGCGCGAATCATTTCCAAATCAAATCACAACGTCCCCCAGGCGGCACTTACAAGAAAAAAGAAAAGGAGGCGCTTTACTAAACAAGAGGCAATTACTGTTAACAACACCTGACTGCGACTACTTCGGCACTTGGCACATTCACAGCTCAATTGATGTGAGCCAGGGAAGAGTCCGCATAATGCATTGTCTATGTATTCTTTCTCTCTTCCTTTTTTTTTTTTTTTGCACGGACAAAGCCACGTTCAGAAGGCAAGACACATGTCTAGAACGACCGAACTGTGTGTTCCGCAGCTCCCAAAGCCGCTGCCACCAGGAAGACAAAAAAAAATTACGATGAAATCCTATAAGTTTAAAAGCGCATGCTCATATCCAGACCATTTTTAACTAAACGTTATCGCTACGAATGGCGTGTTCTAGCTAAGCGTTTCGCCCTCTGCGCGTACAAGTGCGGACATAAGTAAACGGAGCACGCTATTCCAGTCTAGGTGCAACCACGCCTTCCCTATCGGAGAGGAAGGGGCACTGCTTGTTTATAAGAAAGCGTTGTGTTGCGTTGCGTTATGTTCTATGGCGCATAGGCAACCAAGGCGATCACCCGCTACCATCATTCATCACTACCAGCATTTCTATCATCCACTATCCATTACCAGACATCCCCTACCAGCATGCGCACAACGTAGCCGACAATTTCAATTAGGCAACACGTGAAAAATGTTAAAAGGCAACAGTGTGCTCAGTTTACTTTAGCGCACCTGTAAGTGTTCAACCTTGCCCCCCCCCCCCCCCCCCAAGAAAAAAAAACAAAAAAAAACGAAGAGGGCAGCTATTTGGTAAATCGTTAAAGGTCAACTGCGGAGGTTTAGAATTCGGCGAACTTAAAGGGGCCAAATGGGTGAAGCCTGCAGATAAAGCATGTGAAGTCCTTTCGGGCTAGCACTTGAAATGGTGACGTAATCATCGATATAAATCGCGATGGCCTTCGAGCTTCTCCGCAGCGCACAGCGTCAATTGAGGAGCGCGCGATGAAGTCTTTTCCGATCCCGGTACATTTCCAACTCATAAGCGCTTGCTTTGAAGGGGAAAAACCAACGCCACCGAGGGCAAAGTCCGCCAAGCGTTGTTTGGCAGCATCCACGAACTCACGGCACGGTGTGGTTCACAACAACGTAAATATGAAATCTTACCATCTGTGGCGTCACATGTAGCTTATTCCCAACCCTCTGCTGCTGAGAGGAGAAGCCAAAACTTAATCGCCAATTATGTCACGTTTTAAATTCGAGCGCGAAAAAACTTGGCGCGCTTTATCTCCAGCCTACATAGATTTCAATCCTTGAATATCGAAGAATTCTCTACAAGTGGTGCAGTTGACCTTTAAGTCGGCGACCACACGAGAGAACCCTAAAAAAAAAAAGAAAGCCCACAAAACAAAATCAAGTAATCGAGGAACCCGCAAAAATAATATTTTCTATTCTTTTTTTTCAGTTTCGCAATAAAGAAGGCTGTTGTTGACTGGTCCTCTGTTAACGATACAGCCTATTATGGGCCACTTTCGTTTACCTATTCCTCCGCGAAATTCCGAGGTTTATGATAATATTGCAATCACTCAGTTCAGCCCTTGGGCGCAGCCGGGCAGCCACCAAACCACGTGACGTGACGTCACGACAGCCGGAGGAAAAGCTGGGCCCCAACTGGCGCGGTAGCGCGCGGCCGCAGCCACCACCTGACTCCCGCTCCTCCCGCTAGGGGCGCTGCGCTATGATTGACGTCACGGCATATATATAAAAGAGCTGCGCTCCTTCGCCGGGACAGTCTTATACCCCTGTCACACGGGCATTTCGAGGGCCCTCGAGCCGATAGTCTATCGACTCAAAGGCGATCGAGCGCTGCTACACGGGCAGTTTCAATGGCGATCGAGTCAATAGCCTATCGAGTCAACGGAGCAGCACGGAACTCCATCGAGATATGCAACGCATTCTTGGCTTAACCAAGCTAAGCCTGGCCATTTTTTAGCTTTGTCATAACGTTCCTGCACTTCAGATGGCGCAGCTTTCTATACTTCTCGTGTGATGCGAGCAAAGAGTTTTGAATGAGTGCATAAAAATAAGCCTCTGTCATCAGTCTCACGTTATACACGTTATACGAGGTGACTCATTACTATATGGTATACAGTGCACGCAGATTTACTCTAATAGTCGCAGTTGCTACACGGCGATTTATACATTTACAGTCATGCTGACTGACCGGAGTGGAGGATATAGCAAGTGCCGCTATAATTGCCACTGATATGAACCAATAATTAAAACACTTTTAACTTATTTCGAAACCTCGGTCAGTCCATTTACACTGAAAAGTTGAGGAGACTCACACATCGGACAAGGACTAACCAATATCCGTGAAATCGCACAACGAGAACGAGCGTCCGCGAGATAGGCATCGACGAAGTTCCCGCCGCCGAGCGCGCTTAATTACGCGGCCGAAAGCGTGAAGCCGGCTGTCTCCGACCCCCCCCCCCTCCCCTCCCTCCACCCCACCTCTTTCACTCTCGCCCCTGTTCCTTCCTGAATTCACGGGCTGTGCGAGCAAGGGAACGGTGTTTTTGTTCTTGTCTACGTACGGTCATCTTCTAACTGGGCCGCTGATAAGTCCTTATCATTTCTGCGGCGCGTCGGAATACGGCTCCGCCTGGCCCTCCCTTGCAGGGCCGGTTCATGGCGAAGCGCCTGAATGCCTAATGAGGCGAGTTGAGCGAGTCGTGAAGACGACTATATCTCGACGCGCGTGCTGGTTATGAGCACAGATTTAAGGAAAGAAAATGGAAGTGGATCAGCCTTGATAACTACAGAATTTAAACAGCGGCGACACAGACACATGGAAAGCTGAATTTGGCATATATACATATATATATATATATATATATATATATATATATATATATATATATATATATAATATATATATATATATATGATTTCTTTTCTTAGATCTACTCATAACCAGCACGCGCGTCGAGTCCTGCCCTTTCTCAAAAGGACAGGCTCTGTCAGAAGTGTCGACTCGAAATAAATCTCTGTTTAAATGAAGCGTTTCTCAACTTTGCGCGCGCACACACACACACACACACACACACACACACACACACACACACACACACACACACACACACACACACACACACACACACACACATATATATATATATATATATATATATATATATATATATATATATATATATATATATATATATGGTGCTGCTCCATCCAAGACTACACAATTTTTAAAAATAGGCTTTTTTCGTTAGATGAGTGCTTTTCCCGGCATAGCATTGTAAGCGGGGTAGTACATCAGAATACAGCTAAAACGTGCTAACAGCAGGCTGGTTAGCTAATACTGAATAGCTAACTTTTTAAATATTAATGATTGTATCCTTATATATTGAGAGGCTTGTAACCCAGCGTAAATAATATTCATGTCAGTTTTTAGAATTTCGAACATGTGGTTACCACCCGGCGGCGTTCCTCTCAGCGTTTTTGCTATCGTCAAAAGCATTCCCCGATTGTTTTCTATGGCAGTCTTAGCTGCTCGATGCGATCGACGAAAACACGTTAAAGTAGAGATTTTGCTATACATCATAAGTATGGGCCATAACCTTACTATTCTGCAACAGTACCTTACAATTTTTCGATATTCAAAATTTTTGTCCCAGAATGTGGGACATGTTGACGACAATCTCGATTGTTAAGGTTTTGTTGCCTTCTTTCCAGCGCAACTGCTCTCTCGGAAACCAGGTTGGCAACCACTATGTTGCAAAGTCCTGTACGCTGTTTTCCTCACTAAAGAGTCATGTGGGCGTGTCGGCTTAAGTCACGGTTTTGCGGACGACGCAAAAGTCATGCCCTTCTTTAACTGCAACGCTCAAGCCAGTTACAACCAGCGTTCAGACGAAACCCGCGCACGGCGGCTAGAAGCTATTGCATACAACTGCACTGTCCGGCCCTAAGAACTTCCTAAACAACGGTGATCTATTTACAGGTCATCGCTCGAGTCCTACAAGACAGCTCGCAACCGGCCGCCTTAGAGGTGGGGTCGAGAGAAGCCTTACGAGGATTGAGCGCGTCTCCCTGGGAGCTATCCCAGAAATCAGGCTTCTCAGCACATCCAGACAAGGAGTGCCTATTGGGGAAGAAAACTTAAAGGGCTGCTTTTTGTGTCCGCGCGTGTGTACGGCGTATTTAAGAGGAAGGCAAAGAGGAGTGTGCCAGAATAAGAAGGTACGCAATAGAGCAGTGCTCACGTACGTCGTGAGCGTGTAACGATAGCAACTAATGCTAGCCAAAGCGCATCTCCAAGAGAAGAGGATTTCCAGGAAGCCTAAGGTCGCTGAAAGAATTCGGACCAGCGAGCCCCAATAGGACCTAATAGGATCAACCCCTACCAAAGCGCTTTGGCGCCGTCTCGCGTACACCGGAGTGACCCGAAAAAAGTATCGCTCACCGCCGGAAGCGCCAAAAAACAAAGGGCAAAAAAACTTCGTCAAGCCTTAGGGAGTTTTAGTACAGCGTTGTCGTATACCACTACCGTAATAGCGCCACCGGCAGCAGTCCGAAGGGCCCAAGTGAGGGCACACGTGGACATCTGTGCGAGCGCTATTTAAAACCTGGCGGTAGCTGGATATAAAGTCACGCTTTGCTAAAACTCTCTCTTAATGTATAGACATGCAAGTATACAGCAATTTTCGGTATACAGTCGGAACTAGGTTATAGTTCGCAGGGATAAATTTTGTGTGGAAAAAAATTTCTAGATGGTCCACACCCAGTACACAGCCCACACCCGCTGTACGTAGAATCACGTTGGGCATTTCGTGGTAACCCGCCGCGGTGGCTCAGTGGTTAGAGCGCTCAGCTACTGATCCGGAGTTCCCGGGTTTGAACCCGACCGCGGCGGCTGCGTTTTTATGGAGGCAGAAGGCTAAGGCACCCGTGTGCTGTGCGATGTCAGTGCACCTTAAAGATCCCCAGGTGGTCGAAATTATTCCGGAGCCCTCCACTACGGCACCTCTTTCTTCCTTTCTTCTCTTATTCCCTCCTTTATACCTTCCCTTACTGCGCGGGTCAGGTGTCCAACGATATACGAGACAGGTACTTCGCCATTGCCTTTTCACAAAAAACTAATTCTTGTTATTAACATTATTATTATTTCGTGGTATAGTGGGCAATACTGAAAAATCAAGCGTTCTATAATTCGCTCTGGTATAGATAGTCGGCAGAGGCGAAACTTTTAGCCTTTAACACGTATAACAACTTTAACACAACCTGTGAGCTTCAAAACGGAATTTAAGAATTTAAGATATTTTAAGGTGGTCGGTTCGAGACCCACCGCCGGTCACCCACCGGTAAAAATGGGTACAAGCTTCCCCCAGCCTGGCGCCCGGCTTTCATTAGGGGTGTTCGCTTGGGAGAAGCTCCGTAAACCGCGCTTCGCCCCTCGCCCCAGTGTCGGACAACCTCGGTGTCTGCTAAAGGTGGTGTCACTGCCAACGTGGATTCATCACCTGCAGCAGCAGTCGTGTGTGTGTGTGTGTGTGTGTGTGTGTGTGTGTGTGTGTGTGTGTGTGTGTGTGTGTGTGTGTGTGTGTGTGTGTGTGTGTGTGTGTGTGTGTGTGCGTGTGCGTGTGCGTGTGCGTGTGCGTGTGCGTGTGTGTGTGTGTGTGTGTGTGTGTGTGTGTGTGTGTGTGTGTGTGTAAGCTGTCTAAGATCACATGTGTGGCGAGGACGTGGGGAAAATATTAATAAAGGCCAATATACATATAGCAACAGCAAAGATTTCTACGGCAGTGATGTTAAAGCGGACCGCGAAGAAATCCGCGATGCGCTGAGCCGCCCTCTTCGCTTCCACAAGAAAGAGGCATGATAAGATGCAAGTCGCTGGAGCGTGAGGCTATAGGAGCTGGACGCGTGCAAGACTTTGCCCCTCATGCATTTTCATAACTCGCGCGCGTCGGCACGTAAACAAAAGAGAGGCACGAATCGAGAGCGGATTGCTAAATGTGGCGCGACTCGAGTGGCGGAGCTCAAGACGAGAAGGAGAACAGAACGAAAGAAGGCAAGTTTTCTCGCGCCGGAACTTCGCGACGTGCTCAAGCTTCACGCTGTTATTTCGCGGGCGCAAGTATGTGCCTCTAATTTATTCGGGAGACGGCGCGTTAATGACGCTGGTTGCGGTAAGACGCGGCACGACCTGCGCGGGTTACGGAATTAGTCGAGTAAAGAAAAAAATGTGTGCCACGAAAGTACGGAGTAGTTGCGAAGAAACTATAGCTGCATGTTTTGATTACGGCGCCCCTATTCATGCGCTTATCTCGAGTTATGCTGCTTGACTGACTGCGAGGGGTTTGCTTCTGTGAAAGCTTGATTATGAATCGCAACATGGCGATACAATCGTAGTATAGTTTTGTTTCTCAGTCTTGTTTAAATAATTGGTTTTTTGGGGGAAAGGAAATGGCGCAGTATCTGTCTCATATATCGTTGGACACCTGAACCGCGCCGTCAAGGAAGGGATAAAGGAGGGAGTGAAAGAAGAAAGGAAGAATAGGTGCCGTAGTGGAGGGCTCCGGAATAATTTCGACCACCTGGGGATCTTTAACGTGCACTGACAGTCTTGTTTCCAGTGTGGCTTGGCTCACCCCCAAGATTACATTTTGTTTCCTCCGGAAAGCATATAAAACCGACAAGGGTAAATGGATACGAGCAACAACATTACGATAAACGCTACTATAAAGCGGTTGAGGCGTAAAAATCGAACTGTTAAATTCCCTTGGCAGCTTTAAACTATGGCCGAAAAGTGACTTCACTCGTGCCGTTCGTACTTCAGGTTTGTCACATCGCCGAAAAGCGACAAGTAATTGCACCTTTACAAGTTGTCCGCCGACTTCCAGCCGACGAAGGGATGCAGTTACATTCCTGAAATCTAACTTTCTCGCGTTCATAATATTTTCCTTTTCCCTTGTGAGGTTCTACGTATAAACAGGTCCCTCCAGTATGAAAGGGAAGAACCAGTTTACACAGAAGGGCGATTTTTTTTTAATTATTTCTCCAATGAAGTTGACAATGACTTTCGAACACGTTAATTCAAGAGGAAAACTTGTTAGGAAATCTGAAAAAGTTCACTTGTCACTAGTAATTATGTAGTGACCATTCACTAAATGCTCAAACTTTGTTTCCTTTCAAAATTGAGAGACCTGTACCTTGTCCGCACCACTGGGATTCATTTTTCGTATTCGCTAAATCCAGAACCACCCTTTAGATGCTAAATGGGACCACCTCTTTTCCCATCATTTTCCTTCTGAGCGTCCCTGTAGTAGCGCAAGAAAATCAAATTTAACAGCGGTTCCTAGTGTCAAGAATTTCAGGACGGAATAACAAGAAATGGCGAGGAATCGCACCTAGTTACGAGTACTATATGTATAACAGAGCAGTTCCATTTTGTTCAAAAAGCATTCTATATCACTCTGTAAAAAAATAAAGCGAATAACTGTATCGTAATTCTGCTTCTAATTCTCTGTTTCCTTCTTTATTTTCCTTAGCGCAGGCATGCAGTACCTGTATTAATGACTGGACGGCACTCAGTGCACGTAATAGAACCGTGGGTGTCGAAAATAATCAGGAGTCCTCCACTATGTACGACGTTTGTCATAGCCATCATGCAGATTCGGGATGCTAAAAGCCACCTATGCTTCCTACACTTGAATAACGAACATGCAATAGCTTTAATAAGGTACATTGTTGAGCTAGTTGGTGCGTGATCACTTAAAACCGGCAGCAGAGAAGAACCGGACACGAGGAAGAAACACACTTCGTCCACGTCTGTGTGTTTCTTCCTTGCGTCTGGTTCTTCTCTGCTGCCGGTCACTATATATATGGGGTCGGCATCACGAGTACAGCTCATCTTCACTTTCGCCCTATATCAGACATTTCCCTTTGTTAACTCCCCTAGTGTGGAGTAAATAAAACCAAAGCTGTTACTCCGGCCGACCTCCCTCCTTCCGTACATTAAATATTCCCCACTCTAAACTCCACCATGTGCCGCACCACTTTGAGGTGCACCCTTCCGCGAGTGGTGACGTCACACGCACCTGTTGCAGGTCTCCGTCTATGCGCGAGGCGAGCGCCTTGTTGTCGTCCATCATGTTTCGGAACTTTGCCTGGGCGTCCACCAGCAGCCTGCGCATGAGCGCCATCGAGGACTGCAGCGCCACCTGCTGCTCATGGCCGCCGACGATGAGCGCCCTGCTGCCCCCCTCGCCTCCTCCTCGCCCCTCGTGCGGGCTTGCCGGCCCCTGACAGCGCTGCTGCTCTTCGGAAGGCGGCTTCTGGAGCCGGGGTCCCGAGACTACGCCGTCGCCCAGCTCGCTGTTCTGTCCCGGTGGGCTGAGCACGTATCGCACGATCTGCTCGTTCAGGGAGTCCAGGGACTGGATGGCTGCGTCAGGAAAAACAAGAGAAGACAGACGAAGATAAGATAAACTGTAGGCTGCGGTAGAGTTCAGTTTATATCGTTGCTCTTAAGAGCTGGTGCTCGCATGCATACCCAACAACTCTGGACAAACGCATTTTTTTTTAACGGGAAAGAGTTTATGAAACTTAATTTTTTTTTCATATCTTGCAAGGTTTCACTGTAGCAATCAGTATATCCGCAGATCTCCCGTCGGCAGGCTCACATTTTTTTTTGCTTTTGACGTTTTTTTGCTATATTATACCCGCCGCGGTGGCTCAGTGGTTAGGGCGCTCGACTGCTGATCCGGAGTTCCCGGGTTCGAACCCGACCGCGGCGGCTGCGTTTTTATGGAGGAAAAACGCTTAGGCGCCCGTGTGCTGTGCGATGTCAGTGCACGTTAAAGATCCCCAGGTGGTCGAAATTATTCCGGAGCCCTCCACTACGGCACCTCCTTCTTCCCTTCTTCTTTCACTCCCTCCCTTGTCCCTTCCCTTACGGCGCGGTTCAGGTGTCCAACGATATATGAGACATATACTGCGCCATTTCCTTTCCCCCCAAAAAACAATTATTATTATTTTGCTATATCGCAAAAGCGTTCCCCATCAATTTTCTATGCCAGTCTTAACTGCTGTATGCCAGCGATGGAAACACTACAAAAAAAGATTTTGCCATTCTTCTGATATGTCTATCAGAAGAATGGACCATTGCCTTCAATATTTGCATATGAGTACGTTACAGTTTTCCAATATTCAAAATTTTGGGCCAAGAATGTCGGACATACTATCATACGCAACTGAGCATATCACTAGCAATGAAAAAACAGTGCAGTCCCAGTATCATTCAGCAGTGATAACTACGCAAGACAGAGCCTCTGGAGCCAGTGACGTCAGCGTCACTGTGCAAAATGAAAATTGCCGCACTTAATTCTGGGCCAATGAGAACGCCATTCATGTCATACTGAGCTATAAGGGTAACATGAGCCATGCAATGGTAGCGGTACGTGCGGTTAATCGTCCCAAAACTGCACACGAGCCAGGAGGGACGGCGCATAGTGGACGGCTCCGAATTAATTCGACCACCTGGGGTGGTTTAACATGCGCTGACATCGCACAACACACCGTCGCTACTTGCATTTCGCCTCCCCTTGTTTACTGCGCCCTACTACACAACACTACTGACGATAAGACACACGAAGAAACAGACAAGTACATACGAGGCGCGGACTCACAACCGTTTATTAGACATGTAACACTTGCTTTTTATACATTTCTAGCGCACGATGTGTTTGGGTTGTGGTCACGATGGTGCGCGATTAAGACTATCTCAGTTTGTGTTAAGCGCGCAGTGAACCAAGATGCAGAACCAACTGACCCCTGTTTTAGCACTGCTTGATTTCGCCTCTATCGAAATGTTCCACCCGTGGCCGGGATCTTTATCGTCCTCGTATCTCAACCGCTGCGCCACCACGGCCAGTTCGTGATTAACGATAAGTAGGCCCTCTCGATTATCCGTGCTCTACAATCACGTGATCCACGTTTCTTTGTCCCCGGGGATAAGGAAAGCTTCGCAGTTTTCTTTCAGCTAAGCAGCCAGTGAAATGTCCCCATAGCTGTGCAGTTAATTAAAACAATGAAATAACTGAGAATGAATCACGCATGACAGACAGGCATTATGTGGGCCATGTAGGTTAAACTAAGGGAGGCAGGACACTTTTCCACTTGAAAAGTGGAGCACCAGGAACCGCATTTTGCAACAATTAATTTTCGGATTAATTATTAATCGGGGATTTAATCACAACCTGACGACAGAGGCGAGGTTGACCAATTACAAATAGGCACTAAAATGAAAATGTGCCGCCGCGGTGGCCGAGTGGTTATGGCGCTCGGCTGCTAACCTGAAAGACGCGGGTTCGATCCTAGCCGCGGCGGTCGAATTTCAGTGGAGGCGAAATGTTGGAGGCCCGTGTACTGTGCGATGTCAGTGCACGTTAAAGAACCCCAGGTGGTCGAAATTTCCGGAGACCTTCACTACGGCGTCTCTCATAGCCTGAGTCGCTTTGGGACGTTAAACCCCCATAAAGCCATAACGCCATAAAATGAACATGTAAATGTATTGTTAGAAAATAAGGAGCAGGTTCGCCCAATTCCACGATTGCGTCATTGGCCGTACTTGTGAATTCAGGGTACCAACTATGACAAGAGCTAGGGAGGGCCTGGTCAAGTAAACGGCAACATATCGCACAAGCCCGTGTTCCCTTGCTTCCGTCCCGTTCTTTTTTCGCGCTGGCTTTTTCCCAACATGCATGCTCTCCAAATTGCCCAGTTCAGCATCCTTGTGCAGTTCATATCGTACAAGCTTGGCATTCTCGCTGTTAATATCAATAAGTGAGGGATCGTAGGAGTAAATCGTTACGATTTTCATTGACTTCACGACTGATTCTCATGGTGATCAAGGCGAGTGCGTGAAGCTAAATGTTTTCGCCACGGTAATACGCGTCACCATAAACGGTAGCACTGCGCATACCTTATCTCTCTTGTTCCTTCCATAGAGGTTACTTACGTAGATGGAAGGAACAATCTCGTCTTCGATCAAAAAAGCGAGAAGAAACAAAAGAAAAAGGCTGTTTCTTTACCCAACGAAGCTAGTCGCCCTGCAGTGTCTCCACAAAGCCCATAGGCAAGAAAAGCTCGCCGCCAAGTATAGTCGAGGACCGGACCGTAAATTCCGGCAATGACTCGATGGAGCGCGTCCCGTGGCGTGCAATCGGCCAGCGCGACACGCACGATTGACCTATTTTCGCCGTTTTACGCTCTTTTTACGATCCTCAGCTCGCGCGCTCAGAGTCCCACACTGGGTCCAGGCGATGAGCGACCGGAGCCACCTAGAAACCACGACGACTTCCCCCAAGAGACGAAGAGTACGCCGCGGCAGTAAAACGCGGCACAGCTCCCCTTAAAAGATCCCCACACAAGCGCCGCAGATTCTCTTTCTGTGCTGGCTAGCCTCGAGATTGTGATAAGCTTACTCCTCCAAAGCTTAACCGATCGCGTCTAGATGGTTTAGAAAAGGTCAGCTTAATGTGGTACCGCGGCTGCATGTACCCCTTTTTTTTGCACAGTCCGCCGTCTGTACAGGTATGATACCGGGCAGGAACCTCGTATAACAAGGGCACTATTTTCTAGGTAACGAAAAGGCGGATAGCTTAACTCGCGAGATCACGTACCGAGCTGAGCAGCCACAAACCCTGGGTCACCACTATACCGTTGAGATCGGATATTCGGAGATATTGAATTTTCACAGAGGAAGGAGGATTAGATACTCTCCTCCGCATAAGTCTCTAACACAGCAAGAAGCAGCTAGTTGGCGTATGCTGCAAACGAGAACTTTCTTTAACTTACACATCCTATACAAAATGTATCCTACACAATTCAGGGACACGTTCCCGTGGTGCGGGGCAACCCCACTCTATGCCATATCCCTATGCCATATCACCTGAGAGTGCGAACGCAACTACGCATTCCACCAACACAAAACCCCGCGTGCGGAGCATGGGAGAGCCGGCTCGCCAGCTGCGAGATCACTGCCCAGAGGGCACTAGTGCAGCACGCAAGCGAAGCACTAGGCTCAGTGGAGCCCTGGAATAGGGGCCCAACCTTACTGAAAGAGGTCAAGCGTCGACAGCGATGAAGACGAAGACTGAACCGCCAATCTCTTAAGAGGCCTGAATAAAGGCTCTCTCTCTCTCTCTCTCTCTGTACCCTTCAGTTACCGCCTTTCTCCACCCTAAACACCCTCACCAAGTCATACCCAGCAATTCTGGACAAAAGCATTATTGAGAGGAAAACCATTTATTAACGCACTTCTTTCATGTAATGTCAGGTTTCACTCTAGGAATCAACACATCTGCAGATCACCCGACGGCGGTCTTGAATTTTCTTCTATTAACGTTTTTGCTATCGTCAAAAGCGTTCCCCATTGTTTCTCTATGGGAGTCTTAATTGTTCGATACGACCGATGGAAACACTTTAAAAGAAATATTTTGCACATATCAGAAGAACGGACCATTACCTTCAATATTACAGTAAAAGTTTCTTACATTTTTCCAATTTTCAAAATTTTTGTCCGAGTAAGCTGGACTTGAGCATAAGGTCCGATTTTGTACGCCATTTTGTATTGTGGATTTTGTATGTTGTTTTTAATTTTTCATTAAAGTACCTTGTTGCAACAGCCAGTAACCAGTAACCAGAGTAGCATTCGTTAGGAACAGAATAGAACAACGTTGACCAATTCGTTTTAAAGAAAGCAAGCAGGCATGCATCAGGAAAAGGCACCAGAAAGTCATGGGAAAGGCATATCAGCCTAATGTCAAAAGTCACTAAAGTTTCTCAAAACAGTCATGGGGCGCCTAATTATCATTATGCGGTCACAACGCGTTAGTATTAAGTATTATCCTTGTTTGAAGAGCTAAGGTTGCTGGCTTAGTGCATAAATCAGCGAAAGCTGATTGCACTGGGGGCTGATTGGACCTTCTCCACAGCAGCCACCCGTCGAACTGTTCCCGTGGTCAGCACCCTCAAGTTGCTCATTCCTCCGCTCGCGTCAGAGCCTCTTCCGTCCACGGTGGCCACCCTCTTGCCAGTTGTTCCCATGGCAGCCACCTTCCGGTCTCTCCCCCTTCTCCCCCCTACAAGTGTAGACAAGTATTTCCCTCTCTACACATTACCACCTGCCAACATAGCAAGTGGTAGGCGATTGGCAGGTGGTGTACACAACACTACTCCTGACACTTTTTTCTTTACGGTGGGCCTTCTAATGCTGACGCATTTATAACAAGGAGGAAGCTGCAGAAAAATAAGCTGCTGAATAAGCTAAACCGAAACAGGTTCCGTGTGCCCCTAAGAGGAAGGATTCTTATTCACGTTCTCCTCACATGTTGTTCGCGCTCCTTATCAAACGTCTGATCAACTTACGCGCGGCGTAGTATCCTATTTTAGGGCAGGGCAGTTCTTAAGTTGGTACTGAGGCGCACAGCGTGAGAAAAACAAAGATAAAAACGCTCTCAAAAATGCAAACGCCCTGGTGCGTGCTCTGAATTTCGATCTATCTTCTCCTACCATCGCTTCCCGGTCTGTTTGCCAAGATAGAACGCCTCCGCTGTCCAGCCTGTGCTTCTGCGCTACCCCTTTTTTGCGCCCTCCGCAACAGCTATCTACTCTCAGAACCCGACGACTGTTAACGCGGTAGCGTTACAGGCCCTTGTCACTAGAACATCCAATGTCGGCGTTGTGAACGAGAAATCACGGGCTCGGCTCTTGCAGGTGGTCCCCGGACAGCAACCTATGGGAGAAAGGTTGGCCACCTATAGGTCACGTGACCTTACGGCGTCATCACAACCTACCCACCACCAGATAGTGAGCAAACTAGCGACCGTGACAGGTGGCAGTTTAATTAATGATTGGGCGTTCGGTAAGAGCAACCTAGGCTGCACAAGGCCGACCACTGGGAGCACCTGCCATCACAGGGCAATGGCGCATCGCTTGACCGCTGCACCACTACGCCAGGAGGGTTATGAGGACACCCAAGGATCTATGAATGCAAAGTAATGAGGACACCCAAGGATCTATGAATGCAAAGTACAGAATGACTTTCTGCATATATGAAAATTGCCATATTACGCTATCGCGCCATACCATTAAGCCGGAGCTTAAGTGTCCTGGCCAATTTTTATCGCAATCTTCTAAATCATGTGTGGTTGCTTCCTTGCCTTCCTACTTTATGGTGAGCCGTTCGTGAAAACAAATAAGCACCTGCGCTAAATACTAGGCTGGTAATGACAGCGGCACTCAGACGTATTTAAGAATTATTCGCTTCATAGTCTGCAGTTCCTTTTCCAGTCAGTACTTGCATGTTGCATCACCTTGCAGCGATTTCCACCCTCTGCTTCCACTTCCACCTGATCGTTATTTTTAATCGCCGTACAGATCAAGTAACAGATAACATTAGATAAGCGGAGAAGTATTAGCGTAGACGTAGGCCGGATTAATAAACTATGCTTGCTGGGCACGCGTGGTGGTGACCAGGTATACGTATAGGCTAGTACGTCAACGCCTATATATGGCTAATGCTCTCTAATAAAATGAAGCTGACAAAACGTTTTCCCCTCTCCCTCAAAACACCATTCTAACCATGCTCTCCTCTGTCAGCCCCTCTCCACGCACCGGTTAAACGTGACATCCATCATTCAAGACCAATTTGTTCCCCCCTAATCCTGCAAGCGTTTCGGCAACGTGTCGAACGGTTTCGCGCTCTTCTTTCTTTACTTTCGGATTCCAACAGAAGCGCGAACAGAACGTGAATCACTCGACGGCGAGAAGAGTCTTTCAGCGGCGGCTGCAGCAAAAACATCATCACCAGCAACAGTCGAACGGTCCCCACCTTTCAACTTCCAATCACGTACGGCGTAGCGAGGATCCCGCGAGATCAAAGCCAGTCTAGGTGGCGCCACAGTACGGCGACGAAGCCCAAACGACTTCGCAAGCGCGGTGAGGTGGCAAGTGCGGCAGCTACTATATAGCCTGTACGAGGCCCTTTCCGCAAATAAGGAAGACCAAGAGCGGAAGCCGTCGGTCTGTGTGTGTCTGTACGTGCGCTCTTTCTGAGAGGCGGGGCGTCAAAGCCGCCGCCAGCGCCGCTCGCGGGGCATGGGAAGAGAATTATTTTCTTTCCCGCTGCCGCGGGTTCTGCTCCGCCCGGTTGACACGCCGAAAGAGACAGGAACTTCCGCGAGTGTACTGTTCTCTAAAAGAGTCCGTGATTAAACGGAAAATAACAAAAATGGAAAGAAGAAAACAGTACGTTACGAGAAAGCACAGACAGGTCACCCCGGGTGAGGGTAGTTGCGGGTGGGATTGTCTGTATTTCCGCGCAGTGCGGGAAACCAAAGAGTGAAAGCAGAGAGCTGTGAGAGGAGGGGCGGGTGACAAAGGTCAACGCGGAGAGGTAACACAATGGGATGCATGCAAGCCGGCTTCGCACACGCGTCTAGTGTTTATGCAACCCGCACAGACAGCGAGATGATGAAAAAGAACGTTGGAAAGAGAGAAGAGGCCTCGGTCGTCGGTCACGGACTGTTGAGCAAGGAAGGCAGGCGGACGAACAGTTTACAAAGACCTAGAACGGCCTGCTGTTTTTATTTGTGGATATGCCCAGAAGAGGAGGCGGAATATCCAATTACGATGCAGTGGAGATAGCATTCGTTGGTGTGGGCGATACAAAGCAAACAAGAAAAATAATGCTCTGCCCACGCCGCCAATGGCACATACGGATTCAGTGAAGACAACAGAAAAGAGGAATAAGTAAGATACGACTGTTTTCGTGTTCGAAACCAACTGAAAGTAAGGACTCGAAAAAATGCGACAGCGGAAACTCGCGTCGCAGCGTCGAACTCTAACGCCCCTGACAGGGACCTTATTATCGAACTCAGCGTATGGGCGCCCTCCTGTGCAAGAAGCACGCATAAGAATGGAGCGCGGATACCCCGTTGTTATTGCCAGACACACAAGATGGCGCTTCAGGGATGGCGTTAGTAGGCGTTAGTAAAGCCAGGCGTTAGTGAAGGCGCCTTGAGCGTTAGGTGATGTTACAGGCCAAAAAAAAAAAAGCCTTTGGAAGACAAAGGGAAATAAACAATCACAACGTTCAACGTGTCTCACTCAACAAATCTGATAGTGTAACCAAGCATGTACACATACAAGTCACCGTAAAGAAAACAATACCAACTCGAAGACCCAATAATCGGCACCGTTTTCTCGCGGCACAAGTGTTCATAAGCGGCGAAAGATGACACGACCACAGCCTCGACGACAACAGCCGCCCAAAAAGAAGAGCGCGTAAGAAGGAAGGGGACAGAGCTGCTTCCTGGGCAGCACTTCCGTAATAGGGGAACACACCGCACGAAACACCGAGCAAACCAAAAGTACAACGTGAAAGCGAAAGAATACAACAACAAAAAAAGAAAAGAAATCAGAGGGAAGGAGGCAGGTGTCTATTGTTGGAAGTGTGCAAGCCCCCCGGCCGTCGCTGTCTTCGCCTCTTGTCCCTCTAGGAGGACCATGTTTGCTCATTCCCTGTTTCCTCGTAGCCTCGGTCGCGAGCTCTCCGCGACGCCGCTTTGATCCCGGCACACCCGGTCGGGGACACTGCGAGGGTGGCCCGCCATAGCATCGTGTGTGCTTGGATCACGTCTCCTCCTCCCCCGCCCTTCTCTTCCAGCCTATCAGCGTCGTCCTGTTCGGCGGTGGGTCTCTCGTACAACGCCGCCCCCGAGCCGGCACCCTATATAAATTTATTACGGGCCAAAAAGCCGATCCGTCGGGAGCCCGTCCTTGGAGGTCCGGATAGTGCCGTACAGGGGAGCTCCAGGCTCGCGACACGCGCCCTATAGGAAGCGACGGTGCTCGGACGCCCCATTATTTAGACGCGCGCGAGCCCCGATCCTTGTTCCCGAGGCATATTTGCGTGCATCACTTCCGCATCAAAGCCTCGGCTAAAGATCGTTTCCCTTGATCTCGCAGAGTCGATTAATAATGCCCAAGATGAAATCGACCGGAGCACGGGGACACAGCGATGAGGAGGTGCGCTTCAAACGCTTTAAACGGGATTAGGCGAGAATTGACGTGTACGTCACCATTTCAACCTACGCGCAGGCATTTAAAAGAGTATATGGCCATTTGACGCCACCTGGGCTGCAGGCTGGAGAACTTCCAACGTGCGCCAAATGTTGCAAGATTTAACGGTCTTGTCCGTAACACTGATGCATCGTGCACCAAACAGGGATGACCGCCTCTCAGCACGAAAGTTTATTATCCTGTGTGACGCGTTGTGAATGTGACCTGTACGTGTCTGTGTCGTTGAAAGCGTGTTTGTAAATTGACGCGGCGGCGTGACAGATGAGAAACACGAGACCCCCAGGCGTACTTGTGCATGTATATATGAGTAGTCATGCGTCAGCAGCAGGTAAGAAGCACGACCGTGAAGACAAAAGCTATACAAGACTAGCACTAAGCTGCGCGCTGAAGTGGACGGTGACGTGTCCGTCAGCGAGATGATTAGAACAAACATCGCCTTTGTTTTACAAACGCCTACGTCAAGAAAGTTCGCCGGCCTGCGCTCTCCAACTACGCTGAATGTGTACGGAACGAATAGAGCTTATTGTTCAGATAAGAAAGCAAACAAAAAATGCGCCCTCTTTGTTTATTTGAAAGTTAGATGCGCGTCGGCATTCTGGCTCTAAGCCGGTTAGTCCTTCAAATAATTATGGCATCAAGCCTCCGTGCAAAAGAAAAAACTTATGGAACTTTTCATTAAAAATGAAGTCTCTTTACTCAAAAGATTGATATACTGTACAAAATACAGAACTCTTGAGCAATTCAAGTCACATCGACAAAGAGCCTAGTCGTACCTGAGGCAACACTCACTCACTCACTCACTCACTCACTCACTCACTCACTCACTCACTCACTCACTCACTCACTCACTCACTCACTCACTCACTCACTCACTCACTCACTCACTCACTCACTCACTACCCTCACCTCAATCCTGACACAATGCTGAAGACAGAGACAATAAGTGTACTGTAGTAATGTGCAAGACAAGACAAGCACACCAAAAACCAATCCACACTTGTCTCGCCGCAGCACTGCTGCACCGAAGAATTGGCGCGGGGAAGCCTATTTGCTGCTATAGGCCAGGAACCGTAGCCCGCAGGGGGCGTCGCTGTCGGCGCCCAAAGAGCTGTCGGCAGCGGCTCGCGGAAATAAATGACACGCCCGATGATGTTACACGCTGTTAATGAGGCTCCTCTCGTCGCGTCAATAAAATGGATCGGGCTCAATGCCGCCGCCCGGGCACGGGTTGCTGCTGCTGCTGCCACCGTCGGCCTCGTCAACGGCGCCTCGGAGGCTTATTCCCGCTGTGTGTCGTCCTTCGCTGCCGTGCTTTCTTCTCCGCTACGATAGCGATGATCGTCGTCTTCTCTCTCTGTCAGGCGGCGCAGTGCGAGTTGCGCAATACAGCTACGGTGTGGCACCTACGGGGGGCGCGACGATCTGCGACGCAAGCACGTCGAGTAACCCTGGCGCACCCGTTGGTGGCGCCGCTGTGGTTGCCGTGCAACCTATCTGATGTGATAGGTTGCAGCACTGCAACCTATCACATCAGATACCTTGACGAGAGGCCGCCTAGAGGCGCCACCCTCTTACTGTGCATATTTCTTATGAATGAATGAATGAATGAATGAATGAATGAATGAATGAATGAATGAATGAATGAATGAATGAATGAATGAATCGTAGTTGGAGAGTTTGGCACGTTTGGGGTAGTTTTACAGACTCTGGGCAATACAGTGGAAACGTCAAATGTCGCTAGTTTACGCGAATGCGGTTTAGCTTTCTTCGGAGCTTGAATCTTATTTATATGTCTGTTGAGATGTTGTGTCAGCTGTTTTTGTGTGTCATCAAAGCGCAGCACAAGAACAAAAAAGTAAAGCACAAATACTATCTGCAAATGAAGTCAATCTTGTCCAGTGCTTTTGCGTAAATAAAGAGTTCGCTAGGGCCAAGCACTCTAAGATGCCCTAGATTGCTGGGTTTACTTGAACAAAACATGAAAATCTCAGCGATGACCTCTACCCTTTCAAAGTGTTTGTCAGGAGCGTTGTCCTTAGTAACTAGGAACACGAAAAATACAATCGACCAATCGTTTTGTGGAATCATAGTCACGAGCAAATATAACGAGAAGATATGGGCTAATCGAAAAGGCCCTTCACAGTGTGTCGATACTGATAAGATTTCTTTGGGCGAGTCATCCCAGCTTGGCTTTCTTGGTGTGTACACATACAATCGCCCTGAGTATGCGTATACCCTACGCGCGGGCCATCCCCTCCACGAGACACTGCGTCCTCGGTTAACAGATCAAGCTATTCCGGAGATCAAGATTATTCTGGAGCCCTCCACTACGGCACCTATTCTTCCTTTCTCTCACTCCCTCCTTTATCCCTTCCCTTACGGCGCGGTTCAGGTGTCCAAAGATATATGAGGCAGATACTGCGCCATTTCCTTTCCCCAAAAACCAATTATTATTATTATTAACCTTAAGGCCGAGTGTTCTGCAGTGCTGCTTGCTGTCGCCTGTACACAGCAGTCCACTTTATATAGTTACGGACAGCAACCGGCTCCTGGAATGTACCACTCACATTGCAGGTTGTTGCATTGAGTGCGATAGTAAAAATGCTGTAGGATATGAATGGGCGATATACTGCACGAATTCATCATCAATAGAAGGATGTCGTCATATATAGCTTTTAGAAGAGTAATAATAATTGTATTTTAAGGTGATGGATTTAAGGAATTTGTCTCCGTAGGTCATTTTGGCCATTGTCCAGAACAAGCCTCTGAAATGGCGACTTGTAGGAATGTAGTTCCTACGATCAAAATCATGCAGCGATTCATAAAATCCGAAGAAAGCTCAAGGAGCTCGCGGAGAAGGTGATCGGTGCATTACTACCAGTCCGTCTCGCTTTAGACAGAAGAAAAAAATGAAATAGCATGCGTCCACAAATAATATACAGCGGACATGGAGAAGACTGGTGTTAGACGAGAGGAGGCGGCGAGTTTCGCATAATTTGGCTTCTCAACCAGCGAGTCGACTCGTGGTGTGTGTATGCGAAACCCTTCCCGAAATAAACAACACTTCGAAGTGAACACTGCGTGCGTCACTGCTGTGTCGTCTGGTCCGTTTCCTGGCAGCGATGTCTGTGTCAAGTGTTGGTGACACCTTCCGGTCACCCACACTTTCTTTCTGTTTCTTTCCTGTCTTCTTTTTTTTTTCTATGTGCAACATTCGTGGGCAAAATTTTTGAAAATTTAAAAACTTGAGATACTGTTGAGGAAATATTGAAGGTAGTGGTCCGTTCTTCTGATATGCAGCACATTTTATTTCTTTTATAGCGTTTCCATTGCTCGCATCGAGCAGTTAAGACTGCCATTGAAAACTAATGGGGAACGCTCTTGACGGTACCCTGCATGGCAGGTGCTCCCAAAGGTGGGCCTTGTGCGGCCCAGCTAGGTTGCTTTTCCCGAGTGAAAAATCATTATTTTAACTGCCACCTGCCACGATGGGCAGTTTGCTCACAATTCGGTTGGCAGGTTGCTATGACGCCGCAAGGTCACGTGACCCAGGTGGCCATCCTGCCTCCTAGGTTGCTCTATAGGGACCACCTGCCAAAGCCATCCTCTTGATTTTTCGCTCACAACACCGACACCGGATTTTATGATGAACACGAGGCCTGTAACGCTGTCGCGTTAAAAATGTGAACTAGTTAGCCGCTTAAATAATATTTGATAATTAATTTTCTAACTATTACAGTTAGATACCTGGCTGCAATTACAGATCTGTAGCCGTTCGTTCGTAAGGACCATATCAGTCTTTAGAGTTTCGAAAACGCGGTTACCCTCAACGCTGTGGCGCGACAAAATTTGGCTACTTCAAACTGTTACGTGCACTGGAGGGTTTGCTTTGGAGGGTTTGCAAGCGCATGTATTTTTTGGCACGATGAGCCAAAGTTTGTTGGGCCACAGCGCAGAGGGTAATTGCGTTTTACGAAATTCTAAACACCGATGTGGCGATTACTAACGACCGGCAACATTAATTATCAGAAATTAGTAACCAGCTATCAGTTAAGTTAACTTTATTCGTCTGTTTTCTGATGTCCACCGACGCTGGTATTATTCTCCCGCAGGTAGCCGTCTTCATACCTCATTCAATAAGCCTGTTTTTAAGAACTAGCGGCAGGCTTCCTCGAAACACGAGGCATATTAGCGCCACACCGCCGGTAGTGTTTCTATCCTATAGCGGCAAAAGGCGTGAACTAAGACATGAGCGCTGCAGCAGTGCTTTCTGCGCAGGTCTGTACTTCAGTAGGCCTTGGCCTACAGAGCCTCCTGTCCCCACGGCCATATACGCAGTGCACGCTTCTAAAGGCGTCAGTGGTCTCAACGTTATTATCCTGGTGAGACTGGACCTGGAATGTTCAGCAGGTGAGCTCTGCAGTGCAGACACAAAGTATGGACGTAAAATGTGATCAAAATCGGGCATGCAAGACCTAGAATGCATTTCAAGCCTTTGCCCTTGAGTGCCTTTTGTGTTCAATCATTTCTAGGATTTGGGAACACAACAGTAGTTAACAAGAACGGCCACGAGGCAATACAGTTCAAGAAACAGCTACTGAACATAAATGGCAGCCATGCAGTACTGTCGAGCAATTACCGAGAGTACTGCCACCGAACTTTTTTTTTTCTTTGTTCCTTGCTTATGTTCCTTGTTTACTGCCGCCGGTGCTCAGCCTTGTCATTTTGTCACGTGATAGGGTACGAGATTTCGCTGGAATGCTCGCAGCCGTGCGAAACTGTTTCGATATGTTCCAGACTGTCAAATACGCTTCAGGCGGCTTATCGCGAAAGTTTTCCGTCACCTTTAAGCCTGGACTCCATGTACGCGAAAACTCACGCGAACGCGATGGCGACGGCGGCGGCGATGGCTGGCGTTCGCTCCGTCGCTTGTGGGCAACCTCCATGCAAGCGAAGGCGGCAGGCGACGCGAACCCGCGACGTGCGCAGCGCATTCCGTGCTTTGCGCACTCGAGCTTAGAAACACGCCCGTAACCTGTTCTCTCTCTTAAAATTTTGTGACTGTGCCTCATAGTCAGGGCCAAAGGAATATTTCCTCTACGGCAGCGGTGTAGCGGCACTGGAGATAGCCAAAGGCGTGCTTGCGGAGACGAAGTCACATCACGGGTTCACGGGGGAGGTGTGCTTTCGTTCGGTGCCTGTGCACTCCGGCTTAGTAAAAACACTCCCATAAACTGTCACCGCAACCTGACTGTAAGTGAGCAAACTATAATATACCACTGAGAATGCGCACCGCGAGTGTTTCTGCACAGTTGGAGCGCAGCGGCACGGTGGATCGAGCGCCGGTACCTGCGGCTCGACACGCATCTCTCCCTGCAGTACGCCCGCTCGCGTAGCCCGCTCCAAATGCTGTTAGCCCTCCGCACCTAACAAGTAGATTGTTTTAATTATTTAAATCGTGCGGGTCTGCCTCTCAGCTACAAAACCAAATATTTTCTCGGCGGTGGCGATGACCAAGACGACGGGCTGGTTTCGTGAGATGTGCCCGTGAGAAACCGTGGACAAACCGGAAACGGCTTTGGGGGGCTCTGATTGGCCAGTCGCGTGGGGGACTTCCGGGCGACGAGCCAAATTTCCTGTGGGTGCAGATCCGAGCGACACGGCAAGCGACACATGCATTTTGCTTCGCGCGACGGCGTCGCTCGTCGCTTGCCGCCGTCGCCTTCGCGTTCGCGTGAGTTTTCGCGTACATGGAGTTTTCGCGTTAAACTGCCCACGGCAGAGAGAGGCCGTTATTCCGATCTTCCACGACAGCCAAAGCGCACTTTCCTATGCAACCGCCGGCGCCGAATTCAGTTTTCTTTTTGAGGGCGCGAGTTCGCCCAGATAAACAGCTTTCGCGTTTCACGCAAGTCTGCCTGCCTCGCTCCTGGCCTGCCGTCACTGCTACGGAGGCAGTACGATAGCATTTACATAGGCAAGAGGTCAGAAGGCTGTCGCGTTATCTTGAGATGTGACAAAAGAGGAGGGGTCCATTAATAATGACAATAGCAAAACTCCCTCAGAAACGTCTTCCGTTTCATTCTCCTCCCTTTCCACCCTCTCTCTCCCCCGGATGTGACAGCGGTACGTGTACCACACCCTCCCCTTCGACGGGACGCCTGGTCGAATTCTTTACTCACGGAGCCAACATAAACAGCCTCCTGCGCAGCTGGGTCACACTGGCCCAAGCTGTTTTGTATCACCTTCAGCCCACGCGACCAACGGCAAAGTAAGGGCCAGAGCGCCAATCGGACTGCGTTCCTCTGCTTACTTCGTGCCACGGACGTAAACGAACAAGTGGCCTGTTCCCAGGTGCTCGGATACGCCACCTCTGAAGAGCGCCACTCGCACTGCTCACTCGCAGAGCGCCACTCGCACTGCGGGCTATCGCGCGCGGCCACGTCATGTGAAGAACCTCGGGACAATGAAGGGTCCTGGGGAACATTTTACCCATTTAAACAGATCACCTAGAACCTGCATTCGCTCTTTCTCTCTCTCTCTCTCTTTCGTCTTGAATAGCGTAAAATGTAAGCTCTTAACATAAAGCACTTTCTTTTCCGACGACTTCGCATCTCTGCTTCGTCGGACAAGATACCATGCCAGAGAGACCTTGGACGACCCCACTAACCCGATGTCGACAGATCCCACCGTCGGGCCGTCTAGATCAGATTATACCAGACGGCAATTCCCAACGCATAGTCCATGAACTTCGATCACATTCACTGGTCGCGGGCGGCAGCACTGAATTCTCGGTTGCGAAATTCCGCGGCGGCAATGGAAGACGACTATAGTTTGGAACTCAGAAATTCCTTCTTGACGCAGTCATCGCGGTGTGAAAGGAACGAATAGAGGGTTTAAAACAAGAAACGTCCCCCACTGTTACGTTTCGCCTGTAAGTATTTAGTACGGTGCAGAAAAATTGAGGCGTGCGCACCTCGCCTGCTCCATTTCTCAGATTTACGGTCGAACGTGAATGTAACGCAATGAAATCCGAACAACAATCTCTTCTCGAAGCAGGGTCTTCTCTCGAAGAGTCGCGATCTGTTGCAATACAGCCATAGAAAGACACTCATCCCACTCTGCGAGTGACATAAATAGGATATATAGGACATAAATAGGTCTTTTGACTGCCGCCATGCCCGCGCTGCCAGCGTTACCCAGCTTCATACATGTCCTTTGGGATTGTCAATGGGCGCAAACCTATACTTCACGCGGAAGTCAACCGCATTCCAGAATGCATTCGGCCGTTAATATTGGAGGAATGGGCATCTCCATATCGTCTGTCAGACGTCCAGAAAAACCTCTGAGATTTCCCCATAATCCGCATCAAGGAAGAACCCTGCCTAAACACCCCAGCAAGCGCGCTATAAAAGCGGGCAAATAAACAAGGAGTGCAGCGTCCCAGGACCAAGCCCCTTCCGGATTTTTCAAATTTTCGATTAAAATTTACTCTTTCTAAAGGTCGTAGCTACTTTTAGCCACGTCTTTCTATCTGACACCGTCGACATTCATATCCATGGCTTTACCTTTGACATTGTCGACACTCATGGCCATGGCTTTTCCTTTTACACTGCCGACACCCACAGCCGTGTCTCCGCCGCTGACACTGTCTTTTCCTTCTTTTTAGAGTTTTCCGTCGTAATCATACAGCATGGACTTCCCGTGCTGCTGCGCTCTGCCGAGCGCACCTTATAAGAGAAGCTGATGTCATGACATCGTGGGATAAGGCACCGTCCCGCTCTATACAGGAAATGGAAAGGGAGGATGGGGATTTTGACACCACATATTTCTTTGTTTCGAGCCCAAGAAAAGCAAACAAAAATATGAAAGCAGAGAAAATTAGGTTTCCAAAGACTCGCGTTCAGATCTCGGCGTAGCGGAATCGGTGCAACGCAATAACGGAACGGTCTCCTATTTTGGTAAACAATTCCACTGATCCCTTCTCGAGAGAGATTGTAGCGACAAGGACGGGGAATACAATACACGCACTCCATGAAACGGCGGAAGAGTGACAGCGAAACGCGATGCGAAGCCGGCGTCTCTGCGCGTACACTCGGGCGTTCTTCTCTCTTTATATGAATCAAAATCAACGAACGATTGCAGCGAACACCAAAAGGAATGGCTGCGCGCCACGCAAGACGGGTAACCAGAAAAAGAAGACACCGATCCGAGCCGAGCCAATCTCGAGCCGTCTTCCAGCGTCGGAGAGCGAGTAAGTAACGCACTGTATACGTATATCGCTGCTGCGAAGGCCTGGAACGAAATGACATCTGGAGATAACCTTACAACCGCTTGGGCGCACCCGAAGGTCTGAAGAACACACACACACAAGCGAAGAGCTCAGAACGGCTCGATGAAACATCGCGGTGAAGACTCCGAAAACTAGCCAGAGCTAAGTTTGAACCGAAAAAAAACGGAAGAACAGATAGGCGGAGAAAGCGGAAAGCGAACGGCAAACCTGTTCCGACAGGGTGACAAGCGCCAAAACCATTTCCGACTTTTCGAAGAGTCAGATAACGCGAGGGGGTAAAAAAATAGAGAAAAATTACTGGAAAGAAACCAGCTATAGGAACAGGAAAGGAACTGCAGAGAAGAGCCCATATGGCCGCACTGTATAAAATACGTTCCGAGGAAAGAAATGACAGAATGTAAAAGAAAAGAGAAACAAGAGGACACTGGAAAGGTCAGACGTAACGCCAGCGAGTACGGTAGTACATGGGACCGAAGAAAGACAGATGCGGGAGCTCAGAGGGGAAAGAGAAGGCCACAGCATGCAGCGTGAAGAAAGTAGAACGAAAGAAAATGTAAAGAAAAAAGGAGAAAGGAATTGGCACGGCTACAAGAAAGAACCCTGCTTCTCCACAGGCGTTCAAATTGGCCCCAATTCGCGCGTTTCTTGGGGCGGCATGGCGCCGCATTGGAGCGGCGGTTCTTATCCGGCCGTTCTCTGTAAACGGACGTCGGCCCCAGGCTCGACAAGTACGTCGTCTCTAAAGCGCCGACGACCATTGTGTAACAAGAAACAAGAAAGGCCGAGACGACGACGCCGACATTTAGACACGGTACTCCCCCCCCCACCCACCCTCATCGGCCTTTCTCATTCCCTCACCCCACAAACAGCATTGCGCTCGTTACGTCTTGGGCCAGTTTTGCTGCAGGAGTCATGTGCGTGGCTTTCCAAGCAAAGAAAGGTTGAAGAGGAGAGAACAACAGCTCGCCATCCTGACCTATCATGGCATTGTTCGCAGCCCCCTTTGAGGCGTAGTTTGTGCTGAGCGAAAGTTTTTGAGTTTATATATACTGACTTCTCTCGTTTAAAGACATTTAGCGAAAAGTCGGCAGGAAGCGAGCGGGCCTTCTTTGCTTTCTTGTTACGTAGTTTTGAGAGAGTAATTGCGCAGCTCACCTCACTGGCGACCTGCCGCCACCAGCATCCGCCCGCTTGTGCTGTGGTGTTTATTTTTCATTTTTAGTTTAAACTTTGTACGTCGCCGTCATACAGCCTGCAGCTGAAACGTCGCGGCGTGAACGCAAGGTTGAGCGACCAAACTTCGTTAACGTCACGTTACGTTACGTCAGCGGCGCCCACGCTTAAAGGGAGTCGTCCGTGCCAGCAGCAAGAGCGACACAATGGTACAGGGAGGCAGATGGCACCAGCAAGCACTGGGTCTCCGCGGGAGGTTTTCTATCGACGAATGACGCTTGTTTACTGGTACACAGCATTCACTGCTATCACTGCTTGCTCGCACGCAATAACTTCTGAAGACTCTTGTGCGCACCAAACAGTGCGAGAAAGGCAGTTCAACACGGTGGCAAGACGGGCGAGTTGGTGATACAAGGGGTTGTTTATAAAATTCCTTTTTCTTGCGGACAAGTATACATTGGCCAGGCGGGTCGTTGTGTTAACACGCGCCTAACTGAGCATGCTAATACATTGGAGGCTAAAAAACCTACGAATCTAGTTGATCATGTCAGAGACTGCAAATCTTGCGTCCCTTCTTTTCATCACTGTGATGTTTTGTACAATCACCCAACGCAGTTAACTAGGGAGATCATGGAGGCGTTCTATATGAAGAAAAAAACTAGATTGTGCGTTAGCAGCCCGTCGGTTTGCCTGCATGACAGTGAAGTTCGGTTCCTCGATCCCACATAGCTACACGTTTGTTTGCTTTGTTATCTTGTTTGATTGCGCTGTTTATATTCCTTGTTTCCTGTGAATAAACCTTCAGTTGTGAGTTAGCGCTGGTCCTGTTGTTTTCTTCACTTGTCCCCGTCTTTAGCGCTATTTTCCCTTAAGTAGGAGAAAGTACAGACACGTAAGAAACATCCATGCTTGAAAGGCGCGGATTTCAGCAAATGGACTCTTTCTATTGCAGCAGATTTGGAGGAATTAAGAAATGGTGAAGGTCAAGTTCCTAACGTTCCAATACACAAGTTGAGTGTATGCCATAACGAGCCCCTCTTTTGCCTTCCCTTGTCTGAACTCAATGTATAACGGCAACAACGCAGACGTGGCTAGCTGCTTTGGAAAGCGCGAAATAGGAAGCACGTGTGCTGTTGACCGACAGCCTGGTATGGCCTCAGCGGTTATACGTACTCCGCATGAGCTATTTTTCAGCCAATCCAATCCAACATTCAATCCAAGGCCGCAAGGCGTGCGCGTCGTAAACGCTGTAAACCCCATGTTTGATGCCGTTTAAAAAGACGTCAGTCCTGATGTAAACAGCGAGTTTACGTTTCTAGGTTGATCACTTTTATGTGGTGACGTCCCCATGCATGGGCCATCCATGTGCTGTGTGACGACGATCACACGAGTTGCAGCTGCTGGAGCGATATTTGTCAGCTACTACTAGTTAAAATAAGTGAGTTCGAGTACCGCAAGTTTTCAACTAGCTGTCTTTTCGCTTCTAGAGTGCTGCACACGAAGCCGCCGGTCCTGTCACCTCTCACCTTTCGCACCTTTTCGACGGTGCTTTTAGGGCAGTTTTAACCGGCCGTTCGCAGCGGCTTCTTTAGCTGTTCCGGGATCGTGTGTTCATTACATTTAATGTATTGGTTATCCTGACCGTCGCCTTAGGCAAATCTCGGTTTCTCCATTGCAGTCTTTATTTTTTTTCTTGCAATAATAGAGCCCTTCACCGCACTTAGCTTCATCTGTGCGTGCTCCTTCAATTCATAATGTTTTTCTAACGCTGCAGCTGCCGCGGTAAATTGGCCCTCCTTCAAGAAAGTACACGTGAAACTGAAACTACTGTTAAGTGAATGCCTCTCTCTCTCTCCCCTAATAGCGCGTTTGTATTTCCGCTACTCCCATCGATTTTGTCAGCTGCACTAGCGTTATGCTCTGTGTGACAGATGGTAGGATCGAGCCGTAGCCGTTTTTTTTTTTTTGGCGCCAGTATCTCCTCCCACGTGAATTCTAAAATTTTAGCTGTCGAATTACAGTGGTGTTATGAAAAGATATCCTGCGATAAGACAGTCCTCTGTGCAATGATGGTCATTACCACGTTCAAACAAGCAACAAACCGAAACTAAAGAACGAAGAAACAATTAACGTGCAAGCGAAATAAATAATCGTTCAATCAATGGACGAATTAGTCAATGAACATCTATAGCCAAACTTACACGCGTTGATTCGTGCGCACGTGCCTACGTTTGAGTGATTAGTGAGTATTGTCGGAGCAAAACAAAAATAAATAAATAAACACTTCGTGCGCATAAAAGAGTGAGACCAATGTCAGCAATTTTAGATTCAATTGATATATCGATGACCAGCATCGATCAGCAGTAATTTCAAAGACCAAACAGCGCTAAGTGTATCTGGTATCCCAGAGCAAGCTATCGTTTACCACACGTCGAATGTTTTCTTTTGAATCTGAATTAGTATTTTAGGCAGTGGTACAGCACACTGAGAGGACATACACCGAGGCTGGACAAGGAAAAAGCGATAACTTTCAACTGACTTTATTTGCGGACTAGGTCAATAAATAATCTGTATCGGAATTTATAGCCGTAAACACAGGGGCCCCTGTTGCTAAGAGATGTTAGCACGCACTTATTACTGTGCACTGTACAAGTGCTGGTCTTCCTTGACATCGCGAATAACTCGCAAGGAAGTAGCTATAACTTAAACACAGAGTGCAACGGCAGTCTAAACTTTTCCAGGGGGCACTGCGAAGCAGTTGCAATTAGAGCACCTTGCCTCACCTCTTCGAGAGCCTTAACTCTCCCTTTGCGCCCAACGGGCCTGCAGCACCTTGATTCGAAACTCATTTACAACTTCAAAGGAGTAAAATCACCGAGCACCTCTCACTGAACGATGAGGCGCCCGCGCAGACTGCTTCGATTATCTGCACCGAGAGTTTCTTCGCGCGCTCGCGAAGTTTAATATATTCGTTGCCCACTTCCCGCTTCGGCAGCGGTGCGCGAAATGCTGCTCACGCAAGGTAAAAATTTGCATTTGATTGAGACGGGGCAGCTTCAAGCACCCCCGGAAATGTCTTCGTGAAGCATCGCACATTGCTCAGTGGGCGTACATCGCCCACTGAGCATGAAATGATAGCATGATGAAATGATGAGCATGAAATTATGAAATGTAGCGCGTCATTCAAACCAAAATGAAATGATAGTTGATGCGCCATAAAACCCAACAGACCCACAGGCACATCACAGGATGGAAATTCGGAAGCACCCATGATAGTGATCAGGAGAGTCAACGGGAAAAGAATGTGCACTCATTGGTTTTGATCAATACCGCTGATTGTCTGGTAATGAAGAGCTCTCATTTAGGCTATCGAGCGACCTAATTCGTTCGGTTCATCTGCGCCGCTCGATGAAATTCTAAGTGAAAAGGCTCCCGTAACGATCCCTGGCACGAATAATAAATACCGTGCTCCCGTGGTTTATTTTTCGCTAACCTTTTGGGCGATGAAACGTTGCAACATATTAAAAATGCAGCCGCTGGAGACTGTGATGGTTCGGTGTTAACGTAAAGACAAGGTTTTGTGCCCTGGATGCAAGAGAGCTTTAGTATATCGTTACTGTATACCGCCAGCACTAGCCGTCATCTGCACATGCGCTGTTAACGGTAGAAGTGTGCGGTAGTGACTTCCCCTAATGCATGCTGAAACTCCGAATTGGTGAAGTGCATATTCCGCGACAATTCTAGTTTATGGGCTGTCATTCGTTACCTCGCATATTTTAGGTAACACTTGCTTTTTTTTTTTCGCTCATCGTATTCTGCTCGCACTTTAAAATGCCTGACATTCAGCTGCCATCTTCTTGAGTTTTCATTCGCCGCATTTATTAAATACGTCTTTATTCAACAAGCTTTGCTTTCCTGCGCAGTAAAGTTTCACACAAGCGCAGTCTTTCAGTAAATTGATCGTTCGACCTTTGCGCGTATCGATAGATTCGAAGAAAATAAGTAGGCACGACCGATATATATCAGTGTCAGCTAAGCCAGAAGAAATAAACCAACAAACCAGCAAGACACGGACGGCGCATTTCGCGTAACCGTCTGCCGCTATATCCGAGGAGGTAACACCCCGGGCTTCCGAGCTCGTGTGTTTATATATACCGCCCGACGCGAAGCCTACTGAGCCAAGCGAAAAGAAAACAGAAGGACCGACTCCATTTGTATAGGCGCACAGTCAAGAGAAGAAGGGTGCACACGCGCCGTGTTCGGAAGGACGCCCCGGCGTGATCGACTGCGCGCGTAACTGCACTCACAACAAGAAGAGACGAACAGAGCGCGTGGGCGAACGGAGCTGCCCGTGATGTGATCCCGTATACACAGACGGGCCTCGAACAGCAGCCCCTGTATACGCGCGTGTTGCCGAGCTGAGCGCGCGAGATTCGATCCGGACGTAGATCCGTTCTCCGTGCCAGTGCAGAGAACGGGGCTTCTGTATGCAAAACGGGTAAAACGGTGGACGGGGTAGGGAGGTGTGGAAGAGGGAATGGATAAAGCGGGTTAGGAGAGGGTAGACTACGCGGCCGGATTTACTGAAGCAGGTCTTTGCGTTTTTCTCTCCTTCAGTGTAAAATGGAGAGGGAGAAGGGAGAAGTGAGGTGTGGAGGAGAAAGCGTACTCGGTCCATCTTGGTGGCCGAGTTTGGGGCTCCCTCCGATATCAGGCTGATATATGGGGAGCCGCGAAAGCGAGCGTTCGTTGCCAAGGACGCACGCCTTCGGCGCGGCAGCGTTTCGTGAGCTGAGACAGCGGGCCGGCCCATCGACCTGCCGGAGAAGCGCTGCATATCGGCGGGCGGGCGGTAGTGCGGCCTGTGGCAACACCCCGTATAGGATAGTCTAGGTTGTGTTGGCTGGAGCCGACCGAAGTGCAACCGCCGCGGTCCCGGTTTGAATGCCAAATGTGACCAACCTCCAACCGCGGCCGCAGTAGACGTCGTCTCTTCGTTGGAAGAGTCTATAAAGAAAAAAACGTTTCTTTGTATGTTTCCTTCTTTACCAAGCCGCAGACCTGTGTCTATACGTTTGGTGCTGGATCGGTGAATGGTCAAGTAACCTTGCGGTGAATCCGAGCCGGACTTTTGTCGTGTTCGTGGGTCTATCATGGTCCACTTAGTCCCATTTTGTGGGAAGCAGCCGAGACTGCCGAGGTAAGACGGTGCGAAGAAGAAATGAAAGAAAATGACAGTAGAGAGAACGAATACCGCCTGTAACCGTGCGTTGCTTTTGCTGTTCAATTTAAATGGTTAACTAGCCAACATGACTTAAATATTGGGCTAGGTTCTTCAGCTTACACAGCCGCTAAAGGAAGTAAGTTGTAGAGAAATATCTCCGAATTTATAAAAAAATGAAAGAGCAGGGAAACACGCAAATAAAATAAAAAATAAGAGCCGCATATTACTTTCTGCTGAGCCCCGTCGCATGAAATTTTCGCGCCACTTGAAATCTGGTTTCGATCAAATGTCACCAGCAATGTATTAAAATGGAAGCCTGCAGGTAATTGGAAATTCTTTTATATAATTGTTAACGTCTTCTACGCTCAAGAGCAATTAATGAATGACATTCAAGGAATATAGGAGGTGCAACAGGCTATTCATTTATGAAAAGCTCCGCTCATAAAGTTCTTGCTTTCCAGAACTAACAGTCGGCGTAACTAAACCTATACGGACGGAAAAAGAAACAACTTACAGTTTGCTTATAGTAGAGTGACTAAGAACCTGACTGTTTTCTCTGCGCCTTGTGCAAGCCGGTTCATTTATATTCAAAAGAAATTCTAGAGTTTTAACAGCTTGGTAAAGATATTAACAAGAATGTAAAGGAGAGTTTGTGAACCCTAACTACACAACAAGAACAAAAAACAAAGATTATCCGTCAATATTGACGTAAATTCGCACTTACTGCCCCAACTGACCAAATATAACTTTATAGTGGTTATTATTCAATTGCTAAATGGTTTGGTTTGGTTTATAGGGGTTTAACGTCCCAAAGCAACTTAGGCTATGAGAGACGCCGTAGTGAAGGGTTCCGGAAATTTCGACTACCTGGGGTTCTTTAACGTGCACCGACATTGCACAGTACACGAGCCTCTAGAATTTCGCCTCCATCGAAATTCGACCGCCGCGGCCGGGATCGAACCCGCGTCTTTCGGGCCGGCAGCCGAGCGCCATAGCCACTAGGCCACCGCGGCTGTTCCAATTGCTGAATGATATCTGAATTGAACAAGAGTGGATCAGGATTTGCCGGATTGCATTTCTCTTGCCATGAAGTTTATGTCCGTGCAGATTCCGAATCTTTTAAACTATTCGTCCTTGGAACAGCTGCTACGACCGTTTGCAGAATACGGCGCAGTACGAATCTTTCTTGTTTGTCTGTTTTCACGTTATATGCCATCATCTGGAGCGCGGCCCCGTATGTGGCCTCGAGTTCAAACGCCGTTATAGCCCTCGGGGAATAGCGCCTTAAAAGCAACTCCGTCTCTACCGCTCCAGAAAATGCGTTCCGCAACCGTATTCTCGCTGAGCGAAATAAATGCGAACGTCACAAACCGGGCGATTTAGGCCTTTCACTTTTCCCATAAACTCTGCCCGCCGCCTTCCCGAAAGGAGCGCTGCTGTACGAATGCAAAAACCAAAAAAACGCCCCTCTCCCGGCCTCGCCCAGCCAGCCGGGGCGCCTGGATGTAGGCAGGAAATTTGATTCCAGCTGACCGGTCAACAACAATCTGCAGCACTTGAGCTCGAGGACGGACGACGAGGAGGAAACGAGGTTTAGCCTCGGACCCCCCCCCCCCCCCCATCCCAATGCAGCCTCACCTCCCTCGTGCAACCCACCCTGAAGCACAATGCCTCCCGGAAAGAACCTGCAGCTCTGCAAGGGTGGCCGTAGATTTCCAGCATTCAGCCCCACGACGAATGGACTCAGAACGGGCGAGTATGCAGGCATGATGATATAAGAGGAAATTAGATGAGCGAATCATGTCACGGGTATGAGGCGTCGGTGCTGCATTTCGCCCTCTTCAAAATGTGTCGTTCAGCGAAGAACCCCCCCCCCTCTCTCTCTCTCTCTCTCTCTCTCTCTCTCTCTCTCTCTCTCTCTCTCTCTCTCATCTTCTACCTTCCTTCTGCTTATTCCTCCCTCAATTTCATCTTACGTTTCCTTCTTTCTCTTAAATGTTTTGCTCAATTCTTTCTGTGAGCTCACTGAATGTGCCGTAACACTGTGGCATACTGTGGCATATACGTGGCGGTACACGTGGCAATAGTGTGGCATACAGCTCTCAGTGACGGAGGCATCGTAGCTTGAAGCCGACACAGTGCAGTTTTAAGGATCGCAAAGGATATCCTTGTAGCGGATTCGAACGCAATAGTAAAACAAGTGCAACCAAAGCAGAGCAGATCCGCCTTAGGACATGCGTGGCGGACACATATCCGCGAAAGCAGTGATCGATTTGCTCCTTGGCAGCCAGCCGAATCCATCGTGCGTGGTCGCCTTGTTTTAAATAGGTGCAGTTCGTTCTCGTTTAGTTTACTTCGTTGTGCAACTCACAAACATATAGGTACCGTTGCTGTGTGGATCGCATTCATAATCTGTTATAGTGTTTAGCCACTGCGCAATGGACAGTTAATCGCTTTTTAACGCAGTGTCGAACCAACGCAGTACGATCTCTGCCAATAAAGCAGTAATCACACTGGACATAATCAGATGCTCACAATGGCGCGATCGAGAGCGCACGCAATAATAGAAACTTCGCTTTCTGACTTCCGGTCGGTGGCCGACATCCTCCGGCTGCGGCAGCGCTGCGCACTGATTCGAAGTCGAACCGAATTGGGAAGCTTCCACTTTCGGTTCTAGTCTGTGTTCTATAGTTTAAAAAGCTGCGATTTTCCTTTACTAAATGTCGTTCCAACGAGCTAAGTGTCTATTTTCATGTCTCCTCGTTGGGCCTTTGGGACTAAGACGTCGGTGACCCGCAGACCACCACGTCAATGTGCACCCCCCCCCCCCCCCCCCCACGAAAAAAAAAAATTGCGTGAATGTCACACACCAGCGATAACCGCGGTGAAGACGGAGTGGCAATCCTGCATACAAGATGAGAATGAAAGCGACCTGAGACGAAGAAAGAAAGAGCCGAGGCTGAGTCGTCACGTCTTGCTGCTGCAGCCAAGCGCGAATCGCGGCTCGCCGAGTCGGCAGTGCTTTCCTATCCACGCTTCGATGAATGCTTTATATTCACAGAAGCAATACCTAGCACGATATATACCGTTGGCTGGACGCCCCAGGGAAAGGTTTTTCTAGCGCGCGTGTTGACCTTGGATCCATTTCCAGCTGGCTCTTATGTGCGCTCCCTATGCGATTCTGTTCGCAGCCGCGCTCTATAAGGTCGCATGGAAAGATGCTCCGGAAAGATGCAGATTGGCGATTCGGCTAGCAACAGGCAGACACAAGTTATAGCCTGGTAAAACCGGCTTGAATCGCCGTTGCGACCCTTTTCGCGTGTATACAAAGCTCCTTGAAAAAAGAAACAACAAAGTGTAATTTGCATGCGCGAACGTCTTTTAAATGGTACGTCTATATTTCCTCGGTTATATCCTATTTGCTCTGACGCTATATACTTGAAAAGTGCACCGTGCTTTTCAAGACATAATGCTATAGGGATATGTGACGGGTCGGCTAACTTGTTACTGTCACGCTGGAAAGTTCGAAATATAAACGCAATGAAACGAAGCGGGAATTGACCAAACGTGCAGACGAATATTGCACAGGTGCGCAATATAATTCTATAAGTGACTGAAAGGTCCCCTAAAACCGTTTTCTTCAGGGTTGTTTTCTTGTTGTTTGGGATTTCTGTCATCCTTCTGCCATATACAGAGAGGTAAATGTGCAATGCCTCTGCTGATGCTGCTCTGCGAAGCACCATCAAGCGCACTCCGCCAACAACAGAGGCATTAGACTCACACGATAGGCCCATTCGGCATACTGCAGCTGAGAGAGTGTATTTCACTCGAGCAAAAGCTGGTCTCCTATATTATCCTGACAACATACACGTGGCATGACTTCACCTCGGCCAGATATCTTGTATTGAATTGGGTCGGTGTGCAAAAGTTAATACCTGCATTACAGCGCTAAATTTCGAGCCCGAATAGAGGTGGTTACTTTCAAGACAGCAACAGTTAGACGCATTCTGACAGGGTTAATTGGAAAGATATTGGAGAGGCTTTTACCCTGCCGTGGGCCTAGTCAGGTTGATGGTGATGATAATACGCATTCTAACGTGGGTTCATAAAAAAACTTTTCTCTTTCTGTCAGCTGAAAAACGCCAACACAGCATGTGAACGTCGACAGCGCGAGTCAGTAATCTTGATATGGATACGTATTCTGCATATAGCAGTCGAGGCTGGTGCTAGATGAACCCCGTAGAGTACCAGAGATCTTCATCGGGTAAAAGTGTTTCCCTCCCTGGCTGCCTTGCGTGGTTATCATTAAAAGCGTTTTATCAGGGCACTTAATGTTATCCAGATTTTACGCTGTGCGTAGCCGCATTCTAAATAGAAATAAGTAAGTATGGAGTAAGCTGCCCTCTAGCGTACTCCCCTTTTATAAAAAGGAGTGCATTAGAGGACGGCTTACTCCCTATTTACTCCCATATAGGAGTATCCGTGTATAGAGTGCGCTGCACGAAGTTGTGATGAGCTAAGCGGAGTTCGTATTCTCATCCTTGAGATTACATTTTGCGCCGAAACATTTACTTTGGCTGGCATTCAAGCAGACCAGTAGCTCAAGATCGCAGCCCTTTCTAAGTTTCTTACGGAGGATATTTGTAGGAGTAGCGCTGAGAAATTTACTGGCGTGGTCTGTATTTTTCCCCTCTCATCTCAACCCTGGAAGGAATTCAGAGATGTGGCCATGTCAGAACAGTGGCATGAGAAGAAAAAAAAAAGAGCGCGAACTACTAAGTTCAGCAAGGATATTGTTCTCCAAGGATAATGCAAGAGCTCTGAGTATGCGAAGTACTCGTTCACACGCACACGCCACACACACACACACACACACACACACACACACACACACACACACACACACACACACACACACACACACACACGCACGCACACACACACGCACGCACGCACGCACGCATAACACACACACACACACACACACACACACACACACACACACACACACACACACACACACACACACACACACACACGCGCGCGCGCGCGCACGCACGCACGCACGCAGAGAGAGAGAGAGAGACAGACAAACGCGCGCGCAAGCAATCACACGTAAGCTCCCTTTCCTGCATGCAGGAACAAAAAGAAGAAAAGAAAACGTAGTTTCTACCCGCCACCGCGCAATCTGCTCATTGTACGACACGTTCTCTGCGAGCCGCGATATATCTTGGCGAGGGCAACACCAGGAAGCGATGGGGAAAAGCGCAATATCGTTCGCTCGGGCAAAAGAGTAACGAGGGGCGCGCGCGACGGGAGGCCGCAATTCGGTTTCACCGCTTTCGTCCGGATGGAATTCCGGCAGTGGGCGGCAGGGAGGAAGAAGGAGGAACGAGAAGGAATTTAACAAGGACAGAAATAAAAGAAAAGGCGAAATACGACGAAACTTTTCGAAATCTCAAGGCAGCATCGCAGTTTAACGGGATCGACACAGTGCCCTTGGAAATTATTTGGTATGCCTTGTGCTTCGCCGCGCATGTCGAGAACACGTACAACCAGTGCTTTTCCCATAGAGGAGCGTGACGCATCTGGACACGCGAGCGCACGGCCCTGCTTTGTGGAGGGCCGCTCGTCGAAGATGGACGTCGAAGATGGACGCGCAAGAGGATGGACGTCCAGGTCCATCTTCTCCTGCGCCACTTTGCTGCGAGGAGCAGCTGTCTCGCTCAAAGTGGCCCCCTAAAAAAAATGCGGCCACGCGCTCGCGTGTTGCCACTAAGAGTTGACGACCCTGTACATACAACGCGCCGGCCGCCGACGCTGCATGCAGCGTTGGGCGCCGTATCTAGATCCTCGAAGCTGCCGGCTAGGTACGTCGGCTTCGTGCCCCTGATTCGTGTCCGCGAGTGAGCTTCCCGCGCGACTGCCGTGGCCGCGTGCCGAGACACCGCCGCGGAATGCGGGTACAGAGAGTCCGAGGGAAATGGGGGAAGGTGAAGGAGAAATGGTAGTAGAGGCGCTCGCCGCCAGAGTTCCATCCTCGTTGCGGCCCGTGTAGAGCCAGCCAGCCGACTCGGACGTGACGGCGCGGAACCGTCGTCCGAGGAAAGAAGCATAATGAAAAGGAAACTCGAGAGAGACGCGCAGCCTCGTTCTTGGCTCCTTTCGGCACGACCGACCAGCTGGTGGCACGTGGGCGCATACCGGCGGTATTAGGAAAGCCCGCAGCACACGCCTCTCGGCTCCCTCTATATACTCCTTCCTTCTCTCGCGCCGACAGGTTTTAACACTGGCGGCGCACGCTCTGAGTCGTCGCCGCATCGCGCGTGTGTGGGTATGCGAGATCACAGCGACAATTTCTTCATTCCTTTAATTTTGTTCCTACTTTTCTCGATTTTTCATACACAGTGCAAGCCTTTAGTTTTCTTTTTTTTTCCTTTATCAGTTAAACATGCTGCCATACATCGTTTCACAGGCCCGCGAAAGTGCATTATTTTTATATTACCTATCTCCGCTGCGCCTATTTGGTCCGCGAAAAAAAACATATTTTCCATGAATTGCACATACCGCGGCGGCTGCGTTTTTACAGAGGAAAAACGCTAAGGCGCCCGTGTGCTGTGCGATGTCAGTGCACGTTAAAGATGCCCAGGTGGTCTAAATTATTCCGGAGCCCTCCACTACGGCATATCTTTCTTTCTTTCTTTCTTCTTTCACTCCCTCCTTCATCCCTTCACTTGCGGCGCGGTTCAGGTGTCCAACGATATATGAGACAGATACTGCGCCATTTCCTTTCCCCCAAAACCAATTATTATTATTATTATTATTACTATGAATTGCACGGGTGTATGTGTGGTTCCGAACGCGCTTCGCGCGCACACGTTGATGCAATAAACATTTCAAGATTATAGAGGCGCCATGCGGAGCGTGATAGCGACGGAAAGAAACACAAAGAATAGAATAAAGAAGCGGGGGAAGAAAAAGGGAAAAGAATGAGAGAAAAGAAAGGAAAACGTTTTACCCTTCGCCCCTCCCCCTCCTCTCCGTGCGCGCAATACTGCACGCTCCTCTCACGTGCCCACGCGTCGTTTCCTCGGGGACCGCTTGCGACGTCGGGGCTGCGTGACCGAGACCACCGCCGCAGCCACGAGAGACGGAGGCTTGGGACGAGGGGGCGGAAACCGCGATGATGCTGGCGGCGGCGGGCGGTGCGACCACCGCCGCGACACTGAACCCTCCCCCCCTCTCTCACCCCTTTTACCAGCCGAAAATAGACGGCTCGCCCCCAAAGCGGCAATCGCCGAGGCGCTCCGAAACCGGGCCGCGCCACTGTGTGCGACCGTCGTCGGGGCCGGCTTCTTCGTCGCCTGGCGCAGCTTTGTTCCCAGTTGGTGTGCAATCTGTGGGCGCTTAGAAACGAAGGCCTGCTCATTTGATGTCGTCTCAGGCGTCATGCGGGCCACCACGAAGATTTGGAAGCCTTCGCTTCGCGCGCGTGGCCTATTCCACATAGCTGTGAACTGTACACGAGATGGAGTGCAGAGTCACACATCAGCCACAAAGCATGCATGAACGCGCGCGGCACGTTGGAGACGGACGCGCAAATTGTGAAATTAAGTACAAACTGTGCGCGCCAGAATCGGAACATGCTCGTGGACGCATTTGTGAAAAGAGTTCAAGGGCCGCTGCTTGGACGTGCGGGTTGGCATAACAGGACAAAAGAGAGCAGCCAGACGTGGAGTACAAATACACCAGAGCAGAACAAAAAATCTGTGATAAGATGGGCTTCGAGATTCATACACGCAAAGCCTACATAGACCGTCTGTGACGTGTGCCCCCCCCCCCCCCCCCCCTAACAGTACTGCTTCCTGTCTTTTCTTTCTTCACGACGTCCTCCTCCATAAAATGTATGTATTACAGTTTTTCTCTCTCCCTTTCCCTCTTTTCTTCTCTTTCAGGTGCCAACTCAAAGTGAGGCAGTTACGTCTTTCCTACATTACATTACCTAAACCATACCTAAACCATTACCTAAACCTAACCTAACCTAACTAAACCATAACCAAAAGGCATCAAGGCAGAGGGAGAGCATATGCCTTAGCTGACTGCAAGTAGGATGTTTATGTCGCCAGAAAAAAAAATACAGAAAAACTCTAATAATAATAATTTGTTTTTTTGGGGGAAAGGAAATGGCGCAGTATCAGTGTCTCATATATCGTTGGACACCCGAACGGCGCCGTAAGGGAAGGGGTAAAGGAGAGAGTGAAAGAAGAAAGGAAGAGAGAGGTGCCGTAGTGGAGGGCTCAGGAATAATTTCGACCCCCTGGGGATCTTTAACGTGCACTGACATCGCACAGCACACGGGCACCTTAGCGTTACTCGCACTTTGGCGCAGCCTGTGGTTCCAGAAAAAAGCTCAGTGCAACAGTGTGTGAAAGAACCGAAAATTGAATGCGTCCTATTTCTTGGCGAAGGTCGTTTACCGTTTGTCATGCCTGCTCTGTGGTACGTCGTTTCTGTCCCTGTCTCTCCATGACGTCCGTAAATAATGGGAGTTGTATGGAAATGTTCGTTAGGTCCTGTTTTGCAAGGCTGCGAAATACGCGGTACTTTCTTATTCCAAAATATTGCCTCTGTGTACGCAAGTTCATTACGTGCACTCGGACCACCATCTGGCACCGTCTCCTATAGTGTCTCTTTCGCGTGCTCTGAGGCCCAAAGCACGGAATGAATTTCCCGGAAGCACGATCCAGCGACGCCCTGCCGCGGTCGCATGTTATTGCAATCGGGCGAGCTATTACCCGCGGACCGGCCACTCCCAACTGCACCACAACCAACAACAGTCACTACATATACCGAGACGAGTGTATATATGTACGGTGTTCAAGGGAGGATGAAGGGGGTACAGATTATGACCGGAAGTAAACGACCCCCTCGTGGGACTGTATACCACACATCAGCCCGCCCACACGAGACCATCCTCAGACGACTCGGAGCCGAAGGGCGTGGAACGCACTGCGCTTACTAATTGACTGCCGCGCCGAAGGACATCACTCGGCTAGCACCACTGTGACGGTTGCGGGCTTACAGAAGCCACGCATATACAGCGCGGACAATGGCGTTAGCACACACACCACGAAAAACAGAAACGAAACAAAAAAGAAAGGAAAGGAGAAGAAAGGGTAGAGTATACTCCACACTTAGAGGGAACACCTGATCGCTATTAAATAATCGAAAGGATAGGATAGGATAGGATAGGAAAACTTGTAATGTCTAAAAGAAAGAGGGTATTCAGAAGGCTACCCGCCTAGACGACGGCCGAAAGGTCTTGACTCTCGGTGGCGGCTTCGGCCAGTCGGACGAGTTGTAGCCGAGTCTCCAGGTCGGAGCTCAGTAGTAAGGCCTCCCACTGGTCTTCCGACTTTATGTGTCATCCCTCCCGGGGGGCATGAGGACATTCCCATAGTAGGTGGTCCAAGGTGGCCCTAAGTTCGCAGGTTGCGCATTTTTCTGAAAAATTGCCCTGGGTACATATGACTCCAGAGGGTCGTGTTTGGAAAGGTGTAAGTTTGTAACCGGCGTCAGCTGATGGCTTGGTATCTGGTTAGGGATCTATCCGCTTGAGGAAGTCTAGCTGTGGAGCTGAGATTAAACGTGATTTTTTTTCTCTCGCTCCAACAGGCTTCCACCCAACGCATCAGAATTACCGCTCTCTTTTATTCTCAGTGCATTAGAAACATTGCATAGCATATATATATATATATATATATATATATATATATATATATATATATATACACTGTACGCCTACACGAAGCCTATAATTTGTGTCACAGACGGCACACCCATTGAAGGTTCAATACGAACACTTTTAGAAGGATAATCATTCTATATCACCATTTATAGGTATAACTAAATACATAAGTATTAAGGAGTCGCAGACTGCAATAAAGCACCATTAGTGAGTTACCAGCAGCGAGTCATGACGACTCACAAGATGTTCCCATGGAAATAAATGTGCTTGCTTTTGACCACCACCAAAAACAGCGGTATACTCCTCCGCCAGCCCCGTTGCAGCGTGTACAAATTACACCACACACTCCTTCCCACCGCCCATTAACGGCGGCATAGCGAAGAAGACGCGCGTCCTTGTCGAGCGTGATGGTCGGAACGGACGAACGTGTATCGGATTCAGTGGGCGGTGCTGTTGGAAGCGGCTGGCGTACAGGGTTACGGACAAGCGGAATCGGCTTCCGTCCTCGAGCTGCCCCGTACACCCTCTGTGCTGTTAATTGCTTCTTGTTGCGAAGACGGCATCGTTGTATCAAGTTGTCGCTTGCCAGCAGCATCGTGAAGAACGCCGATAGGAGGCATGACTGCATACGACCGACAGCTTTTTACTGTTAGCAGAGTCTGCAACTATATAAATAGTGCGTATTACTACCTGTCCTTGACTTCTGCGGCGCTTAAAGGACGGGGTGAGAGAGAGAGAGAGAGAGAGAGGGTGAGAAAGGGAAGGACGGTTAACCAGGCATAATACCCGGCCGGTTACCCTCTACACTCTAAACAGAAAAGACTAGAAATGGAGCAAGTTGTCCTATAAGGACTCCCTTTTATAAAAGGGTATGCGCTAGAGTACAACTCATTCCCTTTCTACTCCCATATAGGCGTATTGGTGTTTAGAGTGCTTAGGAGAGCAGATGTGTAGGCCAGTTGGTGAGACATCAGGAGGCTATATACACCGCAGCAGACACAGGACAGATGGAGGTGACGACAGTGCTATGTATCGGGAGAAGAACAGAGAGTGAAAGAGAAGACTGGGAGAGAGAAAGCTGAGTTTGTCGCGTCCATGGGGAGTAACCGCGAGCATGGGTATACGTTGTGGCCGTTTGAAGCAAAAACAAAAATAGCCTTAAAGGCAGCTAGGCGCCCGGTCTCAAGCGTTGGTCTGTGGATCGCATCCCTGATGGCTATGCCGGAAAAAAATTCTGAATGTGTTTGCGAAAAAGGCCATTCGAGGAGATATATATATATATATATATATATATATATATATATATATATATATATATATATATATAAAGGAAGCCAACAGTCACCGAAACCAAGGTGCATAGGGGAATGTTTTCTATTTTTTTAATTTCTAATGCCAATCAATTGTTTTCTTCTTTAAAGAAAATTACTTATAAACCAGCAGATAAAACAACCGTGCCGCTGGTGGGATCCGAACCCACGACCTCCGAATACCGCGTCCGGTGCTCTTACCAACTGAGCTACGGCGACGGCTGTCCAATCTGCTGCTTTCGAGGGTGACTGTTGGCACCCTTCATAAGTTTTTCAAAACGAGTCCCTCATTTCCTTTGCCTTGTCTGCACATACATACATACATACATACATACATACATATATATATATATATATATATATATATATATATATATATATATATATATATATATATATATATATATATATATATATATATATATATATATATATATATATATATATATATATATATATATATATATTTATATATATATATATATATATATATATATATATATATATATATATATATATATATATATATATATATATATATATATATATATATATATATATATATATCGGGAGCCAGGAAACCGATAAGCCTCTAAAACTATGCAAAGAGTGACGTCACTTGAAAGTGCTTTACGAAGCGGCGTTATTTTGAATATCAAAGCTGACGTGATTGTTCAGAAGTTTGCTTGCGGCCTCGTCGAGGTTCGCACATGGTATAGCTCCTAAAGATGGATAACAGACGGCCGCGGCAAGTTGTTATTCGCCAGGAACATTTTCAGGGCTCGTAACTAAGGCAGCTCAGCGCATACTTTCCGTTTAGTGCCCGTACGCGCGGCGTGTATCTGTTGTGGTCATCTCACATAAGAAATGTGTGTATTCTTCTGCGCTTAAACTCTTTGCATCCCAGCTGCGACATAAGCGGGGCTACAAAGTATGACTGTATTTCTGGTCATAAATGAGAAGTGAAGCTCTGAAACAACTTTTAACATTGCTGCCACGTCAGCCGCGACGCAGTGTTTGAATGTTATTGCGCAGCTTCACTTCTGTTTTATGCCGTATGGCTAGTAAACTAGTCGTGTTTGTGGTCGCTTATATAACCGCTGAGATACAAAGAGGTTATTTGTTTCCCATTGATTACAGATATGTCCTTTTAATTCTGACACGAATGACCGCGCCAGACTAGCCGGCGTGCTTAGAACCAGCTATTCCCTTCCATGTATTTTTATTTTTATGGTGGTGTGAGCAACGCGCCCGCGTAGTGCGCGTTTCTCGTCATAATCTTGCGGAGGAGTAGGCGCCCTCGTAATGACTTTCGTGGAAATCAAATGTTAGCTTACACGCAGTGTTATAAAACCAGCATACTGTCCTTGTAAAAGCCGAGATGAGCTTCGCCCCTGTGTTTGCGTGTTCTCAGACCATGACTCGGACAAAATGAAAAGAGAATGAAAGCATTATTTGACGAACAACACTAACTGGCGTCTGGCCTGATCTTCCCTCGTCCTTGTGTTGGCGCGCGGCTTCGCCTTAACGCTATTCGTTGACTCACACAAACAAGGTGGCCTCTATGGAAGAAGGCACAGTGTGACTGTGTCGAGCTCTCCACGCTTTACAAGTGAAAGATGCCCGCTAAGCCTCTCTCTGGTCGAGGAGACCCCTGAAGCGTTGGGACAACTCTGAAATTGTTTTAAAGACAAGACAGAAAAAAACACTAAAAAGTAAGTGGTACAGGAGCTTAACGTAGTTAAACCGAGTACATGTGCGAAACTAGGGGACACTTAAGTTCCGCCTTAGGGGCTTCAGTGGGTTAATGTCCATATACGCAGAATTGGTCATTATCTACTCAAATTCAATAAATTGCGGAAAGTCCTAATACCTTTACCACCTCAATCGCGCAGCGGTTAAACGACGCCCCACTGCATTGGCAGGTGGCTTTTTTTTTAATACAGCCACTGGTAGGGTTTGTGCGACCAATCATTAATTGAACTGCCACCTGCCACGGTGGTCAGTTTGCACACAATCCGTTGGGCAGGTTGTGATGACGTCACAAGGTCACAAGACAAGAAGCACACGAGAAGATTCTTGTTTGGTGTTGGTACGGCTGGAGATGTGCTTGCACACTAAAAAATAGCCACCATCCCCCGCCAAGGAGCAAGACAATTGAAAAACATAGGCGATTCAGCCACGTCGGACGAACTTTCTTGCGCGTTTGCCTTTCCCGAGTCCCGACCTCCATTCTTCGTGGCTATCCACCACTGAGGCAACACGACGAGAAGCGCATTCGTAAGCGACTTAGAACTGACGTCGACTTCGCGTGCTCATTAGCAAGCTGTAGCTATGGCTGGTATCGTTTGTTCTGTTGTACCCTCCCACATGCTGTACACTTGCGGCGGCTATAGTTTCGAATAGAGCAACTTGTAACAAACGGCCCGACGCGCTGAATAGGGTAGAACGCGAACAGCGCTTGGATTGCTGCCAAATTGCCTCCAGTCTGTATATAGGCACACCACGGGTGTGCATGTGCACTCCCCCAACTCCAGATTTATAGGGTCTCATTTATTCCACACAGGGGGTATCAGGGCTCCGCTAATGAAGGGCTGCGAATTGAAAGAAAGCATAAGCGTGCAGGCGGGGATAATTCACGCTAACGCGAGCGGCAATTGTTGCGCGCCAGCATGCACGCGGGAGAAAGTCTTCGTTACGAAACCTCGAAGAAGTCTGGTCACGACTGCAGCGCGCAAGACGAGCTGCAGGACGAACAATGGAGCGAGCGCTTTCTTCGAGGTGCGCGGCAGCTGACGTGGGCTTATTAAAACAGCTGTTCCCCGAGTGCCATTCCTTCCACAGGAAAACAGAGAGAGCGTTTAGCATTGAACAAAACATCTGTTACTCCGTATTTTGTTTTTAGTCAAGAGAAGCTAACGTGGAAAGCGAAAATTCCGTTCGTCCATGTGATATGGGCACTGGCCAGCTTGGTTGTGTTATAGTTTTAGTGCGCCGGTGTCCTTATACGTAATTCGGCACGCCGGCTTCCTTGAATCACCACGCTGCTTGAGCGATACTGCACAGCACCAGGGTAGGAAAAACTTTATTGAAAATGCCGGCAACCGACGGTTTGACGCGTCGTGACGCTGGCCAAGCGTCGACCCGGGGTTATGCCCTCCTCTGCACTACCCCCGTTCGGCCCGTTTGTGGTGGGTCGTGAGGCTTGTGCTTTTCGAGCGCACCCCGGGCCTGCTGGATGGCCCATAGTTGAATGTCCTTGTCTGCAGACTGCACTGCACTTTGAAGTTCGGGCGGGTATATCCTGGAGGTAGCCTCGGTCGGGAACCTGGCACAGTCCCACATGATGTGCCATTGGTCCGCCGGACCAGCTGCACAAACATTGCACACATCGCTCGGATAGAGTTCTGGGTGAAGTACGTGTAGCACTGCCGGGGCGAGGAGTGACCCGGTCTGTATCTGTCTTAGGATGACGGCCTCCTCCCGACTGAGTGCCGGGTGGGGAGGCGGCATTGTCCGTCGAGCTAGGCGGTAACACATGGTAACTTCGCCATAACTGGTTACGCGGTCCTTGGTTTCGAACCACCACACGGAACGGTCACTCTCGGGGGCGCGGAGGGTAAGCGCTCGCGCCGCCGAATGGGCCGTCTCGTTGTGGTTCGGCGAGGATGCACACTCGCCCGCGTGCGCCGGGAACCACTTGATACGGATGGTGCTGCGGCGGTCTTGGGGCTGGAGCTTGCCGATGATGGCGGCCGCCGGCGCGCTCACTCGCCCCTTGGCAAAGTTCCTCGAGTCACTGAGCACGGTGTGACACTCGGCCTCGGAGATCGCCAGAGCGATGGCAACCTCCTCGGCGTCTGTGGCGTCCGTGCACCGCACGCTCGCTGCCGTTGTCGTGGTGCCGGTAGCCGCCGCAACGACCACTGCCGCGAAGCCTTCTCGTTTGTATTCCGCTGCGTCCACGTACCGGGCGTGCGGGTCTTGGGCGTGTTTCTCGATGAGGGCCTGGGCCCGTGCCTGCCGCCGTTCTTGGTTGTATTCGGGGTGCACGTTCTTCGGGATGGGGTCCACATGGATGTGAGCCCGCGCCTCCTCGCTGATCTCGCATGGTTGCCGGCTGGGGGTTCGGGGGTTGTAACCCAGGGATGTCAGTATACTGCGCCCCGTCTTGGTGGTAGAGAGGCGCTCCATTTGCGCGGTGAGCTGCGCCTCGGCTATTTCTTCTAGGGTGTTATGGACGCCGAGCTGCAGGAGCCGAGCCGTACTCGTGGTCTCCGTTAAGCCCAGCGCCGTCTTGTAAGCCCGTCTGATCAGCGTGTTGATCTTGTTCCTGTCAGTGACCTGCCAGTTGAGGTAGGCCGCAACGTAGGCGATGTGACTGATCACGAACGACTGGACGAGGCGCACGAGACTGTCTTCACGCATGCCCGCCCGTCGTGTCGAGACTCGGTGTATGAGCCGGATGGCGTCCATTGCCTTGGTGGTAAGTTTGTTGATGGTCTCGTCGTTGCGGCCGCTCTTGTTTAGCAGCAGGCCCAGACTCTGATCTTGGGAACTTCGGGGATGCGTTGCCCCGATGCGGTCATGATCTTGATGTGATCGCACTCCCGAGGGGGAGCGCGTTTCCGTCCCGGTCGTAATGGTGTGAGGACGAACAGCTCGGATTTGGCGGGCGAGCACACTAGGCCGGTGCCGTCAAGGTGCTGCTCGATGGCGGTAACCGCGGCTTGTAGCTGTTGCTCGATGCTGGCATCGGTGCCGCCGGCCGCCCACAGGGTAATGTCGTCGGCGTAGATCGTATGCCGGCCGCCGGTCCCTGCTACTGCCCTCGCTACCCCGATCATAACGAGGTTGAAGAGCAACGGCGAGATGACCGAACCCTGCGGGGTACCCGTGCTACCGAGCTTGCGTTCGGGGAGTCTGAGGTCTCCGGCGTGCAGTTCCACCGTGCGGTTGGTCAAGAAGTCTTGGATGTAATTGTAGCTCGTTACCCCCATGTTGAGGCGTGATACTTGTGCTAATATGGCTGAGTGTTTGACTTTGTCGAATGCGCTTTGTAGATCGAGTCCCAGAATTACTTTGCTGTCTTGTGTCTTGTTGTCGATGATTTCTTGTTTTAGTTGTAGCATGGCGTCTTGTGTGCTGAGTCTGTGTCGGAAGCCGATCATCGTGTCCGGATAGAGGCCTTCCTTCTCCAGGTATTCCTGCCACCGGTTGGCCACCACGTGCTCCAGCACCTTGCCCACGCAGGATGTAAGCGAGATGGGACGCAGGTTGCCGATGTCCGGTGGTTTGCCCGGTTTCGGGATCAGGATTGTTCTTGCCGTTTTCCACTGTCCGGGGAGCTTGCCCGAACGCCAGCATTCGTTGAAGTAACGGGTTAGTGCCTCGATCGATGCATTGTCGAGGTTTCGTAGCATCTTGTTGGTAACGAGATCGGGGCCGGCTGCTGAGCGGGTGTTGAGCTCGTGCAGCGCTACTCGTACCTCTGACACGGTAATGTCTCGGTCGAGCCACGCGTTGGGCAGCCCCCCGTACGGCGGGTGGATTTCCGTTGGCGTGTCCGGCAGATACTTGGCTTCCAGGCTCTTGATAACGGCGTCTTTTCCTTGTTTTCGCCAGTTTTCAACTGTTTCACATGGTCCGTGCGGTATCCTCTAGCACAGCTCATGCAATGTAATCCATGTGATCGAAATTAGTCTGCAGTCCTCTATAACCAAGTGCTTTATATTTCACAACGTTGATTGATTTGACACACGAAAATCAATCAATCAATCAATCAATCAGGCTTGGCTGGCTCGATGTTAAAAACCTCATACTCCTGTTGCCCGGTATATCAAAAACAAAAATGTATTTTTCGAATGTATACGTCAGCAAAGCACAGAAACATCGACTGCGAATATGTAGCGCTCTATCTCGCATATTTCGCTAACCGCATGCGTCTGTCCATACCAGACGTCGTGTCTGCTGAGTATAAGATACACGTTTGTATACCTATCAGCCTAACCCCATTTTTGCAAAGGTGATCATTATTCTTGTTCCCGTGTTCAACTCGAAGACACTTGTTGGTCCATACCGTCAGTGTGACGCATTCGTAATGATAGAAGGAGAAAGAAAGAAAGAAAAGAAAGAAAGAAAGAAAGAAAGAAAAGAAAGAAAGAAAGAAAGAAAGAAAGAAAGAAAGAAAGCGAGTAAAAACAATATGTCGAATGTATAGCGTCTTACACGTTTAATATCGCGGCAAAAGCACTCATTCTGCATACGCTCTACTTTTATGTATCCCAGCCTGCACCAATCCATTGTTTGTTTTAAGGGCTAGACCTGTTTGGCCGCGCTCAACCAATCAGCGACAGCCGCTGGTGAAGAAGTGGTTCGTGAACGAGAGTTGCCGCTCGGGATTAGGCTCCTTAGTCCAACAACGTGGCGCCATAGTAGCAAGCGCACTTTCGCAAACACGGCACGTGTCTTGCTTGCCTTAACAGCAGCTTAGCGCAGTTTGCGCTCGCTGGAACAAACAGACCTCTCCTTGGGTGTGTGCGCAAGTCGGGGTGTGTACAATCCGGCTTAAGCGGCCGCCAAACATTCCTTGCCGCAGTGTTTACCGAGCAGAATCAAGAACATTTCGACAACGTCTCTGCAGTGGCACAGGCGCGGCGCAAGTGAGCAATGTTCGCCTCGCGAAGATTTGTGTCTCCGTGCGTACCGGGCTTATGACGCACGCTTCGAGCGTTGTAATAACGGATGGTCAACGCAGCAATGTGTGATCAAGCTGTCGCAGTTTTCAAACAGCGACTGCCTCCCCTTACAAAAATTTCCCTGGACAGTCTGTAGACTGTCCACAGACTCCTGTCTATAAAGTCTATAGACTATCTATAGACAAAGCCTAGAGAACAGTCTATAAGCAATACAAATCCTATAGGCAGTCTAAAGACAATCTATAGATTTATTGCCATGCACATTTAGTAGACTTTTGTCTTTAGATAGCCTATAGACTATGGATATACAAAAGAAATATCTATAAGAAGGCAATAGAGTCTATAAGAAGTCTATAGACCATAGGAGTCCAACCCAAGAGCCCACGAAACAAGACTTCATGAAAGCTTCAAGGACGCGAGCGCTCTGATTGAATCAGCGGCGCATACTGCTGAATTACAACCATCTAGTTGCTTCGTGTATTCAGCGACGGCAACAGTCCGTTTTTAGAACACGAAGAGACAAACGCGTCACTGTAGCGAAGATAATTAAGCAGCAAGTCGCAGAGTTTTAAGAAGGCTCCCTTATCGCGTCAAACACACGGGTATTCTTCTCGTCGTTACTCTTTTGTCCCTCCCGCCCCCTTCACCCGATTCCGTGTAATGTTTTCCGCAAGAGTACATCCCTCGAGAAATTCAAGAAGGAAGTGGAAAATAAATTTTCCGCAATTTCACACAACTCACTTCGTCCCACCATTCAAATGCCTCGGTTCCGCTCCGAGTAGCCGAGGGGCGGAAGCATGCGGGCGTGCCAAACAACGACGCCGATGGCCAATCTCATTTAGAGCATGCAGCGCTGCTGAAGTTACAGATGACGCCAACTAAGTACCAGGAGCCCAGCTTCCCAATCTCGGTTCCCAACAGAAAATTACTTAAGAGCGACACGTTATTGGTCCGCTTGTGCACAGTGATCAAGCACGACAGCCAATCACTTTAGACCATGTTTCCAGCACGTGAGCAGCTCAGTGGATTCGGCTCTGGATTGGAACCCGCTGGCTCTGTAGTCAACCCAGTACTGCACGGTTTTCAATGAAGCAGGGCACAATCGCCCTCGGGTCGTCCTTTTCTTTCTCGTGCATTGTCTCCGCATCCGCGGCAAGGATGCGGACGAGCCGGGAAGCAGAGCAGAGTTGCTGCGGGGCCTCCTTTTGTGTGTGACGGGCCAAATTACAGCAGCGGCAATGGTTCCGAACAAGAGCGCATTGTCTTCGAGAGACGCAGCGCCGACTGCCCCCTGAGGAGAGGCGTTGCAAGGAAGGCCATTCTTATTCTACAGCTGATCGTGCGCGCGCGTGTGTATGTGCACGACAGTGCGTACGTGATTAGGTGTTTGACACAGACTCGAACTGAGAGAGATAAAGCGACCCCGTCGCGTCCTCGTTACTGGAGGTCGCTGTTCACACGCACATAGAGAGACGCATGCTCCGGTGATGGATGTGACAACCTGTAATCCGTGGCGAAGTCGAGCGTAGCGACATCGTAACTGCTTGCGTTTTAGGAGATGTGAAGAGACTGGAAAAAAAAGAGCGCCTACATGCACAGTGGCAAAAGTTCTAATTTGCAACACTTCCTAAAGATGATGATGATGATGAGTTGATTTTAAAGACGCACGGACAGCTTAAAGCGAAAGAACACCATGAATAACGTGTTCTGTCGGTACGAGTTTGGGTTACTGAACCATTCTTGGAGTTTCTACAACCGCGATTCATGAGTGACTGTCTTGTGAAAGAAAAATTCAGCAGAGGCGCACTGAAGACATGCTTACGTGTGGGAATGCGGGAGCATTACTGCCCCTTGGTGCACTGACACCCACCAATACATACACCACCCACGCACCCAACCGTGCGTGTCACACCACCCGAAACGCTGCACGGCGAGCAGTTGCATCACAATTTTGATACGAAAATTGGTTTTTGCGGAAAGGAAATAGCGCAGTAGCTGTGCGGAGACCTGGATGGACACCTCAATCGCGCCTTATGGAAAAGGGTAAATAGTCTAGGAAGGCGTACAAATGAAGGTGCATATGTCGTCGGTTAAAATCCCCGCCGCAAGCTAGCCTCCAACTTGACTAGCCCATGTCAAGCTATATGCAACGATAAATCGTATGACACAACCTGAAACTCTGTACGACAAATGGTTGCGTCACAATTTTAGTACTAATGTTGTCTGGAAAACTGGCGCCACATGGAGCTCGGCCGGCGGTGAGCATATATCGACGAACGACGTGCATATGATTGTCTGAAGTGGCGGTGCTCGGCTTGCTGCGTGCGCCATACGGCCGCTTGATGACGTCACCCTATTTTTCTTGTCATCGCCGGAATTTTCTGTACCATCTGCGAGTACTCACACACATGCCACCGGCTTTTGTCGTAATGAGACTAGTAATGTTTTCGTATTGAAATGCCACTCCGGATGAAGACAGAAGGAATAATACATAGCGATTCCACGTACGCAATAAATCTCCTCAGATTTCTGCACTGAAAGAATAAAAGGATCGGTGAGGTTCTCTTCAAAATTTTTTCGCTTCGCTGCCCTTGTATGTACACCCCCTCTTGTAAATCCGCCCTAAATTAATGTTGCCGTAGCAACGCACTAATATTCATACCGTCGTTCCAAAACAACAGCAGCAATCACCGGTGCAGACACAGTACGTGCCCGCGAATACACCGCGCTTCCGCTCGACGCAGGGCCCAGCAGCAACTTCCCCGTCCCCCATTGCCATCGCATAATCTGGCGCGCCGCGCGGATTCCAGCGGCCCTCTTATTATTAGGAAATGCCCGAGAGCAACGAGCTAGGGATATTTGCTCCCGCCGTCTCCTTCCGCCGCATTACTCAATATACGCCCATTACATCGCGTGTATATGTGTGCGCGTGTGTATGTGTGTGTGCAGGACTAACCGCATTCCCCTGTTTACCCTCTCCGATGCTCAGCTCACCATTTTTTTTCTTCCCTCTCCCCGTTTGCTTATTCATTCATTTGGGCCGACGCGGTGCCAGCTGCAGCACGCAATGGGAAGCTGGAAGGAAGCGGGCTGAGAGGGAAAAATGCGGGAGAGGCGCTGTGACTCTGCGGTCTGCTGATGAGGCGGTGCTTGGGCAAACAGTAACGATTCCACGGGCGCGCGGTGTACGAGGTTTTCCACCGCTCCAGGGCATATAATGCGACGGAAGGGCGAAGGGCGGCAAAGGGTACACAATGCATCAAAAAGTCATGCCTCATTCGCACAGCGCCGGGACTTGGTACAGAGGGCGCCTGAGTATGGGACAACCAGTACGACTGCAGGCACATTTGTGTCTATATATATATATATATATATATATATATATAGCTGTCAATCGAACTGATGACGTCATCGAAACAAAACAATAAAAAGCAAAAAAACGTTAAAAATGAATTAAAAGAGATATATATATATATCGGGACTTGGCACAGAGGGCGCGTGAGTATGTGGCAACCAGTACGACTGCAGGCACATCCCCCCCCCCCCCCCCCACACACACACACACACACACACACACACACACACACATATATATATATATATATATATATATATATATATATATATATATATATATATATATATATATATATATATAGCAGACAAGGCAAATGAAATGAGGGGCTCGTTTGACAAACATATCAAGGAAGCCAACAGTCACCGAAACGAAGGTGCATAGGGGAATGTTTTCTACTTTTTTAAATTTCTAATGCCAATCAATTGGTTTAAAGAAAATTACTTTGGTAAGAGCACCGGACGCGATATTCGGAGGTCGTGGGTTCGGATCCCACCGACGGCAAGGTTGTTTTTTCTGCTGGTTTATAAGTAATTTTCTTTAAACCAATTGATTGGCATTAGAAATTAAAAAAAGTAGAAAACATTCCGCTATGCACCTTCGTTTCGGTAACTGGTGGCTTCCTTAATATATATATATATATATATATATATATATATATATATATATATATATATATATATATATATATATATAATATATAAAAGGAAGAAGAGGGCCGTGACTACATTAAGGAAGCAGTCACCGAAACCAAGGTGCAAGGGGGATGTTTCTTTTTTTTTAATTTGTAACGCCAATCAATTGGTTTTTAAAAGAAGATTACTTATAAAGCAGCAGAAAAAACAACCATGCCGCCGGTGGGATCCGAACCCACGACCTCCGAATATCGCGTCCGGTGCTCTACCAACTGAGCTACGGCGACGGCTGTCCAGTCTGCTGCTTTCGCCGGTATTTATGTCTTGCGTGTAAGCGAACCTTGAGAGTGTTCACCATATGCCGAGTTGCATGGCAGTAGTTTTGGAGTGGGTTCGTAACGAGTATGTTGCGATGGAGTCAAGAAAGGCAGGCAGGTATCGACCTTTCTATAGAAAGGTCGTTACGAGGTGTGGGGTTGCTTGCGTAACGGCAGAACTTGCGTGCAGAGTGGTAGTGTTGCGTTAGTACGAACTGTAGAGCTTCTAATTCATAGTCGCTAATAATTGTCCATAATTTTAAAACAACGGGTTTGTATGTGCTAAAAATTGAGATATATAATCTAATTGTTTCCGTCGCAATTGAATATACTTGTCTGCAGTCGACTGATTCATGAAAGTGCTTCTACAGGTTCATAACAGCAGCACCCTACGATGCTTCCTTCAAATATATATATATATATATATATATATATATATATATATATATATATATATATATATATATATATATATATATATATATATATATATATATATTTAACGCCTTTTATTGTAGCCGCTCGAAAGACCTTGTTGTTCTCATGTCGCGATCATTTTGGTGTTTTTGTTTTTGCTTTCAGTCTCAGATGAGTCACGTAATATAGATTGGATGTCGCTCCTGGTTTGGCACCAAAATTTGGGCGAAATTTGACAACTTGCTGCTCAAACTGGACATTCATTACACCCCTCTGGAGAAATCGCCAGAGACACGGAACAAACTCTCTTATGCGATTCACCCGAGCCAGGCTGATAAATATAGCGCGCCTTGTAGAAATGTCACTGTGTATACGCAGACATTTACCATCACCAAGAATAACCCGGGGTATCGTATGAGGCTCGAGAAATCATTGACCACTGCGTCGGGCAGGCAGCTTCAGTTAACTGCCGAAAAAAATGCTGCAGTTTGGAGTATTTGGGTTAAACGAACAACTTAAAAGCGTAGTTAAACGAACAACTTGGAAGCGTATACAGGGTCAGAAAGAGTACACAGCGCCGCTACTGGCCTTCTCAGATTACGCATGCATCTAGAATTGCGACCCCAACGTCATTGTGGTCGAAATTATTCCGGAGCTCTCCACTGCAGCACCTCTTTCTTCCTTTCTTCTTTCACTCCATCCTTTATCCCTTCCCTTACGGCGCGGTTCAGGTATGCGCCGATATGTGAGACAATACTGCGCCGTTTCCTTTCCCCAAAAGCCAGTTGTAATAGCATTACTTTTTTTTTCTTTCTCAGTAAGCAAGACTTTGCGTCTTCGGCAGAGTTAACGCATGAGGGCACACAACAAATGGCCAGGTTCCATAGCAGCACCAAGCAGCAACCAGCAGCGACCACACTGAAAAGCGCACACAGCCAAGCCAAGTAAAGCCAAGCCAAACCAAGCCAAGACTAGGACATTCTTCGGCCACCGCCGTCCAGCGCATATCGACAACGCAGAAGCAAGTCGCAACGGGAGGGAGCACCGAGGAGTTCTCGAGCTCGCAACTCGGCCTGAACACGCCGGTACCGACGGACGTCACCGCAGTAGCCGCGCTTGCGTAAGGAGACCGCCGTGCAGTTGCCGGCGAGTGAAGTAGGCCGCAGCTGGATCTGATGTGTTCGCGGCATTCGCCGACGTATAGTAATGACGTGTACCGAGGGACGCCGCTGTGTGTACAAAAGTATTGCGGCGTTTTGTTTACATCAGTCGGCCCGCGTTGCCGCCGCTTTCCGCTCGAGGGAGCACTATCGCGCTGGTCATCCAAGCGCGGGAACCGGCGCATTCAGTGGACGCAGCGGGGACGGCGGGAGAGCGCCGGCATTTTGCTCGCGTGGCACGCTGTCGTGTGTACCCGTCCCTCCCTCCCTCCCTTTAAACCCTTTCCACCCACGCTTTATCGCCCACCTCACGCCTCGGTTATGCGGGGACAGCTCGCTTCTGGCGCTGTTCCCATGACGACGCGTTATTCGCTCGAGCGAATCGGGGCTGAGCGGTTTACAATGCGCGAATAATTAAAATTGCCGCTACACGAAACAGGAATGTCAAGCTGGGCTCGTAATGGAAATCAAGGGCTCAAGCAAAAAAAAAATAGAAAAAGAAAACATGAAATGGGAAATCTTTTAAAGGGATCAGGCACAGTGGGCTGAAATGTCGACTTGTAGTGATATGCTGTTTACAGCGTCCAAGAAAGACAGTGGTGGGGGAGTGTGCGGTGTCAACAGTGTATTCGTTTGTCGCAGTGTGTTCCCAATGAATTCTGAAAGATATGTTCAGTTCTGTCATGTTTAAGACACCTTTATTTGTGTCGATGGTTGGCAAGTCGGTGTCTACAGTTACGTGCTCAAGCGCTGCTCTTAAGCTCGGGAGTTGGTGATGTTTGAGGACTATGGTGAAAGGGCACATATAAGTAACGCCGCTGAAAAAAAACTACAAAAAAACGTTTTGATAGAACAAGATGGCTTCGATACAAGGAAACATCACTGAGTAAAAACCAGAGCCCTGTGAAAACAGGAGGCAGAGAAAGAGGATCCCTTCTCTGGAGATCGTACACCCGATCCGGTCATCGTGTTAAACGACCAGACGAATGTCGGTTCAACAAGACGCGATCGCCACACCCAGTGAGCCCACTCAGGCGTGTCGCTGCCGGGTGTTCTACAAAGAGCCCGAACAGAATGGAGTAGCATACACTGGAGCCCCTGAGTCGATGCCGTACTTGTTTGTTCGAGGGCGAAGATAAAGGCGGTCGTTAATCATCCCATGCGCGTCTCGTAGCAACCTGCTGGCTGTTCGATACAGACAAATGATCTTCCCCGGGGATTCCACGAGTAAACGAAAAAAGAAAAGAAGAGGGAAGAAAGAGAATCCAGTCGTCGGTGCTTTCAGAAGCAGCAGCTTGAAATCGAGACACTAATTCACAGCTTAGGCTGTTGTCACTGGACCGTTAAAAACAGCGGGAGAAGCTAATTAACGAGCTTTCAAAACAAAAAGTGGGCACAGTCGTTTGCAAGAAAATTACATCATTAAAAGAGAGCTTTGAAACGAATGAAACAGGGCAAGTTGTATAGATGGACGCATACGGATGCCACTAATCCCACATATGAAGCCCAATTACTAACCACCTTGCTGACGAACACTCACGTGCGTGATATGTGATGTATGGACGACACCTTCCTCAAAACGTTCGCACTGCTTTCTCGTGCTATGCCTCGTTGCCGAAATCTTGGCAAGCCTTGTCGTCGCGTCGAAGCACCACGCACGTTCTGCACTTTCCAGTTGTCCGCAAGGCTATTTGTTACCTTAAAGAGAAGACGCGAAAGGGGGAAAGGAGGGGGGGGGGGGGAATTGACGTTGCCAAGGCAGAAGACGTTTTCACTTTCCCGCAAAGGGCCTTTTCACCGGCAAGTGTTCCGGCAAGTTTTAACCGGCAAGTATTCCGCACACGCAAGCCAGTTTTTCTACAGCATTCTTTCTGCACGTGCTGTCCCCACAAGCAATCGGAACCTCCGTCGGAAAACACCCTGCCCGGCTGCCATCCCTCTCATTATACGGCATCTTGCCGAATGTGCCACGTACTTCAAACGCAACAAGGTTCGGAGAGTCCGGCGACTCGGTTTGGATTCCACGGCGATACGCAAAAACGCCACACAAATACACAGGCGGACTCTTCGAGGGCAAATTCGACTGTCGAGCATCCTTGGTCTTTCGTGCGCCGCGTATTTCTCTATCGCACGACGCACAAGCAGCGCACTCGTTGCGCAACAGGCCCCGCGTCAGACGCACAACGTCGTGCGCCGCTAAACGATTTCCTGGCGGACGACGGGTGTGCGGTGCGGGAGGCTGCCGAGCTTCAAGTGGCCCGCATGCATTCCGCTCGCGTCCCTCCCGCTGGTCATTCCTTTCTTTTCCGAGGCGGCCACCGCCGCGCCGCTTTTCTTCTGCGGCACAGCAACACGCTCGAGCGGGTCCCTCCAGCCGCATTCCGAATCCCGAGACCACAGCCGCCGCCCCGGGGTTGCGGCGTCCCGACGCCGAAGACGCGAGAGTCCGTCCACCAACGTGCGATGCATTTGTCCGGAGCATGGAGCTGAACGATAGGGAGAAAAAGTGTGCTGCGGTAGGAAATCAGTTCGGCTTCTTTCTTTCTTTCTTTCTTTCTTTCTTTCTTTCTTTCTTTCTTCCTCCACTCCCCCCCCGCTTCGTTCTTTATTTCATTACTTTTATCTTTCTCTTTCTACCTTTCCTTCTTTACTTCTTTCTTCGATTTCTCTTTCATTCTTTCTTTGGTTCCTCCAGCCTTCGCTGTACGTTCTTTCTCCCTCCCGCCTCAGCGCGCGACCGAGCAAGCAAGCCCTCGATCCCTGTCCCGGCATCTCTCGGCACGCGACGTGTCCACTCTACGGGCGCCGCTTGCTGGCCGGCCGCGCCGCCTCTTCCAAACAGGTTCTGCTCGATTGTGCAACAGCGCCGCCGAGGGCTGCGGAATCCAGGAACCAGGTGCGAAGAATGAAGCCCCAGAAAGAAGAATACAAAAGGCGCGAAGAAGAGTTGCTGGCTTCTGCTGCTGCTGCTGCTGTTGCTGCTCGCCCCACTCGCCCCAGGGAGGGATGCGCTGGTCTTTCTGCCTATAGCCGTGTGTGTCTTCGCGTAGGTGTGTGCGCTACTGCACGCAAGAAAGCACAAGGAAAGAAAGTGAAGCTGGGTTGGGTACCAAGCAGCGTAAACACGATGAGTATGTGCTGCTCCTGTGCTTCGTTGGCACGTGAAAGCGCGCGGGTGGGTGCGTGTGTTCACGACTATAGTAACGTGCGGTTCTTGCTTGAGTGCACGCATGCGTGAGTGTATGTGGTCCCTGGAAAAGCAGGTTCAAGGCTATATACGTGAGGTCTGTGTGTACACAGCGCTGCGAGGTATATTGGGGCGTCGCCGAAGCTGCTGTAATTGCGTGCACTGTACGAGCGTGTTCGCACGCATTGCCCGACGTCCTATAGATCTGGCGGCCTTCTTTAGTCCAGGCAAGAAAGCGGACGTGATTGGCACACCACAGTGGCGCAAGGCACGAACTGAGCATGTACCGTGCCGTGACACGGAGAGGAGGAGGCAGAGAGGAAAGAGAGAGTACATATTTGGCTAACGTGAGCAGAAGACGTATTATAGTTGCTGTGTAGCTGGCGCTGAAGTTCTGCTAAGGAGACTTCGAGGAGGTGTTGAGGCGGTTGATGTACGCCGCACAGGAGTAATGAACTGAACGCCTTGAACTAAAACTTGAACTAAAATGAACTAAAACGCCTAAACGCCGGAGAGCCGAGAAAGTAAAATAACCATACTAAGTAAACCAACTACATCAACAGCTACATACGACTCCGGTCTATTAAGTTTTATTCCCGAGTGTGCCGTTGGATCGCTCTTTATTCCCCCCCCCCCTGATGTATTTTTGTACTTATTTGCATTAAATTGCTAGCTCTACTTTAATGAGCTACTCGGGCCGTCTGTCAACAGACGGGAGCACACGCGAGTCAGCTTTAACACGAATGGTTGTGACAGTCTTTGTGGGAGCGTTCCAGCGGCTCGGCTGCAGAAGCCGGTGCTAAGACGTCACGGTGCTTCGTCGTATTAAATGCATTTCTTCGCTTGGTCGCAGTCAGCACTTTTATCCTAACTTCCTTTTTCATGGTTAACGAGCAGTGTCTGTCCTTGAAACAAGTTGGATGTCGCTCTTAGATAAAAAAGTAGCAATGAATGATAAAAGTAAAAGTTAAAACGGACGTGACGGTACGGGCGTATACGTAATGGAGGTGAATGCCAAGTGATATCAAATAACGACAAGACGACAACGCTAGAAGCTATACATATGAAGCAGGAAGGAGTTTCGAGCAAACGTAAAAACACGCGCACGCACACGCACACGCACACGCACACACACACACACACACACACACACACACACACACACACACACACACACACGCACGCACGCACGCACGCACACACACACACACACACACACACACACACACACACACACACACACACACACACACACACACACACACACACACACACACACACACACACACACACACACACACACACACACACACACACACACACACACACACACACACACACACACACACACACTAAGAAAGTAGGTGCAGCAGCTGTTGTGGGAGATAGAAAAACGTAGTTAGCGTTCTTTAGAGATGAGCTCGAAGCCTACTGAAAGGGAAACTTTGCACAGGGTTACACTTCGCATGTAAAGGGTTATACAGCCCTTTATATGCATCCTCATCTTAAATGCATGGGCCGGGGTAAGTCTTTCATACTGAGAACGAGCATGGGATGAAATTATTTTCAGAGTTGGACGACACACAAAAATTCACAGGGACATCTAATTCTATTATGTGTGGGCAATACGATAGCGTTATCAGCCGTTGACGCCTTGACCGGCAGCAACGTAACTTCCGGTCTGTTGACGTCACTTCAATCCAGCCAATGAGAACGTGCCTGTGTGCTGACGTCACTTCACTCCAGCCAATGGATGAATTTTATGACCGACGATGCACTTTGGCCACATGGGGCTTCTAATGGTATCGCATTAGAAAAAGAAGTACTAACGAGAACGCCACATCGGAAAGCAGAGGACATGAACCCACGGCACCTAGAGTTCACATGCGGTAATATTCTGTTGGGTGTAACGGCACATGAGCACGCACAGAAAGGCGGTGGCCAACCCTGCTCACGGTAGAAAAACCAGACATTTAGTTAGGATTTTTTTTTTCTATCGCGGCCTTCACGCCATTCATAAACAGTTGCTTCGAGCGATCAGAGAAGCGTATACAAGCGTTTTAGACCGAGCTACAATGCCGAGCATTTATCACTAATCGAGTACGAGCCAAATCTGCGGAAAATCGTTACACGAATCGCTCGAAGCGTCAGTGAAGACGAAAGCTCTGCGTGGCAAACAGTGCTCAGCTCCGAACACAGGAGTTGAGAACTGTGGATTTAGTGAAAGGAGAAAGTTGAGACCATAGGACACTAAAACGCGGAGGAAACTATAGGCTCAGCATCGTATATACATACGTAGCAAACTTGCAAATTTAACGCCTTAATTAAGTGAGAATAGGATGGAGTTCGCTCACAGCTTCAATGCGACTAAACTTGCAAATGCGTTTGGACACCGGAATGCACAGGACAGCAACGAGAACAAAGAGAAGCATTAACTTTACCTGGATAACTTTGGTGAGTGTTTTTGTCTTTCGGAACCCGATACAGCCAGTCTGATCAGGCACACACATTTGCCGCTAATAGTACGTAACATACAGTTAATATTTCGTCTACTAAGTCGTCCGGTTCACATAATGGTGCAGTGTCAAAAGGACATTTCTTAACAAGTTTCTCACCCGCCACTTTTCCCGAACCTTCAGCAATGAGAGAATAACTATAGTAAACAACCACACGAAAGCAGCTGCAGGAAGTCGTCACAAAGAAAAATAAATCCATGCTGGGCCATATTAAAGCTTCGTGGTACCGTTTTGTGGCAGCGCGGCTTAACGGTATACGTAGGCCGACTTGAAACTGAAGGCAAAGGGCTGAGTTCACGTAAACTACGTTCGCAATCATTACTTGTCTTAACTGTTCAGTCATCGGAGCCTCCATAGAGCAAAAAAAGCGCACAACTTCGGAGCTTCCACAGGCCCGACTCTGTCAACCTCTCGTCCAATCGCGGTATCCAGCTTAACGCAAATAACATTTGTGCTCCGTCCTTGGTGAGTGTAGCAACAGTCCACGAAGAAAACAGCCGGTCGGAGACAAAAATGTAAAAGCAACACGACGCACATTCCAAGAGCAGCGCGTCTTTCGTGCGTCGCGTAAAAGACGTGAAGAGGGCGAGGAGGATAGTCTATACATAGGCAAAGGAGGCAGCAGCCAAAGTACGGAAAAATGCGCGTTGCAAGTGAGGACGCTTTTCGACGTTCACGCTGTCGCGCATAGGCAGCGCGGTTCTTTTAGACCGTGCCGACAAATTTGGGAACCGTTTTTAGAAAGCGCACCCCCCCCCCCCCCCTCCGCCCCCGCTCTATGCGTGTCGGTTGCCCCGAGGCAAATAAACGAGCCGCCGTGGTTCAGGCCTCCCGTTTGCTCTCAAGCTACACCCTGTCACTTACTGCGTTTATCTTGTTGTGCATTTCAGCCATCGCGAAGGAAAAAAGCAACTCACGAAGAGAGGGTGACCGCACCGGCAGGCTCGCAGGGTCCATATGTTCGACAAGACGACGACCGTGTTTTATACGCGTTCACAATGCCTTTTCTTTTTCTCTTTTTTTAGTGCGGACTTAACATAGTCCCAACTAAGAATCATATGTGAAGATCGGAGTAACTCGGGTAAGCTCGGGTTAGTTCGTAGGAGCGTCGCTCCAGCTGTAGCCAATGCGAGGAAGTTCGGTTAAATTCGGAGGAGCGTGGCGCCAGCTGTAGCCAATGGAAGAGTGACCTTGAGGGTGACCTTGGCCAAGCCCAGCATAGCAACAGTCCGTGCAGAAATGAAATGAATAATACCGCGACTGGGTTTCGAACCCGCGGCGGCGCTAACAGATCAGCTTCGCTGGCCACTGCACGAGAGAAATATGCTATCGCCGCAACCGATCACACCCCGTGTTGTTGTTGTTGTTGTTGCCACAGAAGTGAAAGTGCAACATACTCTCGTGCTGTGCGTTGCACATCGTCGTCTTCATCAACTTCCAACTAGTTCGCAACCAGTGGATTAGCAAGCCATGCTAAACACATGCTTTCACACGTCTACTCGGTTGAACTGTAGTTAAAACCCAACCAATTTTTTTCGTGTTCTTTTTTTTTGTAAATGCAAGAACTAAAACGCTTTCAGAATCACTATACTTCGCATTATCTTCTGTACCACCCCGAGACGTCAGAAGAAGATAGCTTATAAATTAACGCCATTGCGTCGCTTCCCATCCAGCAGCATTTAAGAACAGCAAAAACTTCACGGAGGACAGCCCCACATATAGGCCGCTGAAATGTGTGCTACTAGGGCAAATGCTTGTTTGCAAATCGACATGAGACGTAATTTTTGTTTCGTATACGTCATAAAATAAGTCCATTAGGCAAGTCCGCCGCGATGCTGAAAGTGGAACCCCACATGCCGTCTACTCGTAACCTCGGCCGCTGATCCATCTATGGCCTGCTTTTTCACCTTTCTTTCACTCCAACAACGCCATTCGCCATAGCACTTTTCTTTTTTCTTCTCTCTCTGTCGCTCGTACCACAATACGACTATCAAACATTATTTTCTTCCGCTGTGCTGTCTGCCGCTCGTGGCGCAGTGCACGGTGTCGTTTACAGCCCAGCCAGAGATCATTTTCTTGGCCGTAAAAAAACCGCTGGAACGCATCCTCGTCCGGGGCGAAACTATAGGTTTGGACTGCGGTCTGAACCGCAGCAGACGCGCCTTCGGTAACGCATTTCCAAAATCACCCCTGTCCACATTTTGTTATCGTCTGCGGTATATCGCGTAATCTCTCACGCTTTTACGACGCTCTCTTTTCTGCTTTTCTCATCCGCATGTTTTCGCAAGTTTGTCACAGTAAAAATCAGGGCCTCTACATTCAGCCCCGCTTTCTAATCTGAGTAAGTGATATGTAGCGTTCCGCCGTTATACCTGCTTTTATTTGTGAGAACTGAAGCTACAAGAGGAACACGAAACGACACATTCAGGAATTACATATAAATCAGGCAAGATTGCGTTTCTACGCGAGTCATCATTACCTCAGCAGTTTCCAAGGGTTTGTTCCTTCCCGCTGTGGTTAAAGTCTATAAAGTCGTTTACCAGGCTGCCAAAAAAAAAATAAACCAAAGAAAACGCGGTTACGTGTGGTCGTGATGGGGCTGCTAATGGATATTTATAAACACACATTTTGCTGGCGCTTATTTCAACTTTTATGACTTTTTCTTTATTAGCATCGAGTCACATTTGTAGAAGCGAAAAAGCATCGCCTCTGTGGCGGTATAACGCGAAGTACAATGTAAAAACTGGCACATACGCGTCGCTAAATGTTCTCTTGAGACTATAGCGAGGCTTGCAAGAAATGTAAGAGTCACAAGACAGCCAGTTAAACCGGGCCGCAGGGGAGGAAGAAAAAATGGCATCACAGGACAAGGACAAATTCGATGGTGTCGACGTTGCGAATTTGTCTTCGTTATCTGAACGACGCAGTAATTTCCCGAAACTCCCCAAGCGAGAAGAAACAAAAGAAGAAAAAAATGGGAAAGAGAGTGAGAGAAAAGGCGCGTTCGTGGACAGCCAAACTGGCTTTGAATAGCGAACGAATTTTTGGCTGTGCGTAAACGAAGAAAAGGAATTTTCACATGTCCCTCTCGAAGGCGCTCACATTATATCCGGGCTTCGAATACGCGTGCGTAGCTCGGTGAACGTGGTCGTGTTAGCCTGGTTGTGTAGGTGATCGTGTGTTAGCCACGCTCTTGATCGTGAAAACGACCTGCTTTAAAGCCTTGTTCTATAGCTTGTTATGGTGGGCTGCGCTGGTTGATGGCGGCACAGATGATGTCTCATCTGCTGGTGGGAGCCATAGTCGACAACACTGATGGCAGCCGCACATAACGCAGTAGTGTTGTCGCAAGAAATTCACGCATGACACCCTCCCCCTTACCCGCCACCCCCAGAAAAAAAAAATTCACATCAGACATCAGTGAATGTCCCCACTGCACATGTGTTCATCTCTACATTTTCATTGATATTGCACGCATGAACACCTCCGAAAAACTGACATTCATTCATTCATTCATTCATTCATTCATTCATTCATTCATTCATTCATTCATTCATTCATTCATTCCAGAGCTTTTCAAATTTGGCTCTCAAGCAATCGCCACTGTCGTTAGCGGCTTTCACGTTCCAATGGCACGTGTGACTCCGTCCGGCATCCGAGCGTGTGAAGAGCCAGCTACTTTCTCATGCGAGTGTGGCTGCGGGACTCCGTTTTTTCCCCCTCTCCCCCTCTGTCCGTGTCACCAGTGCGGAAAACTTAAACCAGCGCCGCTTTTGTTAGCGGAGGGCGACGGGTTCCCATCGGGACATCTGAAACCGGCGTGGGAAGCACCGTGAAGCTCGGAACGAGAATTGCACAGCCGAGAAAGCTGGGAACTACAACGAGAGAGAAGCCCTGCTGCGAGCCGCATGCACCTGCCCAACTCGCGGGAGAAGGAACGCTCGTATAGAGAGTGTTGGAATGGATGTGGACTTCCTGTCGTGTTACGTACACGCATTGCGGCTTCATTCAGTAAAGAAGAAAGAAAAGAACAAATGAAGTCCAGATAATTAGTATGTAACAAGATGCGCGCGAAGTCACTTTGAAAATAAAATACATAATAAAGTCACGTGCACTTTTGTAGACATAAGCTTTCAAGCAGAAAGAGTGAAACGAAGAGAGGTATGGATATACAGAAAGCAAAAGGCTTTTAGATTCTGACCGTCCTGTCCTTTTCTTCTTTAAACGTTCAGTGGTAATTTCCGTTCAACGCCGAAACAAGTGAACGCACGTTCGACGACCTGTCCTCGGACACCCATTGGTGCTTATTTTTCGAAGGCAACGACTTCCGCTGCCTTCCAGGTTCGATGAACGATAGAGTTTCCGGGCAGGTGTGTGTGAGCGGCGTTAATAACTAAGCAACGACTCTTTTTTTTGTCGCTGTTGCGGTTTCTGTGCACGGTGTGAAGAGCTCGTAGGACGCAGGTCGAATTTCGACACAATATTTCTGCCCACTGTTGGCACCGTATAGAACTGGCAGGCTTGCGCAATCCTCACCTATGCGCATTCAGTGGTGTACGTAACACATAAGAGACACATGCACTCCAGTGCATATACCTGTACTGATTCGGCCAGTTCCTCTATCGATACATACAGGGATGATCGCCGCGCTTACAGGCATACCATCCCATCCCTTTCCAAGACCTGGGTTGCTTGAGGCCGCTTGCGTCGTGCACCCTTACAAAAATGGTCTATAGACAATCTATAGACTTTTTATAGACTCTATTTCCTTCCTATAGATATTTCTTTTTGTCATAGTCTGTAGACTCTCTATAGACAAAAGTCTACTAAAAGTGTATGGCCGTTAATCTGTAGATTGTCTATAGACTGTCTATTGGATTTGTGTTGCCTATAGACTGTCCTCTAGAGTTTGTCTATAAAGGGTCTACAGACTTTATAGCCAGAAGTCTAGGGACAGTCTATAGACTGCCTAAAACAATTCTTACGGTCACATTGACCGCTCCAAATCTCTAGAAGTCGAGCGAAACTTCCTTCTTTCCCCCTTCAGAGCTGCGAAGCACCAGAGGTGCCGCAAGACCTCCGAAAAAGGTCCCAGCAGCAAAATCTCGTCGCCTTAGAAGTTTTGAAAGGGATGGTAAGTCCGAACAGGCGTGCACAGTGAGCACCCCTATAGAGTCTCGATGCAGCACACACGTTTAATGATCGGCTACTGGACACGCTTATTGAAAAAGCGACCCCACCTAGGTGCTATAGCCAGCGGAGGCAGAACAAGAACACATGTAACGTGTGTAGAATAACACGATGAATCAAAGCAGCCATAATTATTCAAAAGACCTACAGGCGGAAAACATTAGGGGCGGTTTGAATACCTCACGTAACCTTCACTTTAGATCTTTAGGCTACGCCCAAGTCTGTTGCGGCCTAAAATCTCTCATTCTAAGTTGGAGTGCGCGGCAACTTGCCAAGACCAATACGATCGTGTATGATTCTATAGGATATCGCGGTTCTCCGCTTTTCTGAAGCCCTGCCATACGCGGCCAAATGGCTGCTCGACGCCAGTGAAATCCTGCTGTGCCCTAAAAAAGCAGAAATAAGCTGCTTAATCTAAAGATGGCCTAGGGTGGTAAGTCTTCTGTATGGGTTTTTGAAACGTAGCTTGTGAATGTCATATTCGCGTGCCTCAATTTGCCGTGGCCATCACGGCACACATTTTCTATACCCTCGAAAGGGAACTAAATCCCCCCGTACACCGGAAAGCCCCTACCCAATTCACTGAGCAGCCATCGAAGACACTATTTGCACTGGCGCGTGGCGCGTCATCAGGGCTGCGGTGTGATCAGCTCGAATGACATCATTTGGCTGCCATAATTATTTGCTCATGACATTCGGCCGTCCTCAAGGTGTGTCCGTCTCGTCCACACGGCACCGCCTTCCTGCTCCGCTAAATTTTCCGACTTATGAATTTTACGCTGTATGGGATAGCCCTGAAAATACTCTCTTTTGTATAGTGCTCATTTTCAGCTCGCGCCACTCGACTATATATATATATATATATATATATATATATATATATATATATATATATATATATATATATATATATATATATATATATATATATATATATATATATATATATATATATATATATATATATATATATACGCTCGCTGCTAAGGAGGCGCGTGCAAATATTCTGCAAATGCCTCAGATGCGTATTGAATGGTACCCTGGGATTGCCATTGCAAAAAAATTACGAAGGAATTGAATAACAGTAAAACCTTAGTAATCTACGATTAGCTAATGACACTGCCATCTTATAAGTCACTCAGGGGATGGAATGCAAAGCTCGACCAATGACTTAGACGGGCAGAGCAGAAGGGTGGGTCCAAAAATTAACATGCAGAAAACCAAAGTAATGTTCAACAGTCTCGGAAGGGAACAGCAGTTCACGATTGGTAGCGATGCGCTCAAGGTGGTAAGGGGTGCGTCTACATAGGGCAGGTAGTGACCGTAGCTATACGGATCACGAGAGTGATATAACTAGATTAAGAATGGGGCGGCGCGCATTAGGCAGGTTCTCTCAGGTCACGAATGACAGTTTACCAATATCCCTAAAGAGAAAAGTATACAACAGCTGCATCTTACCGGTACTCACCTACGGGGAAAAAAACATGGGGGCTAACAAAAAAGGCTTCGACTTAAAATTGAGAACAACACAGCGAGCTGTGGAAATGAGAATGATAGGTGTAGAGACCGGAAGCGAGCAGAGTGGGTGAGGGAACAAACGCAGCTTAATGACATCCGAGTCGAAATCAAGAGGAAGAAATGGGCTCGGGCAGTGCGTGTAATGCGAAGGCAAGATAACCGACGGTCGTTAAGGGTAACGGACTGGATTCCAAGAGAAGGCAGGCGTAGCAGGGGCGGCAGAAAGTTAGGCGGGCTATGAGATTAAAAAGTTTGCGGAGATATGGTGGCCGCAGCTGGCAAATGAGACGGTTAATTGGAGAGACATGGGACAGGCCTTTGCCCTGCAGTGGGCGTAGTCATGCTGCTAATTATGATCAATAATCAGTAAATAATTAAGTACTGAAAATAACCAGATGAAAAGCGGCAGTTGTTTTGACTGGCGCATGGGATGACCAAGCAACATACACGCCCCGAGTTTTACCCCTTTTATTCTTTCGCAAAGGAACGTGTCCTATTTTAAGGATATCAGGTTGCCATTTTGTGCTTTGACATGACCAGCCAACTTAGCAGCAGCCAGAGCAGATGTTTCTTCGAATTTTCAGTTCGGGTACCGTATACCTATCTTTGAGGCTAATACTATTTGAACGAATACGAGCTGCGCTCGCGCTTTACGAATGCATCCAGCATTTTCTTTCATTTTGCGTGTTTGAAAACTATCGCGTTTGGAAAAGTGCGTGGCGTGTGCCAGAGCCTTTCTGCCTCGTGCTATGTTCCTCAAAGCCGTGTGTTCGCTTAAACGAAACGTGATCACATCTCCTGTCAGCCTGGATCATCCTGTCCGACGAGTGAAGAACGCCAGGCCACTGTTCGCCGCGAGAATTCCATCAATGTACACATTCCGTTTTTACGCCTTAAGGAGCAATAGCTTTAAAAACGCCCACCTCACCGATGCTCCCACGAAGTTGGTCCTTCATCCGATCTTTCCATGCAAAAAATTAAAAAAAAATTGCGAAAGCGAAGGAGGGATAAACTCGAGACGAACCAAGAAGAGAGAGCACTTCAATACGGCGGGCGTCAGGCATCAGGGCGTTCTTAAGATACGAACAGTATCTTCCTTCGCCAGCCAGGATTGAGGCCCGAAACAGACGCGAGAGGAACCAGGCCCGCCCCTATACTTAAGGCCCGTCCGCGATTCTTCAAGAGCGATTCCAGCGTCAAAGGAAAGAGCCTAGCCGCCGTGTATATAGATAGACACGCGAAGGCATCTCTTCTTCCCGCATGCCTTCTCAGAGAAGAGACGGGAGGGGTGAAATCATTCCCTTACGTCGCTCTCACTAAACTCGACGGACAAGAAGCCAAGCGAATGGACGAGAGAACGAAGGGGGAAGGAAAGGGACAGGGGGGAAGCAGGGCGCTCTGGAAATAAGCGAGGGGGCGGAGGCGGGAATGTTTTCCGCGTTGGTGATCAACGCTTGCGCGTAGGGAAGCCAGCGTCCTGGAAGGGAGCCTGGTCTGCCGCCGCCGCTGGAGCTTTCACCGTAATGGCGTCGCCCTTTCAAGCTTAAAAATGGTTGGATACGAGCGCCCGGGACACGGAGCGGGAGTCCGCGCGATGTTCACATATATATACGGCAAGGTCGGCTGCGCGCTCGGGGCTCCAGCTGTCGCAAAGTGTTATGCGTGTACTGGAGCCGTAGCAATACTGGTATCCCTCTCTCTCTCTCTGGCTCTGCAAAAGGGAGCAGTTTAAACGTGAAACGCACATAGGGATGCGAAAAATAAAGTGGGACCGGTTTCGAAGCCAAGAAACTTTTTTCAAACGGATGAAGAGGATAGGAAATTTAGTGTTTGTCGACTGAGCTCTTATGATGTATTATTTGCTTAAACGAAATTGACGTAGGTAGCGGGCGTTCTTCCCCAGACATTAAACAGTACCGAGCGTACTTCCCTAGCTGCGTTTTTTTTTTTTGAGGACATGAAGTGGACGAATCTGGCGGCACCTGATACAATACCTTAATGTGCAACATAACGTGAACGTATAACCTTTCTTTCAGACATTAGAACTTTCTAAGATGCCCATTACTGCTTCAATAACCGAAGAAATACAAAAGAAAAATATATTTTGTCGAAGGGTAAATGGGCTCGGAGGCAACAAAAGAGTAGTGTAAAAAAATAGAAAACTAATAAGGTATGGTAACACGGCAACTGCACCAGCAAGTGTAGCAAAACAAGCTTTCGCTAATACACACGGTAATATTCGGTGATACTGAATAAACCTCATTAAATGGCCCGCATTGATGCAGAGTACGCTAAAAATAGAAGAAAAAAAACATTGACAGGCGTTAGGTTGGAAGCTGCTAAATGTAACGCTGATACTACAGCCATTATTAACATTGCAAACTAGACCTGAAGCTAACACTTGCACATCATGAAAAAAGAAAAAAAAAGGGACTCTTAATGCTTTGTAAAATCTCTCTATCTTCAAAATATAATATCGAGTCAGGCGTCGAATCAGACCGGAGAATCATGGTCGACAATGCAGAAAGGCTACACAAAATTGTGTAAGCTGCTTTTGATAAGGACTGGCGCTACGAGAACAGAGGCATTCTTCCGAACAGCGCATATCAGAGACCTCCCTTCCCTCAGGTATGTAGGCCGAGAATGTGATATCACGCTATGAAGCAATAAGATAGACAAAAGGAATACCAAATGGTTCGTTGAACGTTGGAATCTTCCTAGTTTTCGTCGTCACACCCTGCTATAATTCGAAACAAAACTCAGTATGAATAGCCAATGCACAATCATCGTAGTTTTTGCTGCAAGCCTCCGCCTAAGAAATATCTAGACGAAGGCTTCAGGAATATTACATATCACTCAGACAGATTACATACAGCTATAGACATACCTTGGCCAATAGTTTCAACCTTAGCACTCTTTTATAACTTTCTGTCGTGCGTATCTTGCCGCTTCTTTGCTTTTATTTTCTAGCTTTCGTGCAACAACTGACTGTGGTCGAGGCCCGAACGACGCGGGTAGGCGGCGCACTTGACACCGCTCTTTCACTGCATACATCTATACAGTCACACTGAAAGAATCGAATGATGTCTTGTCGCCTTCACCGTTCATTCCTTCCACTGGTCCTAACCATGACTGAATCTCGCAAACACGGAGCCGCGAATCAGCGCAGAGCAAAAACCGGATTCGAGCTGCAGCTGTTCAGCAAAACGAAACTCGCTTGCAAGGAACCTAGTTCGCGTTGCCCACTCGACTTCCACATGCGTATAGAGGCACTACAGTCGGATACAACTCAACAACGGAGCGGTTTCCCCGTCAAAGGACCCCCTTTCCAGCCAATGGCGTCGGCCGATACTCATGAGCCTGCTAGTGCAACAATGCAGGGAGTGGCCGATGAAAGTGGATAGCCCCTCCTTCTATGGTCGGGGATAATTCCCTCCCTGCATTATCACGCTAGAAGACTCAGGAGAATCGGCCGACGCTATTTGCTGGAAAGGGGTCCTTTAGCGGGGAAACGCCGTTTCTTACTTGAGTTGTATCTGACTATAACTCTCTTCAGGGAACAAACACGGGTTAATGACATCCTAGTCGAAATCAAGAGAAAGAAATGGGCTTGGGCAGGGCATGTAATGCGAAGGCAAGATAACCGCTGGTCATTAAGGGTAACGGAGTGGATTCCAAGAGAAAGTAAGCGTAGCAGGGGGCGGCAGAAGGTTAGGTGGGCGGATGAGATTAAGAAGTTTGCAGGCAAAGGGTGGATGCAGCTGGCAAAGGATAGGGTTAATTGGAGAGACATGGGAGAGGCCTTTGCCCTGCAGTGGGTGTAGTAAGGCCGATGATGATGATGATGATGATGATGATGATGATGATGATGATGATGATGATGATGATGATGATGATGATGAAAACTCTCTTCAAGTGGACCCTGCGCATAACGAGCACAAACGAGTGAATAAATAGACCGTTTTCACCGGCGCCACCACCTTATTGGCACACGTAGTACCTCCGGCCCGTGTAAACCGCACCTAGCCTGCGAGGCATATACGATGAACGCGAGGCATGTATAGGCAAGCCCGGCCGGCTCTTCTCGCTAGGCAGATAAAGGCCGGACCAAAAGGAAAAAAAAAGCTGGGAGTGAGCGAGGAACGGGAGACAGAAAAGGAGGGAAGGCTTCCCTTTTTCCCGAATTGACTCCGGGGAGCTTTTCTAAAAGGCCTCCAACGACACTGTGTTCCGTGCACGAGGGAAGGAGGCAGCAGCAAGTAGAGTCGCTGCTGCCACCTCCCCACGCCACTCGCCTCCGTTTGTCCCCTCTTCGTCTGTCTCCCCATCTCTCCACATTCCCTACCGAGTTGTTGTTGCAACCTCCTTTCGGTATCTCTACTCCCCAATCGCAGCCGCGCTTGCTTCTTACTTCTCATCCTCTCCTCTTTCTTTTTATCTTTTCCCTTCACCGACCTAAACTAGGGCACACGCACAACCGACGTTCAGTTTCGCGTCCTTTGTCCTCCCGTGCGCGCTCCCCATTTCCCCAGCTCTGATGTTCTCTTGCTTCCCTTTATCTTCTCCCCCCCCCCCCCCTGGTGGCAGCGCCCCCCTTTCCTTGCACTATTGCCTTTGATCTTGGTTTTCTTCGGTTCTATCCTTCTTTTACTCTCGTCTCCTTACTTCCTTATAGGATCTTCTCTAGCTCCTTACTCCCTAACCGTTCCCGGCCCTGCCCTTTCCTCCCCATTCTTCTTCATTCCTTCCTATCCGACTGGCCCGCTTCTCTCTCCATCTTGTGCGGCGTTTTCTTCGCCCATTGGGGACGTTATATATGTGTTCCCGCCTCTTCCCCTTTTTCTTCATCTTCTCCTTCGAGCTTCACGCCAGGCGCGCGTGTAATGCGAAAAATGCTTTGACGGTGCGGAAGGACCGGTTAAATAACGGCGTCGGCGTAGGCTTCCGACATTTAGTGCTTTACTTTTATCACGCATGTTCCTTTACCCACCTTTTTTTATGTAAAGATATGAACACCATAATGGAGTAAACAAGGCGTATAGACCGCTTTCGTGATAAAGAACCTCGTTTCTTTGGCACCGTCCGCATTCTTTTCTTTTTGGTGTTCCGGCAGCTTTTTGCATAGAATATGCATATCGCGCACGCCTCACTGTCTGGGCGTGTTGGCCAGCTATGTATGGAACGCTCGCCAGACTCGCGTACGCTGTGTACCTGTATGGAAATAGTGCACGCAGGTAATCAGCGAGACAGTATAGGGAAACCATGAACTACAACCGTGACCAGCATTAGAGGGAACAGAGTTTTAGCACTCACTTATTGATTACTATATGTTTATGCGTGGCAAGCGTAGCTTTTCCTGTTTTTAACTAGTTTTCCTTTTGACCTATAATAACGAAAAGTTATTCTCAAATTTAGTGGAGAAATAGCCAGAAATTCGGAATTTTGTTCAAAAAGTTTGTTCCCTCTGGTGTTGCTCACGACTGTACAAGTTCGCGCAAACGAAATGGCCTATAGACATACGCGGCGTTTGAATTTTAGAGTCACCGAACCTATCGAGCGCAGTGAGTAGTGCCTTTGCTCATGACACGAGATGCGTTTGAAAGTAGGTTTATCATTAGACATATACCACGGCTCCGATACAAGAGCAACATTCGTGCACGGTCACCATCTTTTCCCAGCGAGAACACGGGAGTATACGCTCGGCAGTTACGATGACAATGGGTGCTTGGTGGCTATTGTGCATGGACTCCCAGGCGCAATTACGTTTCGCAGACATGCTCAGTGGTCACAATTCGACAAGTGTTACTCGACGCAGTTCTCGCAGCTCCATCAGCTCCATCAGCTCCATCAGGCGTCCAACGATATACGAGACAGATACTGCGCCATTTTCGTTTCCCCAAAAAGCTTATTATTATTATTAAATTCTAGAGGCCCGTGTACTGTGCGATATCAGTGCACGTTAACGAACCCCAGGTGGTCGAAATTTCCGAAGCCGTTCACTACGGCGTCCCTCATAGACTGAGTCGCTTTGGGAGTTTAAACCCCATAAACCAAACGAAACCATATATATGATATATATGATACCAGCACCATATATGGTATATACATATAACTGGCTACCATTCATTCGTAGAACTCTTAATATGCGCAACTTATACCACAAGAGGCCGGATAGAAAACGATAGAATATAATTTTTTTCCCTCGATTTCTGTGCACGAAGTTAGCGTCCACTTTATGGTGGATTTAAGCAATGAAAGCTCTTTCCGGGCCAGCAGAGCGTGGTTTTCAGGGGTTTCGGGTTTCAAATAAAACACCGAGCATGCAGCGATCGTGAATAGATCGCTAGCATGTAGAAAGAATGCTGGAATAATAAATGTGAATAAAAACGCAGGACCCATTTGAAAAACGAATCAAGTACTGATAAATGAAATGGAAGAGGCGGGGAGACGCAGGAGTGGGTCGGCTGAAACGGGAATCTCTAGCAATAATGTTAAGCAAATGGATTCCGCGGATGCAGGCGCCGGCTCGTCTCTCGTACCTCTATAAGTCCTCTATTTCGCGCCGCTGCAAGGATAAGGAAGAGCAGTGCACCTTTTGGAAAGAAACTTCAGGAAATGGAATCTTCGTCGACAATCCTTACCTCGGTACGACGAATTCTACGATGATAAATAGTTCATGCTTCCGAGTACCTCGAAAGAACGCCTGGCAACTATTTCCTGTTATCCAGGAGACTGCGAATGAAACTGGTTTTCCCGAGTCGTATCAAGTGCAGAATTTTTTTTTCTGGTGGCTGTCGTAAAATTCTGTCAGTTTTCCTATCTGAAAGTTTTTCCGATTTGTTAAGAGCCGCAAGATTAAAAGAAAGTTGTGGCTGTGGCATTCCTCGTTCCTCACCGCTATTATTTTTTCTAACCAAAATGTTCTTTCCTCCTTCAAACTAGTTTGTGCGATATAAATTAACAAGGACATTCATCGAGTAGCCAAATTTTCGTTTTTACAATCAGTGACTGTCGAATGCAAGACGAGAAAATCTTCGAGAAAGAGTCGATATCAGTCCTCAAGTTTTCACAACAAGTTTTCACAAGTTGTCTGTGGTTCCTAGTATATTTCGCTTGTATTCTTTTAAATGTACATAATTCAAAGTTGGGCCGAGCATGATCCTCTTTTTTTGTGTATGTGTCTGTGCGTGTCGTTATCCTACTAGTAAATATCCTCCTTATTCCATTACAGCAATGATTTACAGTGGGACTGAACATATACCGGTTACTGCTTAATAATGTTAGGCTCTTCTATAACATAACATAATTTAAAATTTTTTTAGATTAACCACTTAAGTTCTTATTGACCATCGCGCCAGAAATGTTCTAGACCAGTACAATCGAGTCTCTTAACAAGAAAGAATTAATTCAGCGTTCCAGCAAACCCAGTAAATGCCGGTGATACCTCGGGCTAAACTCTCTTACTACCAGCAAAAACACCAAGACAGTTGGGGGAAAAAATACACCACCCTTTGAGCACAAACTTAAAACCTTCCTTTATAGTTAAACACCCGACAAAGAACTTCTTTGTTTGGCTCTCTACCGGCTAATCTCAACTCCGACCCTGGAAGACTATAAGCTAGTGAACCTGACACGATCAAGCCAGCGCTGTCAAGCACAGGAGACAGTGAGTTGGACCCGCAAAAAAGGCAGACATAAATAAAGCGGAAATAAGAACCAATGAAAACAAGCTTCGTTTCTCTCAGTCGCGTCCAGGACCACCGAATTCTTGGGCTTTTTCTCACAACGAACATACACAACCGTACACGGTACCTCATCTTTTTCTCAACTTCATTACGTAGGCGCTCCCCCGTTCTTCTAGCACCGGCCCGCGCCTCTCTATTCTTCTTCGCCTTCCCGGGAATTTAGCCCGCGTCCGTCAATTAAAGTTGGACAGGGTTCAAGCAGGAAAGAGAAGGAATACCCGGAATCTCTCACTCACTCTCTCTCTCTCGACTTTACTTCTTTTTCCTTCACTGCGGCTCGGTCTGTTCCATCGGTTCCTGCTAAACTTTTCCCAAAGAGGGAGCCTGCGCAGCCAGTGAATGGACCACCTTGGAACTGCTTGTGGTGAAGGACCAGCTGCGGTCTGGCGCTATTATTCGGGGAAACGACGAGATTCTTTAATTCCGCCCCTGCGCTGCTGGCTGCCCGGGGCCCAGGAGAAAACGACATAGCGAGCCGAACAGAGCGAAGGAAAGAGAGAGAGAAAGAAAGAAAGGAAAGGAAGGAAATGAAGAAAGAAAGGAAGGAAGAAAGGAAGGAAGAAAGGAAGGAAGAAAGAAAGAAAGAAAGAGAGAAAGAAGGAAAGAAAGAAAGAAAGGAAGGAAGGAAGGAAGGAAGGAAGGAAGGAAGGAAGGAAGGAAGGAAGGAAGGAAGGAAGGAAGGAAGGAAGGAAGGAAAGAAATAAAGAAAAGAAGAACGAAAGGAAGAAAGAAGGAAAGAAAGGAAGGAATGAGGAAATAAATAAACAAAGAAAGAAAGAAAGGAAAAAAGAAAGCAGGAAAAAAATAGAACGAAAGAAAGAAGGAAAGGAAGGAAGGAAAAGGAAGGAAGGAAAGGAAGGAAGGAAGGAAGGAAGGAAGGAAGGAAGGAAGGAAGGAAGGAAGGAAGGAAGGAAGGAAGGAAGGAAGGAAGGAAGGAAGGAAGGAAGGAAGGAAGGAAGGAAGTAGCCGCAGTACTGTAGAATGCTTCGGATGGCGCTGTGAACTCTTATCCTTGATAAGCATTTTCGCATTAAATCCGTCCGTTAGGGCATTCTGCACGGCGAACTTGCAGGTATGAAGGAAAACAGAATGAAAGAGTTTGATTTATAGATTGGAATTCTATAGAGTCAAATCTGATGACTGGAACACCGAAAGCTTCGCATCTTCAGGACTACAAAAGCACAAATCCAGGACCGCACTCTCTTCCATAACAATGTTATCGCAGTGACCTAGTTTCATGTATTGCACTGCCGCATCAACAGAACAAGGATTTACGAGGCGTTATATACAGAGCGCTGCGCAAGGTTCATGAATAAGCAAGCGCAGAGTCTTAATAATGAGCAAGAAGAAAGTAGTTATAATCCGCAACGCATGCACAAAAAGAAATTTCCCTAAACTGTCTTAGGCGACGCGTATAGCAAGACGGAGAAAATGGGCAGCGTCACGCGATCCACCGAGAACTTAAGAACAGTTCCACCGCAGTAAAGATTTCAAAAAGAATAAGAAAAAAAGACATCGCATGTATTCCGCGATGTAGTACGCCGAAACGTAGTTCACACTTTTTAGAAAAATGCCGTCTCGACCGCAGGTTATTGCATAGGAGCGCAGCGGCACTGGTTGCGAAAAGGTATACGCGGCCAAGCCTAAGATGTCATGGGGAAAAGAGGCCGCTCCGGATAACAAAAAAAAAATAGGAGACGATCGTGTTCTCTAAAACGGCGTGGACAAGAAAAGAGCCAAGACGGGACGGGAGGACGAGCGCGTCAAGCGTGCATGCATTTGTACTCGACTCTGACGAGTAGCGCGCAACATTGCGCAAGCTGCACACGCCGCACGCCTTCAGGCCTGGAAACCGAGAAACGTCCTGGAGCAGAACTCAACTCTGACTTGTTCTCATGTTAACCCCGATGTGAGCCAAATCGCCGTCGCACGAGTGCTTTGCAAGCATTATTATTGTTGTTGTTTTTTTCATATACAAATAATGCAGATCCTTTTCGTGCTCAAGCAGGTGTGGTTAAAAGGATGTAAACAAAAACAAAACAGACATCAGAGTCACTTGGGAAACTAGCGCAGGAATATTTTACGATGTGCGGAACAATGATTATGTCGAAATAAAAAGACGATGTAACAGAGAAACATCAATGGGACTTTACAAATTCCTTCAAATCTCTCTGCTTTCAATACACTCCACGAAAGCCTCAACAGTACAGCAGTACACTGCCACAACAGGCAAACTATTCCAAAGGGCGATTGCACTTATGAACAGGCAATATTTATGTGAATTAATGCCATTAGTTCGGCTTAGATTAAATGTTCGACGGAGAGACGAACAACACTTTTGAAATGGGTAGCTATATAGCTGTAAGTGTTTTGAAGAGTATGGAAATACGCACGCGTTTTGCATAGCTAGGACAATGAAAAAGCTGCTGCTTTGGAACAAGCCGTAGATATGCTGATGAAGTATCTTTAAAGTTGGTACACGGTGGTGCGGCCAATGAGCAAATGGGCATCAAGCGGTAGGTGATAACTGCATCGCTCCGTCCTATAAGCAATTATTAGAGGGTTTTAGTTTAGCGAGGACGTAGCAGTGCATATGTATACCGGACCAGCCGGGAGCCTACCGCGCATGCGCACTAGCAGGGGCCTATCAGAACATAACCGTTGCGCATGCGCCGCAGATACCTGGCTCGTCTAATATGCGCGAATACGCGGGTACCTCTCCGCTGCACTAAAATTCTTATCTCAGTTGCCCGTATTCTTGCCAACAGCCGTGTCGACCTTCGCGAAATTCCGAGTATCTGCCTAACAACACCAACTGCCTAACAACACCTGCGCCAAGCCGCACCACGGCTGGGCTGCGAAAAAAGCTGCGGGACTACGTTACAACTCTCAGGGCTAAGCAGGTAGATGGTCTTCTCTTGCCTTCACTGGGCGGTGCACAGAATTTATCGCGCGGCCGGTGTGCGCGGCAACGCGCTCTGCCCTCACGTATAGCATTAACCGAAGGGGACCGCCTTAAGTCACGGATGCGAGCACCGGTGGCAGCGAACAGATTGCCTGCGCGCCATATAGCCAGCGCATGCGGCGGCGCGCAGGGAGCCGAGTGAGCTCCCTATAAATCACCGCCTAACCTGCACCCAGAAGCGACGGGCCGGGCTGGCGAATATAGAGAGACGAGACAGTGGCGCGGAGGAACGATCGTTGCGCCCTCCAGCGTGTTCCTGGAAAGCGGCTGAGTAAGGTTTCGTCACCCCGAGTGAGCGTGCGCTTCGAGGACAACCCATAGCTCTTGCCAAGGAGAAACGTTAAGCACACGCCGCAGGTGTAGCGGTGTAACCGGTTGCCATATTGACGGCCTGTCTACCAGGCTCGTATACATGGGATGCCTAAAACTAAACGGAAGTAGCCTGCGGGACTAAGTCACGGAATTCTGAAAATTAAATGCGTGCACCAGTTATCCCGGCTCCCTTAAGTCACACTAGGAGTGCGATAACATTTGATAAGGGGTGAACAGGGCAGCTAGGGAGAAGACCAGGTTTCGAAGAATGGCAAAACCAGCTGTATTAAGTGCCCTTTGTGTAGAAGTTTTCCATTTGCGCCAGCTGAGGGCGTGATAGTTCGGTAAGGAATGAAGGAGTCACTGTGGTATGCGTTACGGTCGGCGCCATGATTGCGATAATTTTGTTGGTGGTTTTTAGTGCACTAAATTCAAGTTCAAGATAAGGTGAGTTGCAGTTACGGTTATTTCCGAACGGTCAGGTCAAGGGGACGCAATATTGTCCTCACGCTGGAGAGTAAGTTGCATTATGTGACTGTCACCTGCTGATAATATCGATCTTCTCTTCTAACAGGACACATGTTGGAAATTTAGGAGACTGACTGCGGTTTTCGCCAAATAGTGAACTGCCGTGCTATCGCAACTATGTCTATAGTTTTGACGGAACACACGGCGCGACATGCCGGGATGCACTGATCATACAGAGCCCCAAGGCTGGTCGGACTGGAGGGTTTCTAAACGCGAGGCTTGGCTTCAGCCTCAAAAAAAAAAAAAATCAGGACGCCTCTAAAAGCCAACAAGATGGCGCGAACTTAACAAAATATTGAATACTGGCACACGCAACAATCAAGTACTTCAACTAACAGTAAATGCTAAAACACTAGAAGGGAAGGACCTAGCGGACGAGTTTAACAAATACTTTACAAATCTTTCCTCGGGAACACTTATACAAGACAGCGCTGAAATTAAAAAATATTTAGGTGCACCCAATCCTAAATCTGCCTTTTTTGAACCGACTACTGATGAAGAAATTTACTCTACCTTTATGTCCCTAAAGAATAGTAAAGCCCGGGACATTGATGATCTTGAAATTAAACCCGTTAAATACGTCTTAGACCTGCTGACTCCAGCTCTTTGTCACATTTACAATACGTGTTTACATACTGGTACCTTTCCAGATATTATGCAGTGTGCAAGAGTAGGAGTGATATATAAATCAGGCGATCAAAATAACTTTTCAAATTATCGACCGATCTCAGTGTTACCCGTTTTTTCCAAAGGTCTAGAAAAAATAATATGCAAGCGAATCACCAGTTTCTGTGATAAGCACAAGCTTTTATCTCCACAGCAATTCGGGTTCCGTCGAGGTATGTCCACTGAATTAGCTTTGTTGACGCAGAAGGAATTAATACTTAGAGGGTTTGAAAATAACAAAATGACCCTAGGTATTCTGATCGATTTCTCGAAAGCATTTGACAGAATTGACCACAAAATTTTATCTACAAAGTTAGAGCATTATGGATTTCGAGGAGTTTCTGGTAACCTTCTCAAGTCATATTTAAACCACCGTAAACAATGCGTCGTGATTAACAAAGCTCACTCTTCCCTATTAAATGTCACTTCAGGTGTGCCGCAAGGCAGTATACTCGGACCGGTTTTATTTAATATTTACATAAATGATATAGTAAACACCAGCACACTTGCATCTTACATCATTTATGCAGACGACACAAGCATTTTTTTCCAGTCAGCCAGTATTGAAGAACTCACTGATTTCGCAAATGTTACACTTGAAAAATTCTCTCAATGGACTCAAATAAATAGTTTACAAATTAACGTTGCTAAAACAAGAGCCATATTATTTACTCCTGTACAGAAGGTTATCAGTCGGGATATCGACATAAAACTCGGTTCCGAACAAATAAAAGTCGTTAAAGAAATAAAAACATTGGGTGTGACGTTCAATCAACATCTAAACTGGAATGCCCACGTGGAACGCGTGGCGGGAAACCTGGCAAGAGCTTGTGGCGTACTGTGTAAGTTTAGAACGATGCTTCCGACTAAAATTAAGTTAATCCTTTATAATTCAATTTTCGCTCCCCATATTAACTACTGCAGTCTTGTATGGACGGACACAACTCAATCCAACCTTACCAAATTGATGCTATTACAAAAGAAAGCAATTCGTCATGTAGCAAATGCCTCATATGACGCCCATACAAGAGAACTTTTTGCTTCGTTTAATGTACTCCCCATACACCACATACATAAACTTAACCTCATTATGAAGTACAAACACAGTGTTCAAACAACGAAACTTTCCTCAACTTATGTAATTTACATCGACCTTTAGAAGTGCCCTACATATTCAGAAACAGAGAACACTGGTCTATACCTTCTTCCCGCACTAATCAGGGTCGGCACATGCTGCAGTACCACATGCCTACATATTTGAATTTCCTACAAAATAAAAATATAGATATACATAACCTTAGCAAATACAAGTGGCAGAAATACCTTATTCTTGAAGACATATGAGTTTAATTATGTTTCTCCGACACAAACTGCTTTTGTATTGCGGATGTATTGTATCTTTTTATCATCGTCTATTTTCCTGCTTCTATTATGTGAACTTGTGTACACCCGATTATATTTGACCCTTTGGAGCTGTTGACGCGATTTTTTTTTGTTTTCCTGCTAGATATATTTCTTTCATTTTCTGTGCGTTGAATTGTAATCTTCATATGTATAAATAGTCTGCGACGAGTTAACACAGATACATGTTCATTTCTCACATCAAAACTATTTCAGATATAGCACCTGTCTTACTGCACATTCCATTGCATACTTTTTTTTTTCTTCGCTGGTTCTAAGTCCTGCATGTATATATATATATATATATATATATATATATATATATATATATATATATATATATATATGTGTGTGTGTGTGTGTGTGTGTGTGTGTGTGTGTGTGTGTGTGTGTGTGTGTGTGTGTGTGTGTGTGTGTGTGTGTGTGTGTGTGTGTGTATGTGTGTGTGTGTGTATATATATATGTAATAACGTGACAGTCTGTTGGCCTTGTCAATTAGGGGTGGGAGCCTCGTCAAGCTACTGAGTTTGTGGCTTTTTGCTCCTACCCTAGCATTTTTTTCTGCTCTTCAGGACAAAAAAATGCTGAATAAAGTTGATTGATTGATTGATTGATTGATTTAAAGATAGTCGGCGTAATTTACACTTAAGCTAAACGTAATTCAGTCCACGAACAAAAACACGACGACGCTTTTCTTCAAAAATCGCCTAATGCAACAAACGAGACTGTCCACCAGACCATTTAACGATGACTCTAAAAAACATTCTTGCCGTGACTCCGGCTTGCTGGCGACAACTCCATCTTTTGCCTGCCTACACTGCGCCTTGCATATTCGCTTCTCCGAAATATGGCCCGCATCTGGACGAGCAGAGATTTGCAACACGTTTTCAAAGCTTCGCGCTCTTCACAGCTTATCAAAGCCTAATGAATGCAAAACAAGAAGAAAAATTGGAACAACGCAACTGCAGTCAACATTAAGGTACACGCACAAGAACTTCAAGCGCGTAAACTTAAGTCTTGCTTCACGTCAAATGTACACTGCCATAATTTGTACTTTTTCTTATAGCTTTTGCCAGTGCTCGCTTGTCTCGTTCGTTAATAATACGACTCCATTACTTCAGGAATTCCTGCCAGCTACGTGCAATCAAACTAGACGACACGCTTTGACACGCAGCACGCTATAAACAGTTTAAACGACACGGCTGTGCAGGCTGCCCTCACTACTTGGCTTCAGAAACGGCTGACGCAGTCACAAGAGCAAAAAAAAAAAAAAATCAGACGCGAACAGCGCGGAGCAAGAGTTTTACGACGTTAAATTCAATTAAAAGCGGACGGGAGGGGTACGAGGAAGGGAAGGGGCGACATTAGGCCTCGTTTTAAAAAACTTCGCCTCTGCTCGCAAGTCTATCACCAAGGAAAAGAAAATTAGAAAAGGAAATCAGACCAATAAATTACGCGCAACGCAGGCGTGTGCGATATATCTAGAGGCTATACATGTGCGTGTGGGCGCGGGGCTCTGAAAATGGCTGCTCTTAACGTAATTTCTTAAGCCAGCTGGAGTAGACAACGACAGAACGCACGCGTTGCCAGAGCGTGCAGTTTGCATAAACGACGGCGTAAGAAAAAGAAAAGAACCAAGCTGGCTGCACAAACTCCTACATAGGCCAGTAAATGCCGGCATCATTTGCTGCACTCGCGCGTGCGTGCACACGCGCGGCATTTAAATTTGCTGTTCCTTCTCGTGATAAAAACTGCGCCTGGTTGAAAAAGCGCGGCTCCACTGTGTTATTTTTTGTTTGTTTGTTTTTATTTTCAGTAACGCTCTCGAGAGGTTTAACAGCCACTCCTATTCTGTATGATAAAAAATAATAATGCGAAGCTTGCGGAGAAAGTTGGCCGGTTTTATACAGACACCATGTGAGAATGGCAGTGTACAGTCAGCTATATTTATACTGTTCAAGCTGAGCAGCGATTAATTTGTAAATGCTGTTAATAAGTGATACGATATTAAGCGTAACAGCGCGACGCAAAGAATGCAAAAGCTACGCTGCTAAAAGCTGGACGTGTTGTTGTCAGAATGACTTTAGAAATCCAAAGTGTAGATAAGAACCACCGTACCATAAGTGCTGTTTAACACCTAGCTATTTCCTCTGCACATGGTTGGAGTAGGACTCACTTCCCTCCAATGTGTTTGAGGCTTGTAACTTTGCAGAACAGAGTGGGCCTGGTCTTCTTAATTTAGCTTTATTTATTCTTTATTGAGTGCAGCGCTGTCTTATTGGCTCGATTATTTGTATTTTCAGCCCTTGTTTCTCGTTTTAACGATGCTCGAGGAACTTATGCCACCTCTCACTCTTGGTCGAGGGGAACTGCCTGCCAAGTACGTGTAAAACAAAAAAAATCACCTTGCCTACTTCAGGAGCAGACAGGAACAAGGCAGATGACGGGCTCTTAATTGGTTTTTTGGGGAAAGGAAATGGCGCATTATCTGTCTCATATATCGTTGGACACCTGAACCGCGCCGTAAGTGAAGGGATAAGGGAGGGGTGTCGTAGTGGAGGGCTCCGGAATAATTTCGACCACCTGGGGATCTTTAACGTGCACTGACATCGCACAGCACACGGGCGCCTTAGCATTTTTCCTCATGACGGGCTCGTCAAGATAATTAAACGAAAAAGGAAAAGTCTTTTAAACCAAGGCAGGAATAACGGAGTGTTACTATATCGTACGGTTGTGATGAAGCGAGATGAAAACTGAGTAATCGTTTTGTCTCCTGCCATAAGTATCCTGACCGGGATACTCAGAATAATAAAAAGGAAAGACAACTCAAATTCGAGCTGTTGGAGCAGCGGCATACGCGGGGGCATAGTGGTGTGGTAGAGCTACTCCTACCGCTACGCGAAGACCAGAGTTTAGCCCAAGGGGCTTTAAGTCAAAATTTCACCCAGCGAAATCTTTCTTATATGCTCCAGATGTACCATCGTACATCATCATCATCACCATCATCATCATCTTCTTCATAACGCCCACTGCAGGGCAAATACCTCTCCCAAGTCTCTCGAACCCTGTCTTTTGCCAGCTGCGCCCACCGTATCCCCGCAAACTTCTTAATCTCATCCGCCCACCTAACTTTCTGCCGCCCCCTGCTACGCTTGCCTTAATTCTTGGGTCCACTACGTTGCCCTTAAGGACCAGCGGTTATCTTGCCTTCGCAGTACATGCCCTGCTCAAGCCCATTGCTTCACCTTGATTTCGACTAGGATGTCATTAACCCGCGTTTGTTCCCTCACCCACTCTGCCTACGTCCGGTCTCTTAACGCTAAAGCTATCATTTTTGTTTCCGTGGCTCGCTGTGTTGTCCTTAACTTGAGCTGAACCCTTTTCGTTAGCCTCCACGTTTCTGCCCCGTAGGTGAGCTACCATCCAAGGGTAACAGATATTGAGCACGATTTCTAGCACGTGGCACACGCCCACTTTCCGAGTATCGTGGAGTGGCAAGCGGTGCCATTCGCTTCGGAAGTACGAACCAGAACACGGTCACGTGACCTGAGGGCACTGCGGAGGTGTGGAAGTGTGTTAGTTCACTGCAGAGCTCCCCCCGAAACGCTCCCACAAATAAGTGCACAAAGTTGTCTGGCGTTCAGACAGCCCTCCAGAGCAGTGTATATATGTGCGAATAACCGCTATACCAAGCGCGAGTTACTGCTCTTTCCATGGCTTGACTTGGGCTGTCGTCGACAATCGGGCGAGTTGTGTCGTACACGAGCACGACCTCGAGCAGCTGTTTCGGCGTCACGGGCACGACCTTGGCGACACGGGCGAGCGTGGGCGTGCAGACGCGCCGGCGTGTCACCTGTGTCGTTCCACACGGGATCCTGCTCCCGTCGCTTGACGTGCACGCACGCTCGGCGGGCGCTGTCAAGCTCATCGCCTCGATGAAGGCCGCCGCCTTGTTTACCTTTCCCACGTCTGCAATGCTTTGCAAGCGCTTACGAAAATGCATGTACGAGAACTGTTAAAGGTAACTCTTATTTTGCACTGAACAACAAAAGTTACTTCTACCCCAGCAGCGAATTTGAATCGAAATAAAAGGGACAGCGCCTCTTGATTTTTGTTTACTCTAGATATAAACTAACATTTAAAAAATACAAAACCTTTAAAAAGTGCCTATCGTGCTTAAATTAACAGACAACTGAATTTCCACAATACAACCTAGTGAAAGTAAGTTCATTGTTTAATGACTATAGTGAGGTTACATAACAAATTGGCCACCTAGTTTCAATTTAAACTTAACTGACTAACCTCCATATACATGCTGCTACCATAACATCACCAATGCCGAAATGTTGTAAAATTATATATTTGGGTTTTTAAAAAATAATCAAATAACCTGCATGTCATTTGTTCTCACCTTTACAAGTCGTCACGCATACACGCCAAGGTGATGGTTTCTTGCACGTCTAGATAGTTAGCGCTGACTTCATCCTTCCAACGTTATTTATACTGCTTCGACCTGTATGTACGCACGCACGTATTTCTGTATGCATGTATGAATGCATGCACGTCCTGTGCGCAAAGGAGTCCGCCACAACTTAGACAATAACCTATCATCTTCTTCCTCGCACTCCAACAAGAACGAGGCCTGTGCCTTCTCCTAAGGGGTCTAAGCCTAATCAGAGGTTAGAGCTCGCCCCCACGCAAAAAGGATTGCCCTACAGACCCCCGCGCGCCCTGCCTGCTTGCATGCACTGACCAAGAAACAAAGTCGCCGAATCCACGGCACCTAACCTTACCCCGACCATGCAAATGATCATTTCTCAGGAGCACCCCCAAAGGCACCGCGGCACACCTCCGTGCTGCAACCGAAACGGGCTCTGCAGGGCGGGAAAAATATTGGCGTAACCGTATAGTTGAGTGCCGAGCGTTGTTCGAGTCAGCCCCGGGGGGGAAACCTCTCCGAGCGACGGCCTCGCCAGAGAAAAAGAGATCAGAAAGCAAACAAAATAAACCGCGTGCTGCTCGGAGATATCCCTGCTGGTTCCAGCGCGTTTGCTTTTTTTTTTATACTGCGCACGCGCCTACTGCGCCGTAGGAGAGAGCGGGGGGGGGGGGGGGGGGGGGGGTGGGGAGGGGGGGGAGTCGATTAACGCCGAGTTCGCGCGGGTTGCTGCCGCGTTGCGGGGTTAACTAAAGCGCGTCCCCCAAATGAGTTCCGTAGTGGGATTCTCTCCTTCCCTCTTAGTGGCCGGCGATAATGCGAAATTTGGCCGCCTCGACGGCCCAGGTGCGCGCTATGTGCGTAAATGAGGAGCTTTGCCCTAACCGCTGCCTAACGTAACAATGTTGCGCAGTCAGAGAAGCGCGTGTTTTTTTTTTTTTGTTCGCGCCTAACTTCCTCTTTTTTCTTTTTCTTTCTCG